>CM076575.1:769587711-770187711 GCA_034641835.2 Pinus albicaulis | reverse complement strand
TTCTCTTAAAGATTTTAACTTTGCCTTTTCAATTTTGAAATTCTAAAAAATGATAATTTGTTTATTGTTAGAACTAAGACTTTTGTGATCAATAATGTAAATAATGTAGATAATTGTATCTTGGATTAATTACATCATTAAGATTTGGTCGACGTTTCTAACCAACTAATGTGGTTCATATTTAGGACAAGGTGAATAAGTTAATTGATCTACATTAATAAATAGTATGATGCATCATTGCCCGGAGTTAGCAGTTAGAGAATTAGGTAGTTAGTTAGTTAGTTATTGGGGGATAAAAATCAAATTGGTTGTTAGAGAAAATTTATTAATTAATTTAATTTAAAATAAATTAATACTAAAGAATTTTCATATTTTATTTATAAATTATAATAAAAATATTATTTAATTATCAATATATATTTAAAGTTTAATAATTTAAAAATAAGTTATTTGAATTTTATATAATTAAACTAAAAATATATAAGGGTAAAGTTTAATAATTTAAAAATAAGTTATTTGAATTTTATATAATTAAACTAAAAATATATAAGGGTAAAGGGGGTTAAAAAAGAATCAAAATATTATAAATTAAAAAGGAAATTATTATAATAATAAGGAAGAAAGATTAAGAATAAAATAAAATAAAAACCAACGAAATGTTAGGGGAATTTTAATAAAATAAGGAAGAAAATAAGAAATATAAAACTATAAGGGGAATAAAACGAGTCGAAATTAAGAGCCCCAACAAAATAAGAATCCAAGTGAGATGGGAGGGAATCACATCGAGAAAGTTGGATTCCATCTCTTACTCGATTTGTAAGCATCGTCCTTGTTGAGATTCCTAGCGCGTTTATCAATCTCAGTAGCTTCTCTAAGTTTCCTATGGTGGAAATGATGCACCTTAGCAATGACCCTGAAGTCCTCAACACAGACATGGTCACATGATTTTTCCGCATGTTCTGCTAGAGCTGAAGTGCTGGAACGATTGTGCCTAATATCTGCAACATGCTATTGGATTCCTTGCTTAATGGATTGACATGTTTCTCCAATATAGGGAACATCACAAGAAAAAGGAACCAGGTAGACCCATTTCTTATCCTTAGGGTCGAAAGGGTCCTTAACAGAACTGAGAAATTTATAATGGTACAGAGATGTTTGAACGAGGATGAGCTATTATTCCTTCTAAGGACATGGGCAATCCTGTCTGTGGTCCCTTGGATAAACAGGAGATTAACCTTAGATATAGGATCCACACGAGTAGTTTTGCCACTTGACCCTTTGTATTCTTTTTGAAAGGCTTTAAGGCCTTGGGTTCTACTATACCAATTATTTTCAAAGACATCAAAAAGATGGGATTTCTCATACTCCAGGTGGTTGTCATCAGAGATTCTCAGATCCTAGGTAGCAAGAGTGCAAAGAAAACCAAATTTCTGGGAATGAAAATGATGAGAATTGGCATGAAGATATTGTTCCATTTGAATTCTCTTACAAAACACTTGGTGAGAAATTGAACCATCATCCATTATAGAGAGGGGTATGTCGAGGAAGGGAAGCCAACCTTATACCTCTACTTCCATTGTAAACTTGATGGAATCTAACTCGAAATTTAGGTGGCATAGAAACATATCTAACTTCTCATGACCATGGGGCCAAATGACACAAGTGTCATCCATAAACCTATTCCATTTTTTTGGGCGAAACTAAGCTGAGGCCAAGGCCTTAGTTTCAAAATATTCCATGAACAAGTTGGCAACTACAGGGGAAAGAGGGGAACCCATCGCAACACTACAATTTTGCTCATAAAACTCACCTTGGAAGCTGAAGAAAGTTTAGGTGAGACAAAGACCAACCAATTTAGCAGTGCCCTAGTCTGAGATATGATTCATGACACCAATGGCTTCTTAGATGAGGATTTTGGTAAATAAGGATCATTAATTGTATCCACTGTAGGAAACTTAAAGAGGCTATTGAGATTGAGAGACACGCTAGGAATCTCAATGGGGATGATGGTTGAAAATTGAGTAATAGTTGGACTCCAACTCTCTCGATGCGATTCCCTCCCATCTCTCTTGGATTCTTATTTCGGTTGGGCTCTTAGTTTAGTATGGTTTTATTCCCCTTATAGTTTTCTATTTCTTATTTTCTTCCTTATTTTATCAAAATTCCCCTAGCATTTTGTTGGTTTTTATTTTATTTTATTCTTAATCTTTCTTCCTTATTATTATAATAATTTCCTTTTTAATTTGTAATATTTTGATTCGTTTCTAACCCCCTTTACCCTTATATATATATAATGCAAATAACCTATTTTTATTATTAAACTTTAAATATATATTGATAATAAAATAATATTTTTATTATAATTTATAAATCAAATATGAAAAATATTTAGTATTAATTTATTGTAAATTAAATTAATTAATTAATTTTCTCTAACAACCAATTTGATTTTTATCCCCTAATAACTAACTAACTAATTACCTAATTCTCTTAGGGCTAGTTTTTTAAGGGCTAACTTCGGGCAATGATGCATCCATACTATTTATAACTTCTTCACCTTGTCCTAAGGATGAACCACGTTAGTTGGTTCGAAACACGTCGACCAAAATGATGTGATTAATCCAAAAGACATTTATCTAAATTTGTTTATTGGTTTGATTTTAAATATAACATATTTTTATACTTAATTATTTTATAAAAAAATTATGTAGAAATTTTCAATAAAAATAAATCAAATTATAATAAATAAACAACAAACTAAACTAAATTTTATAATATTGTTATTTAAAAAATAATTTCATACCAAGATTTAAATGTAGATTACTCAAATATAAATTAGTCAAATAATGTTTTAAAATTTATGATTTCCTTATGTTTTTATTATTTTAAAAATATATACTACGAACCTAAGTTAGGAGTAACAATTGCTATATATACTTCGCACTTGTGGAGCTCATTTTTTTCCTGAACAAGTGGATATTACTGTATATATGTGTGTGTGTGTGTTGTGTGTGATTTTAATATATATGGTTATGACAGAGGGATTCATCTTTATTAACTCTTAAGTGAATTTTATAAAATATGTATTTCCAATAGCTTAAATTCACATTTTTGAGTTACACTTATTCATATAAAAAATATAATATTTATTAGAATCAAATTGATAAATTTCCTTATGTTTAATCAATTTATTATTTAAACTATATTTATAATAAATTTATTATTTAAATTATAATATTGAAAATTTAAATCATAGTAAAAACTTATTTTTAAGTTACTAAATTATAAATATAAGAATTTTACATTTTGTGTTGCAAGTGGGATAGAATCATTTTTCAAATCTATACACCAAAACCTTAGAAATGTAATGAGAAATTAATCCACGCCATTGTTAATTAGCTATTCAAATGTGGTAGTAGTAGGTTTTTTTTTATTTTTTTTTATTTTTTTTATTTTTTTTTTTACTATCAAATATTTACAATTTTAAAGTTTGCATATCATTATTGATATTTACATAAATTTTAAAATTTTCAACTTTAAGGCTCGATTGAGCTTTAGAGCTCTATCGAGCCATAAATCTCGATTGATGCCCTAACCTAGGGTTACACAAGAGTTTGATCGAGGGTTTGTTTAAACACTCGATCGAGCTATTTTTAAGCGCCTCAACGGCTCAATCGAGCGCTTAAAAATTGTTTGATCAAGCACTTAAAATTACTCGATCGAGCATCCATTTTTCAGCAAAATACTCTCTTATTTCACGAAAAAGTGTAACCCAGCTCCATGCTTTGACCCTGCTCTCCTTTGTCTAGAATGGAAATAATGCAAGTACAAAGGAGAAGAATCTCGATATGGAGTTACTTGGGTATGGCCCGTGGGCTACTACAAAACACAAACACCATCTATTAGTCTCTCTCACTCCCACTCCCTAGTTGTCTTTCTCTATTGTGGAACAATATATAATAAAAAAATGAATGGAACCCCATTTCCTCCTAGTGGTATGGTTATAACGCAACCCTATTTCCAATTAGGGGCTAAGTTTGACTCCTTCAACACTCTACTAGAGTTACCAATTTGACCCTTCTGTATTATTCTTCATAGTCTTCATGTGGTTATCCTATTTTCCATGAATAATAGGGGTTCACATGGAATCATCTCAAATTATGGTTTTTAATAACGATAGATCAACTTTCAGGAGGCATAACTTTTGCATCTAAACACCATTAACATCTTTCTTGCACCGTTAGAAAGATATCTGAGTGTAAAATAGTTTTATCAAACCATCACTTGAACAAGAAATTATTACCCAAAAAAATACTATTTACGACCTCAAACTAGCCCTATAAGGTTTCAAACCCCAATTCTCCAAACTAGATCTTTCCAATAAAATCGCTCATATAAGTTAATTCCATTAATTTTTCCACTTTGAAAGCATCAAGATGGATGAAAATTTATACAGTGATCCAATATCTCCAGATTTTGGGAGGATTTTAGTCCCCAAAAGCTTTAATAAATGAGGTGGGGAAATTTTATTTTACCTTTTTCCTAGAGTACCAATTAGGTTTGTTTAAAAGTTGTACTTTCGACTCAATATTCTAAAGGTCATGCTACCCATGTCTTGTAGTTCTAGACCTATTTTACAAAATGGTATCCTCTTTCATCTCTACCTAAGAATTTGTAGTTAAGTCCTTTATGGAAGGTAGGACCTACTCCTCTTCCTTATCCAATGTGGAAGGAACATAGAGGGTTTGATATTTTCCACATTCACCACTACATAAATGCACATGTATGGGGGTAGATTGAGTCTACAAGAATTATATCCCACCTTTTCGATTATCTCAAAATGACCATATTGCAGATTCTCGATTTTCTTATCAATACTTGGTAGCATGTCCTCTTTCAATTGTAGCCATACTCTTTGTCTCCCAGTCTTAATGACTTCTTTGTTCTTTGTTGATCATGCATGGACTTTTACTTTTCATGTGACTTATTTAGTGTCTCATATACTTGCAAATGGACCTGCATAATTTTTTCAACAAATTTTTATGCCCTTAAGGCATCTCCTCTAATATCCTCCCTCCCTCCTTTACTTCCCATATGCAATATCGAAAGGTGAATATGGAAAATATCCAAAACAAGTTTCAAATGGGAACATACCAGTAGAAGTACAAACTACTCTCTAATAAGAGAGTTGTATATAGCCATATTTTCATCCCACAAATTTTAATGTGCCATATTGTAACCCCTCAAAAGTTGCACCAAGTCTTGTTAAATACTTCCATTTTCCCATCTATCTACTGATGGAATATTATAGACATATTCAACTTCTTTTCCATCTTCTCCCAAAATTAAATCCAAAATTAATTGAGAAATATAGTGGCCATATACATAACAATGCTCCTTCATATCCCAAAATGTACCCATAAATATTCAAAGAATAAGTTTGTTACTTATTTCCCCTTATTTATCTTTTTACAGGGCATCTAAATGCACATCTTGCTAAACTTATCAACTACCATGGAAAATTAGTCATTTCCCTTCCTATTTGTTGGTAAATATCCCAGAAATTCAATGGAAATGTTTTTCCCATGGATTACTAGGTACAAGCAAGGGATGGTATAAACCTTTATTCTTATTGCTAATATTATTGGTACAACAAAGTATATATCCTATAATGAACCTAGCTACATCTTTTGCAAATCAAACTAGTAAACATACCTCTACAAATTAGCAAATGTCTTCCTAATACCAAAATGCCCTGCAACCTTGGTGGTGTAAGCCTCTCTAATCAACTAAAGTACCTCAACTTTAGAAACACATAGTTTTTCCATCCTCTAAAGTAACCCGTTCTAGAGATTATATTCAATTACGTTACCACCATCATCCACATGACTACCATATATTTGTTGATACACCTCCCTGAAGTCATCATCCTTTGTATATGCCTCTATATATGCATCATAGATGAAAGGATCCATATGCATCAAATTTACCAAAGCTATGATTTGCAATTAGACTTCGAAGCATGTTAGGAAACTTGTTTTTGATGTCCTTATTATACATGATCACTAAATGAAACTAATATAAAAATATCATCCACTTGTAATGTCTAGTACACACTAACTTACTCTAGGCCTACAATTAATTTAGAGGGTAGTGATCTATTTGGATGACTATCCCCTTTCCCATCAAATAGTGATTCTGCTTATTCACATCTTGTACCTAGGGATAGAGATCCTTGTCATAGATAGAGTAGTTGATAAAAACCCCATGAAACACTTCAAAATGGTAGAATATAGGACTCCCTCCCTACATCTAAACTGCTCCCATAGTATACCCACACGCATATTTCTCCACTTAAAAGTGTTGTTGCAAGTTCAATAATGAAAGAACCAATGCTTGACTAAGTTTCTTATTTAACTCTTCAAATTATTTATGCTAACATTTCCCCCACTAAAAGCTCTTAGGACTCACTATTATGGCATGGAATGGTGTACCTACAGTTGAAAATGAGGTTATGATTTCATCAAGTAATGTGTTTCCCCAAAGGATCCCCTAACCTTAGAAACATTTGTAGACACCAACCACTTCATGATGGCCTCCATCTTGGCAAGATCTATCTTTCATTCCACTCCACCAATCACATAGCCTAAATACACCAAAGAATATTGTGAAAACTCACATTTCTTGAGATTTTCCAACATTTTATGCTTCTTCAAAGTCTCTAGCACCTGCATCATGTGTGAGATTTGTTCCTCCCAAGCAGCATTATAAACCAGCATATCATCCAAATAAATAATAAAAAATAAATCTAAAGAATAGCACAAAACATCATTCATTAATATCATGAGTGTAGCTAGTGCATTGCATAAACCAAATGGCATGGCTAACCACTCTGTTGTCACTGTGACAATGATCCTCCAAAATTTTTGCCTAATTCGATTTTGGAGCCTACATGAACTGTCGTTTCAATCCCCTTATTGTTGTAACATTGTTTGATTTACTATTTTTATTTTTTCTATAAGTTTCGCATCCTCCTAAGTCAATGTTTCCTAAGTGGCATCACCTAACCCTTAGAAGCACTTATGTTATCTATCCCATGGTTAGGTGAGCTCATAACTTTTCTTGAGTTATAAAATATCCTTATTCTCCATGCACACACACAAAAAGCACACAAAAGCAAGAAAAACACCCTTTAAGGCAAAAGTGCATTTGAAGTTGACAAAGACTTACTTTTGTGTTGAGTGCACTCCTTCGAGTTGAAGAAGTGTGCTCTCCATGATTGCACTCTTTCATATCAAGTGCACCCTCCCTAAGCGCATTCCTTTGGCATGAAGACATGCTCCCTTCTAGAATGTATGCATGAGATTATCTGTTGAATGTGGGTGCACTCCTAGAAAATAGGAGCCCACTTAGCTTACCTCAACTAACTCAGTCACTTTTTGACAAGTGGCAAACATACATGAGATTGATTTGCATGTAATCTCTTTTAAATTAACTTATTTAATCATTCATTCTCATAATCATTCGTGATTTCCTTTCATGATTTTGCTATCGATCTTGCTTTTCTTGCTAAATTTTCTTTTCTTTTCAGTTTATTTACTAGCGTTTATGTTCATTCTTGCTTCTACAAGTGTTAATTTCTTGTCGCATGTTGTGACTCTGCATATTCCTTAACTCTTCATATTCTAATCATCATTACAACAACACCCATAAAATCTTGTAGATCCTTCTTCTCCACATTTCTACCATGAAAACTTGTTGCAAGACTTGTCCTTGAGCCTTTCTCTGGAAGAGCGCACTTCTCGAACCTGAAGCCCCATTTGACTCAAGAAACTATGCCCAGAAAAGACAAGTTTGGCTCTTGAGCGCACTCCTCCATCACGAAGAACTGTGCCCTCCATTAGAGAAATTTTGAGCTATAAAATGGGCCTCAAAAAAAATGTACAACCAAATTAAACTTTATAAGAATCAATAGGATTCAAGGTTATGATGTCAACCATGGGGGATGATTCACCATTTTTTGAGTAAAAAGGTAAAAAGATTAAAAATTAAAAAAATTAAAAAAACTATTTTTTCAACTTATTTCCCTATGATTTTTCTCAAATTTCGAGTGAGAGCACTCATTGGATGTATAATTTAATTCCTCATCCAATGAATACCCATGTTGCAATCTTTTGATGGACCTTTCTACATGAAAATTGAGAAATACATGAAAAACGTGATTGCAATCATGTTTTTTCATATATTTCTCAATTTTCCTGTAGCAAGGTCCATAAAAAGTATGTAACATGGGTAATCCTTGGATGAGGAATTAAATTATGCATCCAATGGGTGTTCCTGCTTGAAATTTGACTAAAATTGTAGGGAGATAAGTTGAAAATATGAGTTGAAAAAATAGTTTTTTTCTTTTTTCCCTCTAAAATTTGATGATGTAATCTAATCTTATTTTATTATTTCCACTATTATTTTATAATTTCCTTAGGAGTCCCATTTTAGACCTCAAAATTTATCTAATTATTGAGCGTATGAGTGCACCCCGAAGGCCTGAGTGTTTTCCCTTTGTCCCTTCAGCATGCGCCAGTGTGCCCTTCTTTCTCTTTAGTGCACCTTGAAGGCTTGAAGCTTCGTTACTTCATCTCTTCGGAGCGAGATAGTGCACCCTCTCTATCTCCTTGAGCACATGAGCACACCTTGAAGGCCTTAATGTTTCCCCTTCTTGCTTCTTCAGTGCGCCCTATGCCCTTGATGTTTTCCCTCTCTTTCTTGAGCACATGAGTGCACTTCAAAGCCCTAAATGACCCTTCAAATGCCTTTGTGCTTTGGAAGTGTGGCCTCCTTATTTTCATACATATTTCATTCCCATGCAAATATATATGTGTCGTTGTTAATGAGATTACATCTTCAATTGAATTTAATAGTTCTTTGAATATGATTTGCTAAGTTATTTCTTGTAATAGTTAGGATATTTCATAAAGCTAATAATTATCACCATGAGTGTTTTTCCACAAATAGGTATTCAATCTACAATTTTTGTTACTCTTTCATCATTTTTTGGAACGATGCCTCCTATTACACATAAAGTGGCCTCCAAAGAAACTTCAAATGCAAACACCGAGGAAGTTATTGAATTAGCAAAGACTACCATTCCCATTTATGCAGATATACATTGCTTCATAGATAGGTCTATTAAGGTCACATGGAATGACATAAAAGACACATTCCTGCAGAAAATGATTGTTGAGAACTTGGAAGATTTTAAGCATACATCAATATCAAACTCTCGAGTATGCATAGGATCTCATGCAGATTCCCAGTCATCCCTTATGTAGAAGTGATTGAGTGGATTATTACACACATGGATGATTCTCATCTTGTGCTTCGTAGTGAAAGCATTGGTTAGCTCACCACCTATTATGGAGAAGACATGTAGACTTACTATAAGATGATTAGGCCCAAAAAATATGCAAATAATGACTTCTACACTAAATGGTTCGATTTCAACTCAAGTGACATCATTAAATCATGGTGTCGAGAACTTGCTAAGTTTCGTCACTGCCCATCCACAATGTACCTGGCGAGGATTCTTAAACATGTATATCAGTATCTGACAGCTATGTGTTTTCAGTTACATGGGAGTAAGAACACTGAGATGTTTGAGGAAAACTGGATATATATTCTCAACATGGTAGTTATCCATGGTAATATCTGCAATTGGGTAGATATGTTGTCATTTGAGTTGCAGCATCATGTGGGACAGGAAAAGGCATCTTTGATGAAAAACCAGACACCGAAATTCTATATGTATCCATTCCTATTGGATGGAATCTATGCACGATATTCTTTCCCAAGAATGTACTAGAACTTGACCCCTCATAACAAGTTTCCTGTCTACTTCCACTACAGAGTGTTGTCAGAATCAAGCTTCAAAGGCACATATGATAGGTTATTGTAGCACTTTTTTGCAGTCATATTACATATGATATATGATATTGATCCTCCTTACATTACCGATCAGGTGAAGGATTCACTACAGTATAGGTGGAAACCCTCCTACCCTATGTTAGCCTTCATTGGAGAAACGTAGGAAGAAAATAGTGGGATTAAGTCCCTGAGTAGATGAGGATCAGTAGTGGGAAGTTTTGAGTTTTTCACAAACTAAGTTATGGATAGCTCAAAAGGATTCTGGATGTGTTGTGCCCTTGATGGAATAAGGCACAACTAGTGAGTAGATTGGATAGATGAGGTTCAGTGGCCAAATGGACTTGAATCATTGATAGAGGCAGTGTTGCAAATTGGGAGCCGACGAACGGGGAATGTACAGGGTGCGACAGAGAGGAGCTAAGAGAGCATGTGAAATCTAGATGGTGAAAGTATCTTGTTGAGGGTAGACTGGTTATCGATGGATTGACATCAAGCCCCAATTTTGTCTTCTTGTATCAGTGGATGTATGAGGGCCATTATACCTGGTACAGGAGCCCTAACTATTGTATTATTCAGGTTGATTAATATAACGAAGTTGGGTTATTTTACAAAATTGTGTAAAAAAATTGTCTATATTTTGTGCACTAGTATATTTGGTAACGTCATTGATTTAAGATTCTATCCTAGACACTATCGTGGAAAATCAAAATTTGTAGCTTCCATTTTAGGTATAAGTAGTGGTGCTTAGTCATGGTCTCTATAATTGTTTATAATGAAGAAAAAATCATGATAGTTGGATATAAAAATATAAGAAGCATCTAATGGGTATTTTGGAAATCTATTTTGTTAATTATTGTCTCTACTTCTGGTAATATAGCATTCTTATTTGGTATGACACACTTACTCTACATAAAAGTAAAAATAGATATAAATATAGATTGTGGTGCAAGATTCAAAGAAATTTAAGAAAAACAAAAAAAAAAATTGTTTGTATTATATTTGTTTCTCAATCTTAGTTTCCTTGGATTTGTTAGGTCTATCTCATGTAACTTATAATGAATAAGAATGGGATGTTCTTCTCCATATGAATATTTCATCATATAATTTGTTTTCCATAAATTGAACTATAAGTGGGTGTTAATGTCATTCATAAAATATCAAATATTTTCTATCTATGAATTATTGATGGATTGACATCCTTTTTTGGAATGTGTGATGTAGATATGACTATTGTGATGATAAATTCGAAGGCATATTCATTAATGAATTCTATACATCTACAGCCTCAACTGCTAAGCGGAGGCTAGGTGTATATATTTCAAGTTATCATGATTTCTATGTAATTCAAATATTAGTTTGAAAAAACACCTCTTTATTTTTCTAATGTCAAAGTTTCCATTTATGAATGAGTACTAATCATGTTTGGTAGTTAAGTTGATTTTTCAAAAAATTGTTTGATATATTTGTGTGTTTATTTTCATGTAGCTTTAATGCATAACCAATGTTACTAGCAATATTTTCATGTCTTTATTTGTTCATATGATGTTGTGTTGTGTTGATCATATGCAGGATAAAAATTGTAGACAATCCTTGAAACCTTGCAAATGCTTATGAGAGAAAATTGATCCACAAAATACACAACATTTCTCTACCAAAAATTTGCAGAAAGAAAACAATGAATAGAAACACAATCACACATAGAAATTTTTCTAGGGAACCCAACTAGGATAAAATCATCTTACTTGTATTATGAACTAATAAATCTGATCTATTACAAAGAATATGCTTCAAGCCTAAAGCCCCTACAATACTGATCAACTCTCTATAATACTTTCCCAACACTTGAGAAAATAAGACTTGCTAGGAGCTCTTATTTCCTATCGCAATTCTAGGGCCTAAAAAACAAGAATTTCCTCCTATTTCCTTGTGCAATTCCCGAGATAAATTTCTCTGCTTGATCCTCAAGCCTCTATTTATCTACTTGCTTCTCAATATCAACACCACAAAAACATTTGTACAATTAATAAATAGATTTGTGCCTTCATCCAATCTCAATAGGCAATTTGAATTACATGACCTACTAGGGCTAAATTTAGTAGCTACAAATAGTTAATTGGGAGTTAGTTGAGTTAACAAAAATTCAACTACACTCAAATCTATCTCTATTCTATAACTAGAGATCAGTTAATAAACAGAGATTAGAGTTAACTCCACTAGATAGCTAATTTTAGCCATCAACTAGTCCACAACTCAATGCATGCCATCTAACTCGAAATAATGGAAAATAAACCCTATGACAGGCCACAGCACACATGTTAACTGAAAGCTAACTCAAGTAATTATGAGACTGGATTCAAATTAGCATCTTTTACTAAGGCATAAGTCAAAGAAGCCATTCCTTCCTACATTTTCAACAACAATCGCTTTATGTGACATGCAAAATATCATGGCATGTAAATAGTTGGGAATTTGCAATGAAAGTAACGAATGTAATAGAATCTATCAAAAGGTAGGACAATATAAGTTGGATAAAAGTCGTTCATCAAAGTAAGTCCCTCAAATATTTGAATTAGAGTAATGAAGGTGGACTCTAGAACTTGTTTGGATTTTCTCAACTCTTCCACTCTTTTTAATACAATTGTTTACACAATGTACAAGAAGAAGTAAAAGATGAAGGCCAACTTTGTTATGAGCTTTAGACATAAAAAACTTGATAAGCATTCATTTTTCTTTTAAATTTTAAAATTATTTATCTTTTTTCATCAATTCCACATAATTTTACTTGCCATGTATATTTATAGAGTCATTTTAAAACAAGTACAAAATTTGGATATTTTATAAAAATTGCACAGAGTTAGCTATTAGAGAATTAAGTAATTATTTAGTTAGTTATTGTTGAGATTCAACAAGAAGATCCTAGTGAAAATTAAGCATCTACACTAGGATGGAGCCTCATGCTATTTTTAGGTGTATGTATATTTATAGATGTATGTGCATAACCTATTTATAGAATGCATGTCTGTTTATAGATGCATGTCTACTATTATTATCCCTTAATATTATTTCGACAATAAACTATAATCTATTCTCAATGAGCACTTGGAAATAGTTAAATGAAGTGGAAAATCAGTTAGCTAAAGGAATTTCGAGTTAAGTGGTTGGTTGGTGGGACATGCAGGTTGAATTAGTTGTAACTGAGTGATTCAAAGTTGTAACAAAGTTGGAAGTGTAGTTGTGCAAGTTGTAAAGTATTTTAACTCTGTTAAGTGAGTTAAACTCAATTGTGCTAGTTTTAGCTGAAGATACACTAGTGAGAGATCAAGTGAATTAATTATTAATTAATTCACAATAATTGGTCTCACATTCAACTGAATATGTACTATTATTAGCTGCATGCATGTCAGATCCAGTGGAGACGCAGTTGATTTCTAGGTGAAAGGGAAGTAAACTATCAGTTGTGACATTATCCGTTGCACACATGCAACCACACACACATTGGATGTTCCCATGAGTATTGTGCAGTCAAGGTAGGCAACATTGCATTCATTTAGGGATTTTTATCAGCAAGGATTGCATAGTGGAGGAAGGTTGTCTGGAGACAGTAAATTGGCTAAGGAACTTGCCCATTTTTGTATGACAATGTGAGAAAATTAGCTTATGTACTGAGGGCTCCTGGATTGGAGCTTTGTATGTAATTGTTTCATGATCCATGATATAATATACAATAGAATATAGTGAGGTTTTTAGATGTAATATTTCCCCGGTAAATTATCTATGTTGTGTGTGATTGATCTTTCTTCATGATATTGTAATTGGCGATTGTGTCTTTTTTAATTCCGCAAATATTTGTAGAATTGATTTTTTATTTAACAGTAGCACATTTTTAGATCAGGAGAATCCAATATATACATGTATTTTATATAATTTCTACATGGTATTAGAGCACAGGAAATTGCAGAAGTGAAGTGGGAGCTGAATTTGTTGGTGGAAAGAATTCGAATTTTCAGAAATACTTTCTTGGTGCTACAGCTGATTCAAGATCGAAATGGCTTTCAATGGCTTGAGGTTAGAGTATGCACTCGAGGGCAGCTCACACTACATTTCTTGGAAGGACAAGATGGAGGCAGTAATCAAAGACAATGTCTTGAAGGAATTCATTGACAATGATGTTCCTAAGCCTGCTCCGTCAGATGCTGCCAATCTTGATGCGCGGCAAAAGAAAGTGGAAAAGGTGAGGAGGACCTTGTTGGAGGGAGTACAAGACGGCAATGTCTCAAGACTCCATGGGAAATCCACACCATATGCTATGTGGAAGGCTTTCACAGATCTATTCCAAAGTAGCATCGACCATATGAAATTGGCGCTCAAAGATAAACTCAGAAAGATCAAGATGGAAAAGGGTGACACCATTCTAAAGTATCTCACGAAGTTTGTCTAATGTCAGGATGAACTAGGGAGTGTGGGAATAAATGTTTTTGATGATGATTTGGTGAGCTTTGCTCTCTTGGGACTTCTTAATAGTTGCCACAGTTATGAATACTTTGTCAACAGACGTGAAAAATTTCTAGATGGGGAACGACTATGGTCGGATCTGGTGCAGGAGGAGTTCAGGCGGAACACCAGACATGGTTCTTCATCAAAGCATGATGATGAAGAGGATTTTGCTTTGGTTTCCAAGGAGAAGAAGGGGATGGGGAATAAATTCCATTCTAAATCTGATTCTAAAGGCAAGAAGTTGGATATGTCCAAGGTGAAGTGTTTTCATTGTCATGAACATGGGAATTTTGCTACTAACTATCCACAAAAGAAGAAGAACAAGAAGGATGATGGAGCTGCAGCTGGTAAGGCCCTTGCCTCACAATTTGAGCTTGAATTATCCTTGATTGCATGCATGGTGTCAATTTCATTGGGGTCGGTGTGCTATTTGGATAGTGGCACTTCCTTTCACATGACGGGAGATAAGGAACTTTTCAATGACTTGGAGGAGAAATATCTCTACATGCATATAGAGATGGGCGATGACGGACGATATAGTGCTACTGGGATTGGTACCATTACCTTTCAGAGGGATTCAGGTAAACCAGTTCAATTAAAATATGTTATGCATGTTCCAGGTCTGAAGAAAAATTTGGTCTTAGTCGCAATGTTGGAGGATAGAGGCTATGACGTTGTTTTTAGTGATGGAAAATGTTTCCTGCGACATAAAACAATGGGTCAAGCCAAGAGGATAGGAATTCGAGTTAAGAATCTCTACAAGTTGGGGGTATATGGTTGCATTTTCATGATGGGCAAGGCAGAAAAAGTGGTGAGCCGGGATGAGGGTGAATTATGGCACAGGCGATTGGGCCATCTTCATCATGGAGCCTTGAAATTCATGCAGCAAATATCTATTGGACTTCCAATGGGAACACTTGCTCAGTTAGATCAGTGAAAGGGTTGCACCATGGGGAAGTATGTAAAGTCCACCTTTCATGAGAAGGAGAACCGTGCTTCAGGGATCCTTAAGAGAGTTCACACAGACGTGTGTGGATAGTTCTCGATTGCTTCAACAACAAAACATAAGTCCTATGTAATCTTTTTTGATGATTTTTCTCGTAAATGTTGGATCTTATTCATGCAAAAGAAGGATCAAACATTCTCAAAGTTATGTGAGTTTAAAGCATTGGTGGAAAAAGAGTCGGGGAAGCAAGTGAAGGCTCTTAGGAGCGATAAAGTTGGAGAATACATCTCTAACGAATTCAAGCACTTCTGCAGCAAAGAAGGAATTCGAAGAGAACTCATGGCGCCTCATAACCCACAGCAAAATGGGGTTGCGGAGAGGAAGAACAGAACAATCGTGGTTGCATCACAAGCGATGTTCGATGATCAGGGCCTACCAATGCATTTGTGGGCGGAAGCATGCAACACTGTGGTTTATGCACAAAACCATTGTCCTCATAGAGTACTTGGCATGAGTACACCTGAAGAAGCTTTCACTGGTAAGAAACCGAATGTTCACACTTTAAGATTTTTGGCTCATTTGTTTATGCGCATGTGACCAAGGACGCCACGAAGAAGTTGGAGCCGACTGCTGAAGTTGGGATTTTTGTGGGATACACAGAAACACCCCATAATTATTGTGTGTATTTTCCAAATAGCAGAATGGTTGTTGTGCAACGGGATATAAAATTTGATGAGGTGAAAGCCATGCGGTTGTCGCTTGAGAGGGAGTTGGACTTGCATGTGGAAGAGGAACTGCTGGTTCCCAAATATGAGTCTCAAGATGTGGATCAACCACATGAGGAGGTTCATGGAGTGGAGGAGTCCACTCACGCAAATCCATCCATCAGAAATGGTAGAAGGCGTACCACGGAAGCTGATAGGCTGAGACTTGATGTTGCATAGAATGTAAGAGCCCCTACTTCACAGCACAGACAAAGACAGTCTCTTGACTGATTTACTGGATACATAGCTCTCATGAGCAAATGTATTGTAACTGAGCCATATTCCTTTCAGGAATTAGTGCAAGAGCCCACATGGGTAGATGCAGTGGTGGAGGAGTAGGACTCCATTGTCAAAAACAATGCTTGGGAAATTTTTCCAAGGTCAGTTGATAAATCAGTGGTAGGTTTGAGATGGATCCACAAGGTAAAGCAAGTTGCTGATGGAAGTGTGTATAAATACAAGGATAGATTTGTGGCCCGAGGCTTCTCACAGATAGAGGGGATAGATTATGAAGAGACCTTTGCACCTGTCACAAGGTGTTCTTCCATAAGGACCATCCTTGCTCTCTCAGCGCATATGGGCTGGCGAATTCATCATATGGACATTGTGAAAAATGTGTTTCTCAATGGGATCATTGAGGAAGAGGTGTACATAGACAAGCCTAAAGGTTTTGAGATCTTCAACAGCGAGTCGCATGTGTGCCGACTCAAAAGAGCGTTGTATGTGTTGAAGCAAGCACCTTGTGCTTGGTACACTCAAATATGCAGCTATTTCACCGGACTAGGCTTCACCAAAAGTGAAGCAGATGCAAAACTATACCAAATTGTGGTCGAGGGTAAGCTTTTAATCATTTTTCTTTGTGTTGATGATTTAATATTGACTGGTGATGATCAGTTGATACACTCATGCAAGGAGGATCTTGCAAGGGAGTTCGAAATGAAGGATATGGGCCTCCTTCATTATTTCCTTGGATTGGAAATATGGCAGCGAGATGGTGAACTTTTTGTGTCTCAAGGCAAGTATGCAAGGGAGATACTGGGTAAGTTTCACATGGAGGGCTGCAAACCCATGGATAATCCTCTTCCAAGAAACTGGAGGAAATAGGATGCTACTTCTGGAGAGGTAGTGGATGCTACTGTCTATCGACAGTTAGTGGTTCGCTAATGTATCTAGTGAACACGAGACCGAACATTTTCTATGTGGTTAACCAGCTGAACCAAGTTATGGTTAAGCCTACCAATCTCTTTTGGAAGGCAGGTAAGCATGTCCTGAGATACCTGAGGAGCACATCAGAGTATGGTTTATGGTACAAACAGACGGACGGAGTGAAGTTGCATGGCTTCACGGATGCAGATTGGGCAGGCAATCCATCAGATAGAAAGAGAACATCAGGGGGGGTCTTTAGTATTGGGTCTACAACTGTTTCTTGGTACATCAGGAAGCATAGATCCGTGGCACACAGTTCAGTGGAAGTGGAATACATGGCAGTGAGTCAAGCTGCATGTGAGGCTATCTAGATGAGAAAGATCTTGGTTGGTTTGTTTGATTCTCATATGGATCTGACAGTGATTCATTGTGATAATCAGAGTTGAATTAAACTCTCGATTAATCCTGTGTTTCATGATAGATCTAAGCATATAGATATCTGGTACCATCATCTCAAATATTGTGTGCAGGGGAGAATCACGTTGCTTCAGTACATTCCCACAGAAGATCAGGATGCAGATATTCTTACGAAGGCACTCACCAGGAGCAAATTCGAATACCATAGAGACAGGATTGGGGTGAAGGATAATCCCTTTCTTGTTGAGAGGGAGTGTTGAGATTCAACAAGAAGATCCTAGTGAAAATTAAGCACCTACACTAGGATGGAGCCTCAGGCTATTTTTAGGTGTATGTATATTTATAGATGTATGTGCATAATCTATTTATAGAATGCATGTCTATTTATAGATGCATGTCTACTATTATTATCCCTTAATATTAGTTGGACAATAAACTATATTCTATTCTCAATGAGCTCTTGGAAATAGTTAACTGAAGTGGAAAATCAGTTAGCTAAAGGAATTTCAATTTAAGTGGTTGGTTGGTGGGACATGCAGGTTGACTTAGTTGTAACTGAGTGATTTGAAGTTGTAACAGAGTTGGAAGTGCAATTGTGCAAGTTGTAAAGTATTTTAACTCAGTTAAGTGAGTTAAAATCAGTTGTACTAGTTGTAATTGAAGATACACTAGTGAGAGATCAAGTGAATTAATTATTAATTAATTCACAATCAGTGGTCTTACATGCAACTGAAGATTTACTATTATTAGTTGCATGCATGTCAGATCCAGTGGAGATCCAGTTGAGTTCTAGGTGAAAGAGAAGTAAACTATCAGTTGTGACATTGTCTGGTTGCACACATGCAACCCCACACACATTGGATGTGCCCATGAGGATTACGCAGTCAAGGTAGGCAGGATTTCATTCATTTAGGGATTTCTATCAGCATGGATTACGCAGTGGAGGCAGGTTGTCTGGAGACAGTAAATTGACTAAGGAACTTGCCACTTTTTGTATGACATTGTGAGACAATTAGCTCATGTACTGAGGGCTCTTGGATTGGAGCTTTGTATGTAATTGTTTCATGCTCCGTGATATAATATACAATAGAAGATAGTGGGGTTTTTAGCTATAAGCTTTCCCCGGTAAATTATCTGTGTTGTGTGTGATTGATCTTTCTTCATGATATTGTAATTGGCAATTGTGTTTTTTTTAATTCTGCAAAGATTTGTAGAAGTCATTATGTATTTAACAGTAGACCATTGTTAGATCAGGAGAATCCAAGATATACATGTATTTTGTATAATTTCTAAAATTATTAGGGGATAAAAATCAAATTGGTTGTTAGAGAAAATTTATTAATTAATTTAATTTACAATAAATTAATACTAAAGAATTTTCATATTTTATTCATAAATTATAATAAAAATATTATTTAATTATCAATATATATTTAAAGTTAAGAATTTAAAAATAGGTTATTTGAATTTTATATAATTAAAATAAATATATATAAGGGTAAAGGGGGGTTAAAAAATAATCAAAATATTATAAATTAAAAAGGAAATTATTATAATAATAAGGAAGAAAGATTAAGAATAAAATAAAATAAAAACAAACGAAATGCTAGGGGAATTTTAATAAAATAAGAAATAGAAAACTATAAGGGGAATAAAACGAGATGAAACTAAGAGCCCCAAAAAAATAAGAATCCAAGTGAGATGGGAGGGAATGACATAAAGATATTTGGAGTCCAGCTCTTACTCAATTTCTAAGCATCGTCCTTGTTGAGATTCCTAGTGTGTATCTCAATATCAATAGTCTCTCTAAGTTTCCTATGGTGGAAATGATCCACCTTAGAAATGACCTTGAAGTCCTCAATACAAACATGGTCACACGATTTTTCCACATGTTCTGCTAGATCTTAAGTGTGGGAACAACTGTGCCTAATGTATGCAACATTCTCTTGGATTCTTTGCTTAATGGATCGACTTGTTTCTCCAATATAGGGAACGCCACAAGAACAAGGAACCAGGTAGACCCCTTTCTTATCCTTAGGATCGTCACGATCCTTAACAAAACTGAGAGAATTTATAATGGTACAGAGATGTTTGAATGAGGAGAAGACATTATTCCTTCTAAGGACATGGAAAATCCTACCTGTGGTCCCTTGGATAAATGGGAGATTAACCTTAGAGATACGATCCATGCGAGTAGTTTTTCCACTTAACCCTTTGTAGGCTTTTTGAAAGGCTTTAAGGCCTTGGGTTCTACTATACCCATTATTTTCAAAGACATCAAGAAGATGGGATTTCTCAGACTCCAAGTGGTTGTCATTAGAGATTCTTAGAGCCTAGGTAGCAAGAGTGAAAATAACACCAAATTTATGGGCATGAAAATGATGAGAATCAGCATGAAGATATTGTTCCGTGTGAATTTTCTTATGAAACACTTGGTGAGAAATAGAACCATCATCCATTCTAGAGAGGAGGATGTCAAGGAAGGCAAGGCAACCTTCTACCTCTACTTCCATTGTAAAATTGATGGAATATGAATGGGAATTTAGGTGGCATAGAAACAGATCTAACTTCTCATGACCATGGGGCCAAATGACACAAGTGTCATCCATAAACCTCGTCCATATTTTAGGTCGAAATTGAGCTAAGGCTAAGGCCTTAGTTTCAAAATATTCCATGAATAAGTTGGAAACTATAGAGGAAAGAGGGGAACCCATCGCAACACTGCAAGTTTTCTCATAAAACTCACCTTGGAAGCTGAAGAAAGTTTAGGTGAGACAAAAACCAACCAATTTCGCAGTGTCCTGGTTTGAGATATGATTAATGACACTAATGGCTTCTTAGTTGGGGATTTTGGTAAATAAGGATCATTAATTGTATCCACCATAGGAAACTTAGAGAGGCTATTGAGATTGAGAGATACGCTAGGAATCTCAACATGGACAATGGTCGGAAATTGAGTAAGAGCTGGACTCCAGCTCTCTCGATGTGATTCCCTCCCATCTCGCTTGGATTCTTATTTCGTTGGGGCTCTTAGTTTAGTTTGGTTTTATTCCCCTTATAGTTTTCTATTTCTTATTTTCTTCCTTATTTTATCAAAATTCCCCTAGCATTTTGTTGGTTTTTATTTTATTTTATTCTTAATCTTTATTCCTTATTATTATAATAATTTCCTTTTTAATTTATAATATTTTGATTTGTTTTTAACCCCCTTTACCCTTATATATTTTTAGTTTAGTTATATAAAATTCAAATAACCTATTTTTATTCTTAAACTTTAAATATATATTGATAATAAATTAATATTGTTATTATAATTTATAAATAAAATATAAAACTACTTAGTATTAATTTATTGTAACAACCAATTTGATTTTTATCCCCTAATAACTAACTAACTAATTACCTAATTCTCTAATGGCTAGTCTTTTAACGGCTAACTCCAGGCAATGATGCATCCATACTATTTATTCATGTAGATCGTTTAACTTATTCACCTTGTCCTGAGGATGAACCAGGTTAGTTGGTTCGAAACACGTTGACCAAATCTTAATGATGTGATTAATCTAAAATACGTTTATCTAAATTTGTTTAATGTTTTGATTTTAAATATAACATATTTTTATACTTAATTATTTTATAAAAAAATTATGTAGAAATTTTCAATAAAAATAAATCAAATAATAATAGATAAACAACAAACTAAACTAAATTTTATAATACTGTTATTTAAAAAATAATTTCATACCAAGATTTAAATCTAGATTACTCAAATTTAAATTAGTGTGTAATAAATAAAATAATATAAATAGTGATTAAATTAGTTAATTAGTAATTAGGTTGAAAGGCCATGTCTGATGAGACATGACCTTTCGTAAAGAGGCACCTGTCGAGGTATATAAGCAGGCCTCATTTGTAATTATCTGATATCTCATTCTTCATACCTTTTATATAATAATATTTGTATCCTCATGGATATTTTTATTTTCCAAGTCTTCTGGAACATTTAACTTGAGAAGGAACTTTGTCCTCTTCATTTGGTATCAGAGCAGTCGATCTTCTGGTTGCTCACACTGCACAGAGTCACGCTCTTCAATCCAGGTCCTTAACCGTGAAACTCGTCAACATTGTTGCCATCGAAGCATTTTGCTACCAATCTTGGAGTTTCTCCATTTTTCACCAGTAGGCCTTTGGTCGGAATTAAAAATATTAAAATAGAAGAATTTATATAAAATAAAAATAAAAAAAATTAGGTCTTCTTAAAAAAAATAAAAAAATAAAAATAAAAGAGGTACATTAGAAGAAAAAAAAAAGGCGATCTATAAAAATAAAAAATAAAAATTATATATATATATATATATATATATGAGGTAGAGAGAAATAAAATAATTATATATTGAAAAAAAAAAAATCAAATTCACATGAGTTGCACAGCTCCCTGCCACCATCACCACCGACCGCACATCAACCTCACTTTCATACCCCGAGGACAACCGTTATCACAATCGTCATTTGCAGCTGGAGCCCCGCCTGCACAAATGCCAGCCGCCCGTCAAGAACCCCGGGCTATTTCCGCTCCATTGTGCTGGTCACGTTGCCTAACCCATAGTTGTCCACACCGGCACCGCCGACACTCATCCCAGCTATAAAGACGGAAGAGCAGGTAGATGAGAACTGAAGTTAAGGAACGAATAAGACACAGAGAAGATAAAAGGAAGATAAAGCGAGGAACAGTTGGAGAAGAAGATCGTTTGAAAAATTTGAACATCGTCTATCTTGACAAGACTGTCCGCATTTTATGTTTGTACTTCTCTACGATTTTGATGATCTGGACAATATTCGTGGAAGTCTCTATTGCAAAGTTTTAAATCCCACTTGTATGTACAGGAACTACCTCAAGTTAACTGCGATAGTTTCATTCCATTTGGTTGGCCGCTCAATCCATTGTCCATACCTGTAACATCAACCAGTCGATCCTTCCCGCTTCCACCACCATTTTGGCCAGACATTGTTTCTGCTGCCAGCAAGTTGCATCCAGTCAAAGTTTGTTGCCAACTTCGGACACCAATACACCGTCATCGTTTTTTATTATCCACGCTCTGTCAACATTGATACCACTGAGATAAACCCTCGTACCCAGCATGATGTTGTTTTGGAATAACATATATGCTAAGAGCGTATTTGGAATTCACAAAGTGGGATCTTTCCTTCTTACTTTACGGTGTAGTAACATTAATCCCCTAAATCGAAACTTCAAGGAAAAAACCATAGTAATCGGATCTGAAACCAAATATTATAAAAGTCACACCCTTTTATATATGACGGTTCGTGTGACTTGCATTATAATAAATTTTGAAGCCTTTATTTAAAAGATAGGAAGGTTATAAAATAAATAAATAAGGGGGAAGATATATATATAATAAATAAATAAAAGAGAGAAAAAGTCCTCAAGAATTTATAATTTAAAAAAAAAAAAGGAATTATATTATAAGGAGAAGAAACATTAACAAAGAGAGTTGAGAATTGTGAACGAAATATTAAACTTCCCTTGGGAAGTAAAAGGGTTATTTAATAAGAGTTAAAAACCCCGAAGTTACCTTGACAAAATGGCATCCAAAACAGAACTAAAGGAGGGAATATTTCCTAAAAATTATAGTATGTATGTCTGTGCGTTAATTAAAATCAAAGGGTCACTTGAGAGAAAGGAAGTTCTCATATCTATCGATCTTACTCAAAAGATTAATTATGTTAGTATTGAATGTGCTAACCAATTAGTGATCCCTGAAGCAAATATAATTGAAACAAATTCAATTAACGCAAATGACAAACAATACGACATAAGGAATCTACACCTAAGTATTGGGGAGTGTTCCTTTGTCTCGCAATTTACCATTAAAACCTTATTTTGTAACGATAGTGATATAATTTTGGGTTCTCTCTTGATGGAATCACTAGGGTCATTCGTCCTTAATACGAAAAAGAATTTTTTGACATTTTCTTACAAAAAGAAAAAAATAACACTACAAGATGTCACAGTGAAGCCGAATTCAGTAACGCCGAAAGACATGTTAGAAATTTCAAAAGTAATTTTTCAAGAAAGCAAAAAGGAGATCCAAATTATGCAAAAGGAAATTGACAAAATCACCACTAATAAGAATGAATAAGTTTCTCGCCTCAAGGACCACAACGAAAAGTTACTAATGCAAATTAAGTAGATGAAGAAGGACAAGCAGTCATTAAAAAATAGGGTACAGCAATTTGTCGAAAAGGAATCATCAAAACCTTCAAATATAGAAATTGAAGTTGAAGAAAAAATGAACATTGATCCAGTAAATGTCACAACTCAAGAAGAAGATAAGTAAGTTGCAAAAGATACAAACTTCGATGTTGCAGTTCAGACGAGGAACATACTAAGTGAAGGTCTTGTAACCAACTCAATAACATCCTCGCTAAAAGAAAATCAAAGAAGTCAAACCAAAAATGTTCCCTATCGACATCCAAATCACGGGAGCAGACAACTCGACTGAGCTACGTATTCAGAACATAAACAAGCTGATATTCCGAAGAATAATAATGTCAGTGCAATCCACTCAGGTGATAACAAGTTGTCACAAGTTGCTAGTCATCGTAATATTCCACGGAAGATTGATTTAGGATGGTCTGATCCATTCTTAGTGTGACAGTTTTGTTTGTCACTTAGAAGATCATATCAACTTGTATCGACAAGGATGACTACCCCGAGATGAGAAGATGTTCATAACAGGAAAATAAATCGAGGCCTTTCATCAACAAGCTTTGAGGACAAAGATTTTTGAGAAGGAAGGCAATGTAATAAATAAAATAATATAAATAGTGATTAAATTAGTTAATTAGTAATTAGGTTGAAAATCCATGTCTGATGAGACATGACCTTTCGTAAAGAGGCACCTGTCTAGGTATATAAGCAGGCCTGATTTGTAATTATCTGATATCTCATTCTTCATAACTTTCATATAATAAAATTTGTATCCTCATGGATATTTTTATATTCAAAGTCTTCTGGAACATTTAACTTGAGAAGGAACTTTGTTCGCTTCAAAGTCAAATAATATTTTAAAATTTATGATTTCCTTATGTTTTTATTATTTTAAAAATATATACTACAAACTTAAATTAGGAGAAAAATTTTCTATATATACTTCGCACTTGTGGAGAATGAGGATAGAATTGTGTGCAATCACATTTTATAGGTTGAGAGATATTTATAACTATAGATACCATTGCATCCATTACAACTATATTAATGATAACTTACAACTACGTTAATTATTACTGCCCTCGTTTTTTTTCCCTGAACAAGTGAATATTACTGCATATATATATATATATATATATATATAATTTTGATTTTAATATATATGGTTATGACCGAGGAATTCATCTTTATTAACTCTTAAGTGAATTTTATAAAATATGCATTTCCAATAGCTTAAACTTCACATTTTTTAGTTACACTTATTAATATAAAAAATATAATATTTATTAAAATCAAATTAATAATTTTTTTTATGTTTAATTAATTTATTATTTAAATTATAACATTGAAAATTTAAATCATAGTAAAAACTTATTTTTAAGTCACTAAATTATAAATATAAGAATATTACATTTTGAGTTGCAAGTGGGATAGAATCATTTTCCAAATCTATACACCAAAACCTTAGAAATGTAATGAGAAATTAATCCATGCCATTGTTAATTAACTATTCAAATGTAGTAGTAATTATTTATTTATTTTTTAACTATCAAATACTTACAATTTTAAAGTTTACATATCATTATTAATATTTACAAAAATTTTAAAATTTCCAACTTTAATCGATCGATCTCCTAACCTGGGGCTACACAAGAGTTTGATCGAGGGTTTGTTTAAACACTCGATCGAGCTATTTTTAAGCGCTCGATCGGCTATTTTTAAGCTCCTCAACGGCTCGATCGAGCGCTTAAAATTACTTGATCAAGCATGCATTTTTCAACAAAGCACTCTCTCATTTCACCAAAAAGTGTAACCCAACTCCATGCTTTGACCCTACTCTCCTTTGTCTAGAATGGAAATAATGCAAGTACAAAGGAGAAGGATCTCTATATGGAGTTACTTGGGTATGGCCCATGGGCTACTACAAAACACAAACATGACCATCTATTATTCTCTCTTGCTCCCACTCCCAAGTTTTCCTTCTCTATTACAGAACAATATATAATAAAAAATGAATGGAACCTCATTTCCTCCTAGTGGTATGGTTATAACGCAACCCTATTTCCAATTAGGGACTAAGCTTGAATCCTTCAACTCTCTACTAGAGTTACCAATTTGACCCTTCTGTATTATTCTTCATAGTCTTCATGTGGTTATCCTATTTTCCATGAATAATAGGGGTTCACATGGAATCATCTCAAATTATGGTTTTTAACAACGATAGATCAACTTTCAGGAGGCATATTTTTTGCATATAAACACCATTAACATCTTTCTTGCACCATTAGAAAGATATCTGAGTGTAAAATAGTTTCATCAAATTGACACTTGAACAAGAAATTCTTACCCAAAAAAATGCCATTTACGACCTCAAACTAGCCCTATAAGGTTTCAAACCCCAATTCTCCAAACTAGGTGTTTCCAATAAAATCATTCCTATAAGCTAATTCCATTAATTTTTCCACTTTGAAAGCATCAAGATGGATGAAAATTTATATAGTGATCCAATATCTCCCCATTTTGGGAGGATTTTGGTCTCCAAAAGCTTTAATAAATGAGGTGGGGAAATTTTTATTTTACCTTTTTCCTAGAGTACCAATTAGCATTGTTTAAAAGTTGTATTTTCGACTCAATATACTAAAGGTCATGTTGCCCATGTCTTGTAGTTCTAGACATCTTTTACAAAATGGTATCCTCTTTCATCTCTACCTAAGAATTTGTAGTTAAGTCATTTATGGAAGGTAGGATCTACTCCTCTTCCTTATCCAATGTGGAAGGAACATAGAGGGTTTGATATTTTCCACATTCACCACTACATAAATGCACATGTATGGGGGAAAGTTGAGTCTACAAGAATTATCTCCCACCTTTTCGATTATCTCAAAAGGACCATGTTGCAGATTCTTGATTTTCTTACCAATACTTGGTAGCATGTCCTCTTTCAATTGTAACCATACTCTTTGTCTCCCAATCTTAATGACTTCTTTGTTCTGTGTTGATCATCCATGGACTTTTACTTTTCATGTGACTTATTTAGTGTCTCATATACTTGAAAATGGATATACATAATTTCTTCAACAAATTTTTATGCCCTTAAGGCATCCCCTCTAAGCTCCTCACTCCCTCCTCCTTACTTCCCATATGCAATATTGAAATGTGAATATGGAAAATATCCAAAACAAGTTTCAAATGGGAACATACTAGTAGAAGTACAAACTACTCTCTAATGAGAGTGTTGTATATAACCATATTTTAATCCCACAAGTTTTAATGTGTCATATTGTAACCCCTCAAAAGTTGCACCAAGTCTTGTTAAATACTTCTATTTTCCCATCTATCTACTGATGGAATATTATAGACATCTCCAACTTCTTGTCCATCTTCCCCCAAAATGAAATCCAAAATTAATTGAGAAATATAGTGTCCATATCTAAAACAATGCTCCCTCATATCCCAAAGTGTACCCATACCTATTGAAAGAATAAGTTTGTCACTTATTGCCCCTTATTAATCTTTTTACAAGGCATCCAAATGCACATCTTGCTAAACTTATCAACTACCATGGAAAATTAGTCATTTCCCTTCCTATTTGTTGGTAAATATCCCATAAAGTCAATGGAAATTTCTTTCCCATGGATTAGTGGGTACAAGAAAGGGATGGTATAAACCTTTATTCTTATTGCTAGGATTATTGGTACAACAAACTATATATCCTCTAATGAACCTAGCTACATCTTTTGCAAATTGAGCTAGTAAACATACCTCTACAAATTAGCAAATGTCTTCCTAATACCAAAATTCCCTGCAACCTTGGTGGTGTAAGCCTCTCTAATCAACTAAAGTAACTCAACTTTAGAAACACATAGCTTTTCCATCCTCTAAATTAACCCATTCTTGAGATTATATTCGATCGTGTTACCACCATCATCCACATGACTACCCTAAACTTGTTGATACACCTCGCTGAAGTCATCATCCTTTGTATATGCCTCTCTATATGCATCATATATAGATGAAAGGATCCATATGCATCAAATTTACCAAAGCTATGATTTGCAATTAGACTTCGAAGCATGTTAGGAAACTTGTGTTTATGTCCTTGTTATACTTGATCACTAAATGAAACTAATATTAAAATATCATCCACTTGTAATGTCTAGTCCACACTAACTTACTCTAGGCCTACAATTAATATAGAGGGTAGTGATCTATTTGGATGATTATCCCCTTTCCCATCAAATAGTGCTTCTGCTTGTTGACATCTTGTACCTAGGGATAGAGATCCTTGTCAAAGATAGAGTAGTTGATAAAAACCCCATGAAACACTTCAAAATGGTAGAATATAGGACTTCCTCCCTACATCTAAACTACTCCCATAATATGCCCACACGTATATTTCTCCACTTCAAAGTGTTGTTGCAAGTTCAGTAATGCAAGAACCAATGCTTGACTAAGTTTCTTATGCAACTCTTCAAATTATTTATGCTAACATTTCCCCCACTAAAAGTTCTTAAGACTCACTATTATGGCATGGAATGGTGTACCTATAGTTGAAAATGAGGTTATGATTTCCTCAAGTGTGTTTCCCTAAAGGATCCCCTAACCTTAGAAACATTTTTAGACACCAACCACTTCATGATGGCCTCTATCTTGGCAAGATCTATCTTTCATTCCACTCCACCAATCACATAGCCTAAATACACCCAAGAATATTGTGAAAACTCACATTTCTTGAGATTTTCCAACATTTGGTGCTTCCTAAAAGTCTCTATCACCTGCATCATGTGTGAGATTTGTTCCTCCCAAGTAGCATTGTAAACTGGCATATCATCCAAATAAATAATAACAAATAAATCTAAAGAATAGCACAACACGTCATTCATTAATCTCATGAGTGTAGCTAGTGCATTGCATAAACCAAATGGCATGGCTAACCCTCCAAAAAATTTGCCCAATTCGATTTTTCAGCCTACATGAACTATCGTTTTAATCCCCTTAGTGTTGTAACATTGTTTTATTTTCTATTTTTATGTTTTTTATAAGTTCCACATCCTCCTAAGTCAATGTTTCCTAAGCGGTGTCACTTGACCCTTAAAAGCACTTGTGTTATCTATCCCATGGTTAGGTGAACTCATAACTTTTCTTCAGTTATAAACTATCCTTATTCTCCATGCACACACACAAAAAGCACAAAAAATTAAACAAAATCAAGAAAAATACCCTTTAAGGCAAAAGTGCATTTGAATTTGACGAAGACTTACTCTTGTGTTGATTGCACTCCTTTGAGTTGAATAAGTTTTCTCTCCATGCTCGCACTCCTTCATACTTAGAAAGTGCACCATCCCTAAGCAAATTCCTTTGGCATGAATACATTCTCCCTGCTAGAATGCATGCATGAGATTATCTGTTGAATGTGGGTGCACTCCTAGAAAATAGGAGCCCACTTAGCTTATCTCAACTAACTCAGTCACTTGTCGACAAGTGGCAAGCATACATGAGACTGATTTGCATGTAATCTCTTTTAAGTTAACTTAGTTAATCATTCATTCTCATAATCATTCTTGATTTCCTTTCATGATTTTTCTATCGATCTTGATTTTCTTGCCAAATTTTCTTTTCTTTTCAGTTTATTCACTAGCGTTTATGTTCATTCTTGCTTCTACAAGTGTTAATTTCTTGTTGCGTGTTGTGACTATGCATATTCCTTAACTCTTCATATTCTAATCATCATTGCGACAACACCCACAAAAGCTTGTAGATCCTTCTTCTCCACATTTCTACCATGAAAACTTGCTGCAAGACTTGTCCTTGAGCCTTTCTCTGGCAGATCACACTTCTCGAACCTGAAGCCCCATTTGACTCAAGAAACTATGCCCAGAAAAGATAAGTTTTGCTCTTGAGTGCACTCCTCCATCACGAAGAACTACACCCTCTATTAGAGAAATTTTGGGGCATAAAATGGGCCTCAAAACAAAAATGTACAACCAAATTCAACTTTATAAGAATCAATAGGATTCAAGATTATGATGTCAACCATGGGGGATGATTCACCATTTTTTGAGTAAAAAGGTAAAAAGATTAAAAATTCAAAAAATTAAAAAAAAAAACTACTTTTTCAACTTATCTCCCTACGATTTTACTCAAATTTTGAGCGGGATCATTCATTGGATGTATAATTTAGTTCCTCATCCAAGGGATACCCATGTTGCACACTTTTGATGGACCTTGCTACATGAAAAATGCGAAATACATGAAAAATGTGATTACAATCACGTTTTTTCATGTATTTCTCATTTTTTGTGTAGCAAGGTCCATTAAAAGTATGTATCATGGTAATCCTTGGATAAGGAATTAAATTATGCATCAAATGAGTGTTCTTGCTCGAAATTTGACTAAAAATTTAGGGAGATAAGTTGAAAATATGAGTTGAAAAAGTAGTTTTTTTCTTTTTTCCCTCTAAAATTTGATGATGTAATCTAATCTTATTTTATTATTTCCACTATTATTTTATAATATCCTTAGGATTCCCATTTTAGACCTAAAAATTTATCTAATTATTGAGCCCATGAGTGCACGCCGAAGGCCTGAGTGTTTTCCCTTTGTCCTTTCAACATGCGCCAGTGTGCCCTTCTTGCTCTTAAGCTCACCTTGAAGGCTTGAAGCTTCATTACTTTGTCTCTTCGAAGTGAGATAGTGCACCCTCTCTATCTCCTTGAGCACATGAGTACAACTTAAAGGCCTTAATGTTTCCCTTCTTTCTTCATCAGTGCACCCTATGCCCTTGATGTTTTCCCTCTCTTTCTTGAGTGCATGAGTGCATTTCAAAGCCCTGAATGACCCTTGAACTTCCTTCGTGATTTGGAAGAGTGCCCTCCTTATTTTCATACATATTTCTTTCCCATGCAAATACATATGTGTCGTTATTGATGAGATTACATCTTTAATTGAATTTAATAGTTCTTTGAATATGATTTTCTAAGTTATTGCTTGTAATAGTTAGGAGATTTCATAAAGTTAATCATTGTCACCATGAGTGTTTTTCCTCAAACTGGTGTTCAAGCTACAATTCTTGTTACACTTTCATCATTTGTTGGAACCATGCCTCCCATTACACATAAAGTGGCCTCCAAATAAGCTTCAAATGCAAGCACCGAGGAAGTTAATGAAGTAACAAAGTTGACCATTCCCATTTATGCAGATACACATTGCTTCATAAATAGGTCTATTAAGGTCACATGGAATGACATAAAAGACACATTCCTGCAAAAACAGATCATTGGGAACTTGGAAGATTTGTAATCATACATCAATATCAAACTCTTCAGGATGCATAGGATCTCATGCAGATTCCCGATTTCTAAGGATGCTCTGATACCAAATATTATGAGACCAGCTCCAAAAATAGAAGAAAAGAGAGATCAACGCCTTATAAATAAGCCACTTCGAGGGGGCAACCTCATTTACATTAAATAAATGAAAAATTCTTGGATGACACAAATGAAAAACCTCCTTTCTATATATAGGAGTCCATGGGGTCACAATATAATCCTAGCCGACCTAACAATAATAATGTAAGGGAACAATAATAACAATATGGGGGTTACACGAGTACAATAATAACAATATGGGGGTGACAAGGGTACAACAATAACAATAAGGGGGGCTACACTAACATAATAAGGGACTACACTAGTAATATAGGGACCTAACATACCCCTCTCCTTTAAACAAGTGTTGTCCTAAACGCTTGATTATTTCTTGATACTTCTGTATAAAATTCTCATCCTCCCACGTGGAATCTTCTACAAGAAAGTTCTTCCACTCACTGAGATACTCTGAAATTGATTGTACTTGTTTATTTCTTGCTTATGTGACGGCTTCAAAACTTATTTGATGTGATATTTGATATCCCTGTTGTTTCATTTGATTCTGCACCAAAGTTAGGCTATCCTTTGAGAGTTGGAGAACTTGTTGCTGATGCTTAATGTGATCATCCACTACTTCATTATCCATATTATATTTCTTTTGATCCTTCAAACCATCCAACTTAGCCTTCATTTTTTGTTTAAACCGTCTATGTCATCTTTGATTTCTCTTTGTAAGATCAAAATTTGTTGCACTTGGTACCGTAATTTTGATATCTCATACTGCAATTCTTCCTCTTCATATGTCATGGTATAGCTTTCTAATGGATTAATGGGTATGGAATTATTTTTTGGAGGCATTATAGAACCCAATACTGATAAAAATTCTTCAATATTCCCTTGGAATCACTTCAAACTTCTTTTTCAAACAAACGTTATGCAATTTTTAAAAACAAATACACACCTTTTTCTTGCTATTGAGGAGCTCGATATTGAAACTGAATTATATCTGTTATTTCTGATCTTCAATATTTGAAATTCCATTTTATAGTAGCCCTCTAAATCTTCTTCCGAATGCCACAGGTCTGACCGGATTTGGATTTTTCAAGATGAAGTTATGCCCAATCTCCCACAATGACCTAATTATGGACTGGTTTAGTAGAGTGAACTTATATGGCATGCCACATGTCATTGTTTCCACCTTTGGGTTTGAAATTGATATAAATAAAACTACAGTCTATGTAATTCTAGCCACTTTTTACAGAATTCAAATACGATGCTCATAGAGAGAGTTATGACGATTTTCTCAAGGTCGCCTCTTTGAGGTGAAATTCGGGAGCCTTCAAAAACCCTAACTTCCACAGATCATATCTACGAAAATATTGCAAACCGTGATTCAAAATTTTTACACGAGCTTCCTCAAGATTTCGGATTAGCATGATAAAAATTTCAGCTTCTAAACCTTTGTAGAAAAAAATTATAGCAAAAATTCCACGATGACCTCTTTGAGATGAAATTCGGGAGCCTTAAAAAACCCTAACTTCCACAGATCATATCTCCGAAAATATTGTGAACCAAGATCTACAATTTTTACACGAAGTTCCTTGGGATTTCAGCTTCACCTACCAAAAATTTCAACTTCTGAATCTTCGTATAAAAAAATTATAGCGAAAATGCCACGATGACCTATTTGGAGCAGCGAAACCCTAGAATCCAAAGCTCTGATACCAAATGTTATGAAACTAGCTCCAAAAATAGAAGAAAAGAGAGATCAATGCCTTAGAAATAAGCCACTTCGAAGGGGAAACCTCCTTTACATTACATAAATGAATAATTCTTGGATGATACAAATTAAAAAACCTCCTTTCTATATATAGGAATCCAAGGGGTCGCAATATAATCCTAGCCGACCTAATAATAATAATGTAAGGGAAAAATAATAAAAATATGGGGGTTACAGGGGTACAAAAATAACAATAAGGGGGGCTACACTAACATAATAAGGGACTACACTAGTAATATAGGGACCTAACACATCCCTTGTGCAGAAGTGATGGAGTGGATTATTACACACATGGATGATTCTCATCTCGTGCTTCGTAGTGAAAGCAGTGGTTAGCTCGCCATCTATTATGGAGAAGACATGCAAACTTACTATAAGATGCTTAGGCCCACAAAATATGCAAATAATGACTTCTACACTAGATGGGTCAATTTCAACTAAAGCGACATCATTAAATCATGGTGTCGAGAATGTGCTAAGTTTCGTCACTGCCCATCCACAATGTACCTGACCAGGATTATTAAAGATGTATATTAGTATGTGATAGCTATGTGTTTTCAGTTACATGGGAGTAAGAACACTAAGGTGTTTGAGGAAACTGGATATATATTCTCAACATGGTAGTTACCCGTGGTAATATCTTCAATTGGGAAAATATATTTTCATTTGATTTGCAGCATCATATGGGACAGGAAAAGGCGTCTTTGACGAAAAACCAGGCACTGCAATTCTATATGTCTCCATTCCTATTGGATGGAATCTATGCACGATATTCTTTCCCAAGAATGTACTAGAACTGGACCCCTCATAACAAGTTTCCAATCTACTTCCACTGCAGAGTGTTGTCGGAATCAAGCTTCAAAGACACGTATGATAGGTTATTATAGCACTTCTTTGCATTCATATTCCATATGATATATGATATTGATCCTCCTTACATGACCGATCAGGTGAAGGATTCACTACAGTATAGGTGGCAACCCTCCTACCCTATGTTATTCTTCATTGGAGAAATGTAGGAAGACTATAGTGTGATGAAGTCTCCGAGTAGATGAGGATCAGTAGTGGGAAGTTGTGAGTTGTTCACAAACTGAGTTATGAATAAATCAACAGAAGTCTCGATGTGTTGTGCCCTTGATGGACTACGGCACAACTAGTGATCAGATTGGATAGATGAGGTTTAGTGTCCAGATGGACTTGAATCATTGATAGAGGGAGTGTTGCATATCGGGAGCCGACGAAAGGGGCAGGTACAGGGTGCGATCGAGAGGAGCTAAGAGAGCATGTGAAATCCAGATGGTGAGAGTATCTTGTTGAGGGTAGACTATTTTTCGATGGACTGACATCAAACCCCAGTTTTGTCTTCTTGTATCAATGGATGTATGAGGGCCATTATACCTAGTACTGGAGCCCTAGCTATTGTATTATTTAGGTTTATTAATATAGCGAAGTTGGGTTATTTTACAAAATTGTGTAAAAAGTTGTCTATATTTTGTGCACTAGTATATTTGGTAACGTCATTGATTTATGATCCTATCCTAGACACTATCGTGGAAAATCAAAAATTTCTAGCTTCCATTTTAGGTATAAGTAGTTGTGCTTAGTCATGGGGGCTTCACTTAATGAACCTCTGACATATCACGTGCATTCATGGAATACTAAACAATACCCCTAATTTGACTATATATTAGAAAAAACATCTAAAAATCACATTATTTAACCCCCTACCAATACGAACCCAGTACACCTTCCCAATTAAAAAAACACCTACTTTCACTAGATATTGTAGGTATCCATTTTTTCATTAACATATTGTATGCCCCTTTATATTTTTTCATTAACTTTGAGTTCCATCTTTTATACTTGCCAATATAAAAACCTTTTACCCCCTATATATCCCCCAATATATTATTTCCTTTTTTCCTTAATATATATCCCCAATATGAACGCATGTGGTATGGTATTCCTCCCCCAGTGAATCCCATGTGTGCTTATTCATGGTCTCTACAATTTATTATAATGAAGAAAAAAACATGATTGTTGGATATAAAAAATATAAGAAGCCTCTAATGGGTATTTTGGAAATCTATTTTGTTAATTATTGCCTCTACTTCTGGTAATATGGCATTCTTATTTGGTGTGACACACTTACTCTACATAAAATTAAAAATAGATATAAATATAGATTGTGGTGCAAGATTCAAAGAAATAAAAAAATTTAGTTTGTATTATAATTGTTTCTTAATCTCAATTTCCTTGGATTTTTTAGGTCTATCTCATGTAACTTATAATGACTAAGAATGGGATGTTCTTCTCCATATGAAAAATTCATTATAGAATTTGTTTTTCATAAATTAAACTCTGAGTGGGTGTTAATGTCATTCATAAAATATCAAATATTTTCTATCTATGACTTATTTCTGGATTGATGTCCTTTTTTGGAATGTGTGATGTATATATGACTATTGCGACGATAAATTTGAAGGCATATTCATTAATGAATTCTATACATCTACAGCCTCAACTGCTAAGCGGAGGCTAGGTGTATATATTTCAAGTTATCATGGTTTCTATGTAATTCAAATATTCTTTTGAGAAAACGCCTCTTTATTTTCCTAATGTCAAAGTTTCCATTTTTTTTAATTATCATGAATGAGTACTAATCATGTTTGGTAGTTAAGATGAGTTTGCATAAAAATTGTTTGATATATTTGTGTGTTTCTTTTCATGTAGCTTTTAATGCATAACCAATGTTACTAGCAATTTTTTCATGTCTTTCTTTGTTCATATGATGTTGTGTTGATCATATGGCGGCTAACAATTGTAGAAAATCCTTGAAACCTTGCAACTGCTTATGAGAGAAAAGTGATCCACAAAAGACACAAGATTTCTCTACCAAAAATTTGCAGAAAGAAAACAATGAATAGAAACACAATCACACATAGAAATTTTTCTGGGGAACCCAACTGGGATAAAACCATCTTACTTGTATTATGAACTAAGAAATATGATATATTACAAAGAATATGCTTCAAGCCTAAATCCCCTGCAATACTTATCAACTCTCTATAATACTTTCCCAACACTTGGGCAAATAAGACTTGCTAGGAGCTCTTATTTCCTATCGCAATTCTACCCCTAAAAAATAGGAATTTCCTCCTATTTCCTTGTGCAATTCCCAAGATAAATGTATCTTCTTGATCCTCAAGCCTCTATTTCTATGCTTGCTTCTCAATATCAACACCACAAAAATCTGTGTACAATGAATAAATAGATTTGTGCCTTCATCCAATCTCAATAGGCAATTTGAATTACATGACCTACTAGGGCTAAATTTAGTAGCTACAACTAGTTAACTGGGAGTCAATTGAGTTAACAAAAATTCAAATACACTCAAATCTATCTCTATTCTATAACTATTACAATAACTATAACCACGGAAGTTTAAAAACCAGAACTAGAGATCAGTTAACTAACAGAGACTAGAGTTAACTCCACTATATATCTAATTTTAGCCGTCAACTAGTCCACAACTCAATGCATTCCATCTAACTCGAAATAACGGACAATAAACTCTGTGATAGGCCACATCACACATGTTAAATAAAATCTAACTCAATTAATTATGATGTTGAATTCGAATTAGCATCTTTTACTAAGGCATAAGTCAAAGAAGCCATTCCTTCCTACATTTTCAACAACAATCGCTTTATGTGACATGCAAAACATCATGGCATGTTAATAGTTGGGAATTTGCAATGAAATTAATGAATGTAATATAATCTATCAAAAGGTAGGGCAATATAAGTTGAATAAAATTTGTTCATCAAATTAATTCCCTCAAATATTTGAATTAGAGTAATGAAGGTGGACAATAGAACTTGTTTGAATTTTCTCAACTCTTCCACTCCTTTTAATACAATTGTTTACACAATGTACAAGAAGAATTAAAAGATGAAAGCCAACTTTGTTATGAGCTTTAGACATAAAAAACTTGATAAGAATTCATTTTTTTCTTTTAACTTATAAAATTATTTATCTTTTTTCATCAATTCCATATAATTTTACTTACCTTGTATATTTATAAAGTCATTTTAAAATAGGTACAAAATTTGGCTATTTTATAAAAGTTGTCCATCGAAGTAGGCCTCTCAAATTTTAGGATTATATCAATGAATGTGTTCATTGTACCTTGTTTAGTTGTTCTTAAATCTTCCATATTTTCTCACACTTTTGTTTTGTTAAAAAAGTGTAACTAGTTTCAGTCTTCATAATTATCTTTGTACTTGTATCAATTTATATTTCATGTAAAAGCAAAAAGAAGAAAAAGAAAAATTATATTAATTATTACTCATCAGTCAAGCATGGTCTTCATTCTTTTAGGATTCATTGATTCAAAGTCTTGTAATTGAGTCAAAGCCTATTTGGATTTCTTGTAAGGAAAAAGAAAAATAATTTTCAAAAATGTAATTTTGGGTCAATTCACCTCAAGAAGCCAAGTCAGCCCTCCTGGATGACAAGTCATCGCAATCAAAAGACATGCCTTTTAGCATATAAGAACAATTATATATTGGCATAAATCCACCCCCAAAATAGAAAGAAATTTGATGCTTTTATGTAACAAGTTCTAAGGCAAGGGCATGTGAAGTTCACAAGCCATACTAATGAGAAGACTTGCGAGTTCTTGATTATCTATATCTGAAAAGAAGTGAAAACTTTTTGAGTTATACATTTGAAGTAAATCTGAGTTTTCTAGTACTTATGATTTAAAATAAATGTTGACACTCTAAGGAAACTGATATGAAGTAAAAAGCGGTCTCCCTGTGGCATAGGAGTAGATATTGATGCAAGTTATTGTGGTTGATATTGATGATATCTATTGTGACATAAATTTATGGGTTATATCACGATGATATAGAATTTGGAGGGCTTGACTTGGCATCTTGGAGGTTGGATTCTTGGGTCTTAAATTTCTCACTTTGATCCAATTCTATAAGAAGGGATGTTGGTTTGGTTTTCCCCCTTTTGGGGTTTTTCCTTGGCATGGAGCCTAATTTTATGTGTTCTTTGTCTCCTAAGAATTTCATGTTTTGTTCATTTTTTATAATTGCTTGATGAAAGAAGAATATAATTTTAATGAGAATCCAACAAACACTCACAAGTAATTATCAAGTAAATAGAAATCATCCGTAATATGTTGCCCTATTGGTTTATGAACATGTTTGTTTTAGAAGAAATGGATTTTGAGGCATACTATGTCATAATCCTTAGATAGATCTCTAACTTGATAAGCCTTTATTTTTAATTTTAAATATTTTAAAGTGTATGTGGTTTCTTGAGTTGTAATAATAATATCTCGAATTTTGCTTCGTAACACCAAACCCACTTATTATTAAAAAATAGTTGTTCTTATTGTTTCTTGATTTTGTTTGTTATGAATTTAGATATTCCTAAGTGGTGTTACATTGGGATGTTGGGTGAAAATTTCCTATTGAAGTAGGCTTCTCAACCATCATAGCTAGTGTACTTATAGTGATGGTGGAGCTAAGTGACTAGAACTTATTTGGACATTCCAAACTCTTGCACTACTTTCCACACATCAATCTTAAATGTGCCCCAAAATATGTTAGAAAATTAACCAAATATCCATTTTGGTTTAGGGTTATCTTCTCTATATTAAGGATCAAGTTTTGGATTTTTCAATGGAAACTTTTCATTGTAGCCTCAAATTTAACCAATTTAGGATTTTTTTGGATTATTGTTTTTACTACTTCTTGATTTAATCTTTGTCCCCAAAGAACATGAACTAAACACAAGTTTAATATTTCCTTCATAGGATTTTGGTTCCTTTTACGTAGCACCATTAACATCCTTTATGGAATAAATTTACTTTTATTGTAAATTATTTTCATGGGAGAAGTTTGTTGTATTTATTATAAAAGAGGATTATTTCTTTGTAACCCTAGTCTAATATGCATATTCTAAACTTGTGATAGTCCCTGAATGATATTGGTGATGCTTCCCTTAATGCATTCTTACTAGGATAGGGATATAGGTATTGAATTACTTCCATTGAAGAAATACCCATGGTTGCTTCATCCTTTGCTAGCCTAACAATACTATATATAGTAATAAATTTCGAGGGAAAAGTATGATGGTATGGCTAAAATTTCTCAAAGTATCGAAAATTATAAGAATTAATGTCAAATTTTTTAATTTTAATCAGCCCAAATTCATCGGTATTTCGACGGCATGTCTTGAACATGTCGTACTTCTAACGATATTCTTCGTATTTTCATAAGAGAAATGGGATTTAATGGTCATCACAATAATTGCGAACATCATTTTTATCTATTTTTTGTGCTATTAGTGGAAGATTGGGTCACTATTTTATTAATCAACTTTGACTTGGTCAACTATTGTCGGAATTCAACAGTAAGTAAATTTATAAATGTGTTTATTTTAAGAGACGTTGCGATATTTTCGTTATAAGTACAACAATTCTAAAAGGTTGTGAGGTCTTTTTTCTTTTTTTTTCCAAGTGGTTCATGTTCCTATGTGCCCGCACACATGTACTAGCTACATCCACGGTCTTAATGAATCGCAGTAAATCACCCTGAAGGAATCTACTGTCGGCCTAACACTGAGGCCTAACCTCGCAGGCGTCTAGGTGATTTGACCTTGTGACCTCTCAATCTGGGAGTACTTCCAAGCAGGGACTCAACCAATTGAGCTAACCCTTGGGGCTAAAAGGTTGTGAGGTCTTATTGTTGAATAAAAAACATATTTATTCTTGTGTGTGTGGGTATATATATATATATAATAAATCTAGTACGCTACTCAATTTTTATAACATGGTCATCACATAATTTTTTTGTGGGGAAGAATGTCAACAAACATTAGGTGGGGGGGAATCAAGGGGGTGATGGTAAATCTTATTGCCCTTGCACTGAATGCGGGGGCTTACATACCATAAGAGTTTTAAGAAAAATAGCTAAAATACATTCTAGGAAACATGGGCATATTGAAGGGGGGGCGAAGGAATATCGTCCCTTGGTAAGTTATATATTCATTATCTATTGTGTTTATATTAATTGTATTTGGAAGATTTTATATTGTTATAATATTTGTTATGCAAACTAATTTTAATTTTCATGATTGTTTATAATTATAAAGTCAATTTTCCCCTCTAGATGGTGTTTGAATGCCCCAAGTAGTAGTAGAAATGTTGTACAAGTTGAGGAACATGGAGAAAATATTAAAGATTCGGTTAATGATCCTATGGAAGAAGATGACATAAATAACATAGTTCAAGATGATGGGACAAATGAATTGATCCAAGACTTGTTCGCTTGACCAGTTAATGAAAAGGATGAGGACAATGATGATAATATTAATGTTGACGAACCTTTTCTAGAAAAGGAACTGACACCACTTTATGAAGGCTCAAAAGTAAATCGTCTCTTTGCTACATTATTGTTGGTGAACTTAAAAATTTTGAATGGTTTTTGAAACACTTGTATTAGATAGAACCTAAGGTATGTAATATTTTTCATCACATATTATAAATAAAGGTTGACTTTATCCTTTTTTCTATTAATTAATGTGTAAAATAAGAATGGAATATTTATGATTAATATTCTTTACACTAACTAGTGTTTTTTATGTTGTAGATTATTAAGTGATTTTTTATTAATATTGTCAAATATTTTACCTTGCACATACCAAGATTTGCATGCAATTATGAAAGAAATTGGAATGGAGTATCAAGCTATAGATTTTGTCTCAATGATCATATTATATATTATGGACAACATGCATCGAAGAAAAAAAAATTGCCTGGAATGTCGGAGCAGTAGATATCAAATCGATCGAATAACAAAAAATGTGCCTCTAAAGGTTCTTCGTCATATTACCAAAATTTCACATTTACAATGATTGTTCAAGTGTGAAATAATATCAAAATTTATGGATTACCCGGGATTACCATGCACGAAAGAGTGGGTTAGGCCTGGATTGGTCGAGTACCCATTGTTAAAGCACCTTAATGTGTTATTGAAAGGTAATTGGTTTAATTCTCTTGACACTCTCAAGGTCAGGTAAATTTTCAATTCACTTAACATTTATGAATTAGTGGAAATCATGCTTTAATTAATTGAACCCGCACAGAGTCAGGGGTTGTGAATGGGGCCAACATTGAAATTTTGTCAGTTTGTGCTTATATGCACTAAAATTTGACATGGTTATAGTAGATGCATGCGTTGACGGTATGGGAGAGTTCTCAGACTCAAATACGACTCACACAAATAATTCGAAAAAAAATTATAACATTAATGTTGAGGAGATGAAATTATTGATTTTTTGTATTGTCCGTATCATCTTATGTATTTAACACCATAGTCAAGGGTTAGGCACTAGATTGGTTAAGTACCCATCATCAAATCACCTTAATTTAATATTGAGAAGTCACGGATTCAATTCTCTCGACACTCTCAGGGTCATATAAATGTTCAATTCATTTAAAATTTAGGAATCAGTGGAAATTGTGCTTTAATTAATTGACCCCGCACAAAGTCAGGGGTTTTGAATGGGGCCAAATTTGAGATTTTTAATGTTTAATAATTTTTAATGTTATGAACCAAAAATAGAAGAAAAGAGAGATCAATGCCTTAGAAACCAGCCACTTCGAGGGGGAAACCATCAATACATTACATAAATGAACAATTCTCGGATGATACAATTGACAAAACCTCCTTTCTATATATAGGAGTCCATGGGGTCACAATATAATCCTAGCCAACCTAACAATAATAATGGAAGGGCACAATAAGAACCATATGGGGGTTACAAGGGTACAACAATAACAATAAGGGGGGATAATCTAACATAATAAGAAACTAGAATAGTAATATAGGGACCTAACATTCCCCTCTCCTTCAAACAAGTGTTGTCCTCAATGCTTGATTATTTCTTGATGCTTCTGTATAAAATTCTCATCCTCCCATATGGAATATTCAACGGGAAATTTCTTCCGCTTGCTAAGATACTCTGAAATTGATTGATTTTTTACTTGTCAATTTCTTGTTTCTGTGACAGCTTCATAACTTCTTTTACTAGGATATTGATCTTCCTATTGTTTCATTCCATTCTGCACCAAAGTTAGGTTATCCTTTGAGAGTTAGAGAACTTGTTGTTGATGCTCGATGTGATCTTCCACTAGTTCATTATCCATATTATCTTTCATTTGATCCTTCAAACCATTCAACTTAGCCTTCATTTTTTCTTCTAAACCATCTATGTCATCTTTGATTTCTCTTTGTAATATTGAAATTTGTTGCACTTGGTACCGTAATTTTTATATCTCATACTGCAATTCTTCCTCTTCATGCATCATAGTATAGCTTTATGAGAGCTTAATGAATATGGAATTATTTTTGGGAGCCATTGTAGAACCCAATACTAATAAAAATGCTTCAATATGCCCTTGGAATCACTTCAAACTGCTTTTTAAAACAAGACTTATGTAATTTGAAAACAAATACACACCTTTTTCTTGATTTTGAGGAGCTCAATATTGAAACTGGATTATCTTTGTGATTTCGGATCTTAAATATCTGAAATTCAGTCTTGTAGTAGCCCTCTGAATCTTATTTCCAATGCCACAAGTCTGACCTGATTTGGATTCATCAAGGCAAAGTTATGCCCAACCTCCCACAATGACCTAATTATGGACTAGTTCAGTAGAGTGAACTTGTACGGCATGCCACGTGTCACTGTTTCATCCTTCGGCTCTAAAACTGAGACACGGGAAACTACAGGCCATGTACTTGTATCCACTTCTTATAGAATTCCAATCCGACACTAAGAGAGATATTTATGACGATTTTCCCACGGTCACCTCTTTAAGATGAAATTCAAGAGCCTGAAAAAACCCTAACTTCCACATATCATATATCCAAAAATATTGCCAACCAAGATCTGCAATTTTTACAAGAAGTTTCTAAGGAGTTCGGCTTTTCTCTGTAAAAATTTCACCTTCTGAACCTTCGTAGACAAAAAGTTATAGAGAAAATTACATGATGGCCTGTTTTAGGTGAAATTCGGGAGCCTGAAAAAACCCTAACTTCCATAGATCATATCTCCGAAAATATTGTGAAACAAGATCTAAAATGTTTACATGATGTTCTCGGGATTTCGACTTCACTCTGTAAAAATTTCCGCGTCTGAACCTTCGTAGAAAAAAATTTATAGTGAAAATTCCACGATGACCTGTTTGGAGCAGCGAAGCCCTAGAATCCAAAGCTCTGATACCAAATGTTATGAAACCAGCTCCAAAAATAGAAGAAAAGAGGGATCAACGCCTTAGAAACCAGCCACTTCAAGGGGGAAACCTCTAATACATTACATAAATGAAAAATTCTTGGATGATACAAATGAAAATACCTCCTTTCCATATATAGGAGTCCATGGGGTCACAATATAATCCTAGCCTACCAAACAATAATAATGTAAGGGTACAATAAGAACAATATGGGGGTTACAGGGGTACAAAAATAACAATAAAGGGGGCTACTCTAACATAATAAGGGACTAGACTAGTAATATAGGGACCTAACATTTAATGTTTATTATATATATTTTATTTATAATGTTTATACAATTTAAACGATGTGTGTGTGTGTGTGTGTAACAATTAATATAATTAAATAATATATATAGCAGTCAATATAATTAAATAATATAACACACATCACTACATAATATAACACATGTTGCTACATAATATAACATATGATCATATACTAATCATACTATTTCAAAGGCATCAACCCTTGTATTATTCATTCGACCCATATATTCTCCACAGGTCGCACCATAAACCCTAATCAACACCTTACTGTGTTCTACATAGGTCTCGCATGTGTATTCTTCGCAAGTCACTCCATAAACCCTAATCAACACCCAATTGTGTTCTCCATAGGTCACTCCCGTGTATTTTACACAGGCGACGCCATAAACCCTAATCAACACCCGATTGTGTTCTCCATAGATCTCACTTGTGTATTCTCCACGTGTCACACCATAAACCATAATCAACACTCAATTTGGTTCTTGATGTTATCACATGTGTATTCTCTATTGGTTGCACCATAAACCTTGATCAGTGCCCAACTATGTTCTTCATATGTTCGCGTTCTCAAGAGGAAGAAATTTTCATTCTGCAAAAACTAAGAGGTCACAAGGAGAGCACATCTAGGACGAGAGATGGAGGTAAGTTTGAACTCCTACCTTATATTTTGTCTTAGCCTCTTTTATATGAATGGACTCTTGGTGTCTGTAGTTTGTGTCACTACATTCGACACATTTTTTTTGCTTGAAAAACAAAATTGGTTGAATCTCAAAGTTTTTTGGCATTTGTTTATCAATTGAAGTAATTTAATAAAAATATCTCTGTCATTCCCCCATGGGTGAAAATTAAGATAGAAAATGGTGCTTGTATCTAGGGACAATAATTTTAATATAACCCTAATGGTCCATAACCTTAGTGAACCCATTTGTTGTTGAATGTTATAAAATTTCATTGCACTATCCATTGGATCATAATATATTTGATGCGACATTAAAAAAAAAAATGAACAAAATTTATATGATGGTAATGAATTTCTTTGGTAGAATATCATGTCAACCTCAACCCTCACAACCCATTGATCAAGCCTTGTGTTTCTTGGTTCAAATTTTGTGCCTCTTGATCTTTAACATCTAGAAATATTAGTATCAAACTAATTAATGTAATGAATTATACCCATACTTAAATAATACTTTGTATTATTATTATTATATCTTTTATGGTGCTAGATCCTTCTTCAATAACTACAATCATAGATTTTTCTAAATCATGATGAAATGATTCTACTTTGTGAAATGATGCCTACAAGGAACTAACTATCCAAAAGAAATTTAAAAAACTCCTTGTGTTATATGCAAGAACTTGTAAACATATAGCATAGGAAACAAATAACAAAACATAATATTTGTTTTCCAAAACTTGTCATTAGTTTTGATCATGAAAATATGTTATAGGAAAACACTAAACTACTAATTAATGAACATGAAAACTATATATAAAAATTATATTATTGTCTTTCTTTTATAGTAATGAAGAAAGGCACAATAAGGTGTCCAAAACTATATCTAATCTTAGATATATGGAAGAAATATTTAGTGTCATGCCTTATGGTCTTGTTGTAGCCACTAGAACAACCCCCAAAATTTTCCCTAACATCCAAATTTTGGGTTGTCCTTTTCTTGCCTAGGTCTCAAAGGTTATGCTTATGACATTGAATCAATGAAATATTGCAATGACATAGATGTCATCAAACCCTATTGATGCTCCTTATGTTTCATCTTGGACTTTGATCTTAAGGATGCATTAGGATTTAGGGGGGCGTTGCTTTAATAATGTATTTTGAATTTCATCCACCCTCAATCTTTATCCTGTATGCATTTCAATGGGATAAAGTTACCTTGTCTTGATGACCATGACTTCATTCAAACTGCATTAGGGTTTGTGTGATGTTTTTTTTCTCATGCATCCTTCAGACCCTAGATTATCATGATCAAAGTCTCAACCATGTTTTACTCTAAGCCAGATCCTTTATGGTGCATTTTCAAAAATATTTCATGGCACTTGCACTACAATTGCATCATCATGTCGAGCATCTCATAGAATATTCAAGTTACCTACAACCAACAAGTCCATTAAAGTGCTTAAATGTCAAATTTTGTGAAGATAGGGGTTTTGTTATTTTCTGCAAATTTGATTTTTTTAAAGTCCCACCTTTACATTGTATACAAATATTTCAAGAAATACATTTGAAATCCATTTATATCACTACTATTTGTAAACATTTTTGGCAATGTAGTACAAATTATTTTACTAAATATTAATTAACTCTTCTTTGTGCTTTGCCATCTATTGTGTTTTTAAGGCCTTAACGCTCAAGTTTGTAGAGGTTTACCTTGTATTACATAATCCTACTAGCACATATTGTTATTGTACGCAGGGTGAGTAATGGGGGGCATCCTAAACTATGCCATGAAATACTCAATGTCAAATTGATACAAAGGTGGTATTATCACTGCAATGGCCTTATCAATTAACACATGAAGACTATAACTAGCATTTGCACCAAGAGGTGTAAAGGGAATGCCGATAGTGTTTTGAATTTTCTTAACTCTTCAAAAATATATACAACAAAATTTAAAATAGAAGGGGTTTTAGTGTCTCAATAAAGGTCGGGATCATCTAGTTGAACAAGCTCATGGATCAATTATCTCTTCAAAGGTCAAATGCGTCGAGAGGCCCGACTATGCTGGATGTAATTTTATAAAAAAATAAAAATAAATAAATAAATAAATCTAAATGCTAGTTAACAACATGTGAAATAAGTACCTTTTGTTTGAAATGCTAGTTAACAATATGTGAAACCAATACTGTAAGATATCATAGTCCCTGGATAATTAAAAAATGGAATTAAAAAATATAGTTTTAGCTATATAGAAAAATAAAAAACAAAAAAAACAAAACTATTAAAATAACCTTTATAGCTAAGATATCATAGTCCCTGGATAATTAAAAAATATAGTTTTAGCTATTAAAAAAAAAAAAAAAAAAAACACTTTTAAAATAACCTTTATTTTTAAATATGTTTTACATGTTTAATTGATATAATGCAAATGTTTGCTTTATTAGAGTGGATGGTTAACCCACCATTTAATAGTAAATGCATGCCATAAGTAGTGTTGTTCTGCTTTGCCGTAAATATCAATGCTGAGATAACATGGCAGTATTGTGAAACTTGATGTGTGTCTATTTACCGTGAACCCTTTGCTTTATGAGACTGGTTAGTTAATTTATAATTTAATAGTAAAAGCATGTTTTAATGAATATTTTCCAATTTATATATAATTTTTAATTTTGTATTAAATAATATAATAAATAATAATTTAATTTCTTATTTTATAAATAAATATAATTTTAAAATATCAAAAATTAATTACATTTACAACCACTATGATACACTAATTCAAGTGATGTCATTATAGTAACTCTATAAAATACAACAATATTTTTTTAATTTTTGTAAATATTTTTTTAATTATATTAAATATCTTTATTATGACTTGTCTTAAAATTGGAACAACACTACAATAACAATTTTCATTTAGGTAACCCTAACATGGCGGCAACTGTAACCCTTGTATGGCGGCGACTGAGCTCCCTCGCATGGCGGTGACGGGTTGCTGAATCCCTCTCTAGAACATAGCACTACATCAGGCACTGCCCATTTGGATTGGGGGAATATGGGGTTCGAATATTGTTATTGGACTGGGTATCTGGGACCCCACTGACCTGTTGCCGTGGTGCTTCTCGACTGCACCAATGGGGTTTTTCTACTAGTTTATTGACGGTATTGGGAGAGTTGTTGGCTCGGTCCGGGCGTTTGTATACCCCATGCTGGGGGCACTGATCGGCGCTTCTTCATACCCTTGACCTTGTGAGTTTCGTATACTGTTTATTGTCGGCATTCGGATTTGGGTGGGGTCTATTATAGGACTGTGGACCCTGTCCGGGGTAATTTTTGCCTGGACCTACACCAGGTATTCGTATTTGGCATTTTCACTAAATACCCTTTGGCATTGCTACTACCGGCCCGACTGCTGGAACTATTTCTCGAACCTGCGCTACACTTTTGGGGGTTAGTCTTCTTGTCGGTGCATCACGGGCTCTGCCAGGCCTACCCACCTGCTATCATGAGCAACTATGAAGATGAGGTGGACTACTCGAAGGACCCACTAGAGGGGGTCAACATTTGGGGTCTTGATTCTCATGGTGAGGTGGATGAGATGTCCGACTCGGACCCAGTTACTGGGGAGGCGATGCCTAATTTGTCTACTCTGTCCAACGTGGAGGGCAGCAACATGCCCATGGGTGAACACGCACAATATAGTTTCGCCACACCCTCTGATGCGGATATTGGGCTATGGGATTTCTCTCTGGCAGATCATGACACCCTGGCAAGTGTTGACAACGGGATCTCGGTGCATTTCTCGGAGGCGGTCTACCATGACATTGGGGATGCATCCCGCTCCTTGGCACAACTGAGTATTGAGGGCCCTCTCCCTCAATGTGGTGTCTCGCACTACCCAACTGAAATTGGTGGTGCGACACATATTGGCTTGGCGTCAAATGCTCCATCGGTGGCCTTGGGGGTTTTTGCCAACGTACCGGAGGACATATCCATATCGGAGAAGATCTGCACATCATCTGAGTCTGACACATCCGCTGAGCCGGGTCCGGGTTGCAGCAAAGTTAGGAAGAAGCACAGAACCACTAAAAATAAGCTCAGCTACTTTTCGAATTTCGGTAGTGAGAGCGACATGGAGGATTGGGGTCACATTGCGGCAAATACGTTGGTGGGGAAGGTGTGTGGCCGGAAATACTCCGCAGCAAGACTTCAGCGGTGGACTCATGAGATCTAGAGCGATACCCTCGACATATTACCGGATGTCCTGGTACTGACCAAAGGATGGTTCTCCCTCACATTTGCTCGTCCAGAACAATCTGACTGGGCCCTCAAGCACTACTGGCATCTTGAGATGCACCCTATCTATCTCAAGAGATGGGTTCCTCTGTTCGATCCCAAAGAGGAGAATGCGGGGGCAGGCCCCATCTGGATGCGGCTGCCTGGTTTGCCTGTGCAATTTTGGAACGATACTGCCCTTCAGAACATTGGGGGACATTTTGGTCGATATCTGGACCATGACCGTTCCTACCTGTCCACCGGCAGCAGGGCAGTGGCTCGAATCTTGATATTCCTGGACACTCGGGATGGTTTTGATGACAATTTCAACATGTTATTTGATGGGATGATGTGGCAAAAACCTCTGGATTACGAGGGTGTGCCATTTTGCTGCAGGAAATGCCATGAGGTGGGACATTTATACAAAGAATGCCCAAAGTGGGGTTTTGGCAGGCTGGCTTCAAAGAAATCATGTACTGTGGGTACTCAGACAAAGCCTCATATCAGCACCGATCAGGGAATTGCTGGTGAGCCGATTACTATTCTAGATTCTTCAAGTGATGCTGGGTTGGTGTCGATTGAACAGCTTCCATCGTGGACAAACACTCATCCCAGATCCCACCCACAGGCTACTTTGGTGACTACTCAGCGAAATTCTACTATCCTGGGTACTATTCCTAACACTGCCTCTATGTTTTATGACTGCTCTGTTGTTGCACCATCCTATACTATTCCTGTTCCTACATCTGGTAGTGTTGTTAATACTCTGTCTTCACCTTATTATTTTTCATGCATTACATCGACTTTGACTAGCCACACACAGAAGCTCCCCTCGATCTGCTGCACCATCGCTTTGGCCCCTCCGTCGTTTACCCCCATCATTCAACACACATCTGCTGAATCTTCCTACTGCCACTCATCTTCCTCTTCGGAGACCCCCTCCACGAGACATAATTATTATCTTAGATCCCACTCCCTACCCCACTCTGGTGAGGCCTTCGTTATTGGGTCGGGTCAGGGCTGTCTACCCAGCAAGTCACGCGGTAGACCATCTACTTTAGCAAAGGATATCAAGAGAGCCAATCTCGAAGTGGAAGTTGGCACTCAATCATCTCTTATTCGGGTCCTTAGAGCTAGAAGACCCTTGTTGGCTGTAACATCATGATTTGTCTCTCCTACAATTGCAGGGGACTGGCCAACCCCGATAAGAGATTGGCACTCAAGGATTTGATAGCTCAGAAGCCTATTGATATCCTATTTCTACAAGTGACTCTAGGTGTGGGCTCTGCGGTGAATGCTACCTTAAATTATATTCTTCCTGAATGGACCTTCATTACTCTTGATGCACTCGGAAGATCTGGGGGTTTTGCATTGGGAATTAACGACAAAACCACCCGGATGATAAACTGTTGGGGCCGGGCTGGTGTACTTGGTATGAATGTCCTATTTGGTAACTCTGAGCTCGAGTTCACCTTGATTAATGTCTATGGGCCTTGCACTAATAGAGAGCATTTCTGGAACTCTTTATTGTCCTGCACCTTGTTGGTTGTCCCCCACATCATTTTGGGTGGTGACCTAAATTTTTCATTAGGTATTTCAGAATCATGGGGCCCCCATGCTACCCCAGATCCTTTGGCTGAGTTTTTCAACACCATGCTCGGAGTTGTTGATCTCATTGATATCCATACCACCAAGCTTCAACCCACCTGGAGAAACAGAAGGACCGGGAATGATGCACTGGCCTGCAGATTAAACAGATTTCTGATCAAGCAGTCACTCCTCTCCACCCTTACTCGGGCTCGACAATGGGTGGGGCTGGGTGGTAAATCTGACCACTCTCGTATTTTCCTGGAATTCGAATGTGGACCCAACAGAGCTCGCCCCCCCCCTTCAAATTCAACTCCAGATGGTTGCGAGACCCTGAGTATCACTTGATGGTCACCCAGGCCTGGTAGCACTGTAGACCTTTGAATGATAGAGACCCGGCCCGGATTATCAATGACAACCTCAATCGCATTAAAAATATTACCATTCAATGGGTTCGAAATAAAAAGCGATTGGAGAGGGAGGAACTCCATAAGATCGAAGAGGAAATTGTACTACTAAAAAACACTGATCTTATGGGATATAGATTTGTTGATGCCAGGGTGCAGCTTACTGCACTTGAGACTGAAAAGGAAAAACTTCTGAGACAAAAGGAGGAAGATTGGCGACTTAAAAGTCGGGCTATTTAGTTACAGGCTAGAGACGAAAACACCAAAATTTTTCAGCAACATGCAAATGGGCGTAGGGCTGCAAATGCCATTTGGGATTGTCTGATCAAAATGGATTTATTGCGAGAATGCAATCACAACTATTTGATCTGGGTACCCTACATTTCACCAATCTTTATAGGGAGTCTACAAATATTGATCTCCCAGACATCATGCACATAACTCAGCACTTTAAACGTTTTGTGGAACAAGAGCAGATTGATGACCTCAATGCACCGGTTACTTTGGGAAAACTTGAGGGAGTTTTGAAATGGTTCAAGAGGGACAAAAGCCCGGGGCATGATGGCTGGACCATTGAGTTCTTCATCCATTTCTTCGAACTCATGTCAAATGACCTTCTAACTATGATTGAGGATAGCAGGGTGCGAGGCAGGATATATGATGGTTTTAACACTACTTTTATTGCGCTTATTCCAAAATCGAACAAACCGATCAGCTTCCATGAGTATAGGCCCATATCTCTTTGTAACTGCATTTATAAGATCATATCTAAAATAATTGCAAACTGCATCAAGCCTTTCCTATCCACACATATTGAAAAGGAACAATTTGCATTTCTGAACCATAGGCAAATCCATGAAGCTATTGGTACTGCCCAGGAGGCCCTTCATTCCATTAAAACTCAGTGCCTCAAATCCACTATTCTCAAAATTGATCTTACAAAGGCTTTTGATCAGGTAAACTGGAGTTACCTTCATCTCATTCTAATCCACTCGGGTTTTCCTCATACATTTATAAACTGGATTATGGGCTGCATTTGTCATGCTACATTTAGCATATTGATCAATGGCACTGCATCTGATTTCTTTCATGGGGGGCGGGGTCTTCGTCAGGGTTGTCCTCTCTCACCATTATTATTTGTCCTGGTTATGGAGGGTCTCTCTGTCCTCATAAACAATGCTAAAGCTCGGGGAGTATTACAGGGACTCCGGATCAATGATATACTACATCTCACTCATCTAATATTTGTGGATGATGTACTAATATTCCTCAATGGCTCTAGACAAGACTCTATACAATTTGATCTGCTACTGAATTGTTTTTGCAAAGCCATCGGTATGGCACCAAATGGCCTCAAATCCTCTATTATCATGACTGGATGCTCGGGACTAGAACAAGGCACTGCAATGAATCTTTTTGACTATGTCTGCATAAATATCAATGAAGGTCTCAAATATTTGGGATATCATATCAAACCAAACGATTATAAGATCAAGGAATGGAACTGGATCATTGCTAAAATTGAACGCAGAATAAATTTTTGGTATAACTGATGGCTATCCAGGGTTGGCCGACTGATCCTCATTAAGTCTGTGCTAGAAGCTATACCGGTCTATTGGATGACCCTAGCTTGGATACCTATTGGTATAACTAACAGAATCAAATGTATATGCAGACAATTTTTATGGCGCAACCAGGGAAAGGCCTCTACTTTTGCTTGGATTGCCTGGGACCGCATAAACATTCCTAAACAATGGGGTGGCTGGGGGATCAAAGATCTCCATCTTTTTTCGAGGGCTCTCGTTGCCAAAATGTTTTGGCACTTAATCACTGGACAGAGCCTCTGGAAAGAGGTAATTGTTGCAAAATATATCGCGCCACGGAACCCTCTCGATTGGATCAGAGACAGAATCGGACAGTCGTCTGGTGCTTCAATAATCTGGAAGGCAATCACAAAAGCGACTCACATCATACAGAAAGGTTTATCTTGGCAAATTGGAACTGGTGCATCTGTCCGCATTGGCACATATTCTTGGTCAGGGAGCGGTGAATTTTACAAATTAACCAATTTCATTCTTGAGCACCTGGCCCACAGAAACATTTACTACCTTGCTCAGATTGTGGATATGGATCATACCACTTGGCGGGGTCAAGCCTGGTTACAGGCAGAATACCTCGAGATCCCATAGGCAGGCACACAGGTTTGGCAATCTTACATCTGGGCACTAAAAGCATCAAACATCCGCAGCACTGAACAGGAGGACAAATTGATATGGGCTTGCTCACCTGATGGGCAATATGCTCCCAAACTTGGATACCTTACCCTTATCCAGACTAAGGAACCCCCACTAAAAGCATGGTGGTGGCTCAATATTTGGAAGTTGAAGGCCCCGCACAAGCACAGAACCTTATTCTGGTGCATCCTAAACCAATGCATTCTTACCATGGACTTCCTCCACAGACGAGCTTTTCATGGACCATCACAATGCTGCTACTGTCTCACATATTGCGAGGATACTACCCACTTATTTCTACAGTGCTACATCATCAGAGGTATCTGGGCTCGGGTCATCACTGATTTGGGCTGTCAACATCTCTGGCAGGGTGACACACTAATAGACTCATGGACTAATTGGTGGCAGCTATATGCATACTGCCCGAGGATGCGTAATCTCCCCCTGATTATGGCATGGGAGATCTGGATTGGTCGCAACAAGCTGATCTTTAATGGTATACCTATTGATTGTGACAGAATATGCGCTGCTTCTATTGCTACATCCCAACTCCTGCCAATGGATCAAATACACATTCCCCCCACACTCGAGACACCTGAAATCATTGATCATAGCCGTGCTTGGGCCTATTTCGATGGTGCGTCCAACGCACAGGGTTGTGGTGGGGGCGCCATGCTATATTTAAATGTACACCACCACTACAAAATCAGAATGGGACTGGGACCTGGCACAAACAACTATGCTGAATTACAATGCCTTAGACTCCTTCTGACATTTGCTCGAGATATTCACTGCAACTCTATTCAGATCTTTGGTGACTCTCAACTTGTGATCAATTGGTTCAATAATCTTGCTCACTGTCACTCGCACACACTGTCTGCACTGCTACGAGAGGTTCATCAACTCAGAACACTTTTTGACTCCATCTCTGTGGCACACATTTACAGGTCTCGGAACAAAGTGGCTGACCAATTGTCCAAAGAAGCTTCGGAGCTGACTTGGGGCACCTAGCATATTACAGAACACTCTGGTGAACAGGTTTACAGATTTTTTCATCGGCCTTTTATGGATGAGGCACCTGCTTTTTGGGTTGTCTAGATGCACAGCTATTTTGGGAGGATTTTGTTACTATCTCCCATGATCACCTATTTCGGCATGTATATTTACTTTATATGTTTTTGTCTCTATTTTCTAGTAAGTTATGCACCGAACTTACTTTGTGAATATTGGCTACATACTGATCTGATATTTATATTTTGGGACTGTTTATTGCTTTCATGAAGGCAAATGTGGTAGGTTAAATGTAAAAGTCATGGACTGAATAGTAGTATATACTACCAGCATATGTAACATGTAACCTATCTTTAATGAAAAGTTACGAATTTTTTCTTTGTGAAAAAAAAACAATTTTCATTTATATTCATGATCTTAAATATCCTTATTATGACTTGTCTTAAAACTAGAACAACACTATAAAAACAATTTTCATTTATATTCATGATCTCCCATATATATAATATTAAATATTATTCTATGAACAAAAGAACAATTTTCATCTACATTCATCATCTTATAATATGTATGATCCCATTTTATATATGTGTGATTTCGTTAGTTTAATTTTCATGTATATTCATTATTGTATAATATTCATGATCTCCCACTATATATATTCATATATTTTCATTGAAATCTTGTTTCCCGACATTGCTTGGTCGTGCCGACGGAACGTGTGGAGCGAAATTTTTAGGTGGCCATCATTGTCACGATTCGACTCATTCACATCTCTTACCAAACATATATCGTGATCCTAAAGAACAAACATATATCGTGGTCCTAAAGAACAGGATCGATCACCTCGACTTCTTTTGGAACTGTTTGGTTTAACATCTTATACATTAATGTTTATTTTGATATTGATCCTTGTTCTTCTTCTTCTTATGTGATGTGAAGCTTTGGCTATCGAGAGCATCGAGGAGGTCGTGGCTTAGAGAATTCTCATGTTGTGATCTAAGGCGAAGTACTGGAAAATTCTCGTGCTGTGAGAGGTGAGGTGATTGAAAAAGATAAATAGATGAGTTGTGAAGCATTTAGTATCCTACCGATTAGTATTCATTGGGCACCCAACTTTTGACACTTGTGAATTATTCTATAGGTGAGAAAGGTCAAATGTCATGACGTATTCTAACTAAACCAATCATTATACCTTCTTTCTCTCTTTCTTATATACGCAGCGACTGCTCTACTCTGTTCTCCCATGGTTCCTTCATATTCACAATGACGGAGAGCTTGTTGCAGCTAATTCAATGTGCACTGGTCATTTATGCGATGATCTTACTTGTTGCACTATTATGGAACAATATGATGCTCCAAAGGAAAATGAGAGGTCCTCCAATCTAGCAAGCAGCGGGTATGATTCGATGGGTATGATTTCGTCTGTGTTTCTTCATATAGGTGACATATATGACTGGACCACCCACGTTCTCATGGAGTGTGGCGGAACATTGGAATTTAAGCCTCCTTGGCTAACAAACATGTTTTCCCTCGTTACTACAGATCCAAAAAGTATAGAGTACATTGTAAAGATCAAGTTTGGGACCTTCCTTAAGGGAAGTTATTATAAATATATTTTTGACAATCTATTGGGCGATGAAATTCTCAACACAAATAGCGAACAATGGCCTCGGGGAAGGAAGACGATGAGTTCGTTTCTGCACTTGCCACTCCATTAAAAAACACATGATTTCCATAATTGATAAATCCATTCACTGCAAACTGTTAGTAGAGCTCGAAGACGCATGCCGAATTGGTTCTGTTGTGGATGTTATTCAGGAGTTGCTCATTCACTTTGGCCTGGAAAACATGTGTGTTATTGGTCTTGATGCTACTATAACATAATAAGGGACTAGACTAGTAATATAGGGACCTAACATTTAATGTTTATTATATATATTTTATTTATAATGTTTATACATTTTAAACGATATATGTGTGTAATAATCAATATAATTAAATAATATAACACCCATCGCTACATAATATAACACATGTTGCTACATAATATAACATCTGATCATATACTAATCATACTATTTCAAAGGCATCAACCATTATATTATTCATTCGACCCATATATTCTCCACAGGTCGCACCATAAACCTGATCAACACCTTACTGTGTTCTCCATAGGTCTCGCATGTGTATTCTCCACAATTCACGCCATAAACCCTAATCAACACACGATTTTGTTCTCCATAGGTCTCTCCCATGTATTTTACACAAGCGACGCCATAAACCCTAATCAACACCCGAATGTGTTCTCCAAAGATCTCACATTTTCCACGAGTCACACCATAAACCGTAATCAACACTCAATTTTTTTCTTAATGGTATCACATGTGTATCCTCTGTTGGTTGCACCATAAACCTTGATTAGCGCCCAACTATGTTCTTCATAGGTTCGCATTCTCAAGAGGAAGACATTTTCATTCTACGAAAACTAAGAGGTCACAAGGAGAGCACATCTAGGACGAGAGATGGAGGTAATTTTGAACTCCTGCCTTATATTTTGTCTTAGCCTCTTTTATATGAATGGACTCTTGGTGTCTGTAGTTTGTGTCACCGCATTCGACACATTCTTTTTTCTTGAAAAACAAAATTGGTTGAATCTCAAAGTTTTTTGGCATTTGTTGATCAATTGAAGTAATTTAATGAAAAATATCTCTATCATTCCCCCATGGGTGAACCTTAAGACAAAAAATGGTGCTTGTATCTAGGGACAACACTTTCTTTTAATATAACCCTAATGGTCCATAATCTTAGTCAACCCATTTGTTGTTGAATGTTATAAAAGTTTATTGCACTATCCATTGGATCATAATATATTTGATGCGACATTAAAAAAAAATGAACAAAATTTACATGATGGTAATGAATTTCTTTGGTAGGATATCATATCAACCTCAACCCTCACTACCCATTGATCAAGCCTTGTGTTTCTTGGTTCAAATTGTGTGCCTCTTGATCTTTAACATCTAGAAATACTAGTATCAAACCAATTAATGTAATGAATTATACCCATAATTAAGTACTTAGTATTATTATTATATCTTTTATGGTGCTAGATCCTTCTTCTATAATTACAATCATAAAGTTTTCTAAATCATGATGAAATTATTCTACTTTGTGAAATGATGCCTACAAGGAACTAATTATCAAAACTAAATTTAAAAAACTCATTGTAGTATATGCAAGAACTTGTAAAGATATAGCATAGGAAACAAATAACAATACTTAATAGTTGTTTTCCAAAACTTGTCATTAGTTTTGATCATGAAAATATGTTATAGGAAAACACTAAACTACTAATTAATGAACATGAAAACTATATATAAAAATTATAGTATTGCCTTTCTTTTATAGTAATGAAGAAAGGCACAATAAGGTGTCCAAAACTATATCTAATCTTAGATATATGGAAGTAATATTTAGTGTCGTGCCTTATGGTCTTGTTGTAGCCACTAGAACACCACCCAAAATTCCCAAAATTTTCCTTAACATCCAAATTTTGGGTTGTCCTTTTCTTGCCTAGGTCTCAAAAGTTATGCTTATGACATTGAATCAATGAAATCTTGCAATGACATAGATGTCATCAAACCCTATTGATGTTCCCTGTGTTTCATCTTGGATTTTGATCTTAAGGATGCATTAGCATTTAGGCGGGTGTTGCTTTAATAATGTATTTTGAATTTAATCCACCCTCAATCTTTATCCTTTGTGCATTTCAATGGGGTAAAGGTACCTTGTCTTGATGACCATGACTTCATTCAAACTGCATTAGGGTTTGTGTGATGTTGTTTTTCTCATACATCCTTTAGACCCTAGATTATCATGATGAAAGTCTCAACCATGTTTTACTCTAAGCCACATCCCTTATGGTGCATTTTCAAAAATATTTCATGGCACTTGCACTACAATTGCATCATCATGTCGGGCATCTCATAGAATATTAAAGTTAACCTACAACCAACAAGTCCATTAAAGTGCTTAAGTGTCAAATTTTGTGAAGATAGGGTTTTTGTTTTTGTGTGCAAATTTGATTTTTTTTAAGTCCCACCTTTACATTGTATACAAATATTTCAAGAAATACATTTGAAATCCATTTATATGTCTACTATTTGTAAACATTTTTGGTAATGTAGTACAAATTCTTTTACTAAAGATTAATTAACTCTTCTTTGTGCTTTGCCATCTATTGTGTTTTTAAGGCCTTAACGTTCAAGTTTGTAGAGGTTTACCTTGTATTACATAATCCTACTAGCACATATTGTTATTTTATGCAAGGTGAGTAATGGGGGGCATCCTAAACTATGTCATGAAATACTCAATGTCAAATTGATACAAAGGTGATATTGTCACTGCAATGGCCTTATCAATTAACACATGAAGACTATAACTAGCATTTACACCAAGAGGTGTAAAGGGCATGCCGATAGTGTTTTGAATTTTTTTAACACTTCGAAAATATATACAATAACATTTGAAATATAAGGGGTTTTAGTGTCTCAGTAAAGGTCGGGATCATCTAGTTGAACAAGCTCATGGATCAGTTATCTCTTCAAAGGTCAAATGCGTCAAGAGGCCCGACTATGTTGGATGTAATTTTATAAAAAAAAAGGATTTTTTAAATGCTAGTTAACAACATGTGAAATAAGTACCTTTTGTTTGAAATGCTAGTTAACAACTGTGAAACCAATACTGTAAGATATCATAGTCCCTGGATAATTAAAAAATATAGTTTTAGCTATAAAAAAAATATTAAAATAACCTTTATTTCTAAATATGTTTACATGTTTAATTGATATAATGCAAATGCTTGCTTTATTAGAGTGGATGGTTAACCACCATTTAATAGTAAATGCATGCCATAAGTAGAGTTGTTATGCTTTGTCGTAAATATCAATGCCGAGATAACATGGTAGTATTGTGAAACTTGAGGCATGTCTATTTACCGTAAACCCTTTGCTTTTTTCTTTTTTTTTTGTAAATTCGGTAGGACCTTCTATTTTCGATTTATAAAAAGAGGACATGCTACAAAATATAAAGTTCTTTATATGGCCTCAACCTGCCCGGAGGAAACCAGGTCTGTTGGCCATCTAAGTGCATGAAAAGCTTGCCAAAACTATAATTCTCTCTTTCTTCTATATGCCGCTTGAACTAGATGTCCTACTATGACATTATAATCAAGACTAAAACAGAAACTAAATACAGCAAATACCCAAAAATACATACAACAACTTCCTAAACCAACTATCCATCAGAAGAAGAAACTGGGGCTGGGTCCTTCACAGTGGATCCAGGCATATCTACTTGTTGCATCTGCTGGAGCAGCTTTTGAATGCGTCCAATCTTGTCATCTGTTCTCTGAATTCTATCAGTTGCTTGATATTGGGTGATTTTAATATGCTGTAGCTGACATTGAATATCTTCCAGCAGATCTTTGACCTGAGGTTCACTCTTTAACTGTCCTGCTTTGTCCAGGTTGGGCTGAAAACTTTGCATTGCCTTTGCAAGAAGGCATTTCAGAAGCCAGTAAGTATGGATGGTCTGGTTTAGTAAAGTAAGTCTACCCCGGGTGTTTCCAGGATCCTGGATGAAGTCCAAAATCTCTGCTTCAGCCTCATTGTCCTCTGGTTCAATCTGGAGGTCTCTTTCCCAACCTCGAATTTGTTGGCGCACTGGTGAAGAATTACCCATGATATAACTGACAACCAGATTCTCCAAATGTTCCTGATTAGTTTTTCTACCTCTTTTCTTTGAAACTTGCTCTGGCTGCACCTTCTGTTTGCCTTTGGCAATCTCAGACCTTAAACGACGTTTCCCCATACTTATCTTGTGCCTATACAAAGAGTGCAATATGCATGAAAGAGCATACAGGAGGTTAGAAAGACTGTTCAAATGAAACAGGGCTGCGGACTGCTTGTATCTGTCAACAGAGCCACAAATAAAACTGCCTGGGCGCAACTTTATGGCCCAGGACTGTCGCTGCCCCAATTCAATTTTCATACCAAGGTTATCGATATGAAAGGGACGAGGGCTACAGCGACAGTCATACAAAACTCCCAGATTGATGTTATGAAAGACAGTGAGCAAAGAGCCACTATAAATCTGCAGGTATAAAGCTTGCATCCGGGCATGGGTGCAGGGTTTGTTCAAAATGCTATGAAAGACATTGTTACCAGCGTGACTAAGCAACTCCCCGTGGATAGTTTGCGACCATGCATGGTTGCAGGGATTATATAAATCCATTCTATGACAGACAAGGACAGACACTAACCACCTTTGGGCGGTATCTGACCTGCATATTCCATGCATACTGGGAGGGCTTCGATACATGTCACCCTTGTCAACCCGAACCCACTGGTTTTCTAAGGGAATAGCTTTTCGATGGATGGTAACAGCGAAATTTAAACATGGGTCTCTGAAACAAGGTTGAACCGATTGTGGCGGGGGAATAAACAACCCAAAAAACCAACAATTAACCCAACTATCATGTGCATAGTCGAACGCCATGATCATATGCCAAGAGATGAACGCCATGCAATTGAGAAGGAATACCGATACATACCGTTCAAACGTTTCCCAGTCGATAAGTTCCTTGCACCGTCGCTTCTGCTCCCAAGCTTTTGCATGCACAGAGCTTTGCATGAGCAATTGGGGCGAAGGAGGGCGGATACAAACCTTAAGCGAAAAATGCTCTTCGTGCGCTGACAGTACAAGCTGGCTCGCGTACATGGTGATCATTCCAAGGCAGGTGCTCACACACTCCAGTGATCGGATGAGGCGGTGCGGCATTATGAGGAGTAATTGCCGGGAGAAGGCTTCCGCCAGAGCGCCACGTTCCACACCACAAACTATGGTTGATGCCAGCTAGTCACCCCGATCGGGGGCGTAAACCCTTTGCTTTATAAGACTAGTTGGTTAATTTATAATTTAATAGTAAAAGTATATTTGGTTAATTAATAATTTAATAGTAAAAGCATGTTTTAATGAATAAATTTTCCAATTTATATATAATTTTTAATTTTGTATTGAATAATATAATAAATAATAATTTAATTTGGAGCAATGTAACCACCCCAACGCTCAAAAAAAGTTGCAAAAAGAGAACATAATAACACATTGCTTCTCTTTTTTTTCAAAGGAGAAAAAAACGTTGTTTCATTAATTGAGAACAATTCATATTACACATATTCTGAACCAAATGATCAAGTAAAGAGTATATTTTCCGACATAAAACAGTCACTGACAGCTAGTATGGTCTATACAATATCCTATTGTAGCATAGATCCATCATTACATTCTTTAATAAAACAAATATCATATAAACAGGTTCAGTCATCAAATTATAACGTGATACCGCCACCATCCTGTAGCAATCTATGACCAAATAGTCATGACCATCCTTCTTAGGTTCAATCACAAAATTGTTAGCTGCGGGGCTAGAAGATGAGTACCTGTATTAACATCACTCTGATGGTTAGAGAAAAAAGCGAAGTTATAAGCAACTAAATCTGCTATGAGCAAAAGGTAATCCCCAGCAATGTAAACGTTGTAATCTCGCTCAAATAACAGGATATATGTCACCAGGCTCGGTTGATAAACAGTATACAGGCAATAACACATTGCTTTCAAGAAACGTAAAAAGGATGTGCCATTTGAATACCATGAAAAACGCAGAATTGTGAGCAAAGAATATTTCGTCCATACCTTTGAATTCCAAGATCTCAAAGCTTCGATTTAGTGTTAAAAATCACAAGAAGGTGGCATTTGAAGGCCATAAAGACCAGCGCTGAAATTAATTCAAGGAGCATCCAAAACATCATGAGCCCTGGGAAATTATTAATCATGCCCCGCACACGATTAAAGGGTCGCATATTAACATTGTGTTGGAAGGGTAAGGCAACGCAAACAAATGCACATGATGATTGTATAGCGACGTTGTGTTATCCCCCGTCCATGCCTCCCCTTGATTGTACATTCTCTCCCCCCTCTCTTCCCTCTTCACATAATTTTGAGAATGCGGACCTATCGGACTCTCCCATAAATTCGGTTGGATGTGATATTGAATCCCTATTAAATAACCCGAACCTTGACTTGGTTGCCCTCACTATTTTTGATAATATCCCTAGGGACCCTGATATTGTCATCTCGCCAGCTTCAGGTTGCAATATTACGGTGAGGAAAAAAACGAAGTCTGCATCCAGACACTTTAGAGGGAGGCCGAAAACAAGATCCCTTTTCCGAGATGAACTCCTTGACCTCAGGGAGGTTCCAATTTATTCTGCTGTTGATCTCAGGGTGCTTGGTGCTGGCGACCCGCCAGGGGTCTCCAAATGACTTTCTTTCTCTCCTTCTATTTAAAGGGCATGGGCGAATCCTCTATACTCTTTCGCCTTAATGATTTGCTGAGGGAGACCATGCTGGAGTTCATGCCCATTTTTTCTGTTTCATCTATATGCCCCAGTTCGTTCGCTGCTATGGTAAATACCGTGGGCCGTCACAATCTGGATGATATATTCCTCCTGCAGGCGAGCCAGATTTTATATATACTTTCTTTTCAGGTGCAAGCGAGCCAGTTTTTGGATGATACATAATATGCAAGCGAGGTTGTTACCCTCGCATACTCCTCTCCCTGGATGTATACTTCGGATGGGGTATAAGAGCCGGTTTTTCCATCTCAATTCATGCGTGGCCATTTCTATTTCTCTTCTCTTTCTGGACAGAGGTGGTCTTTGTATTCGGACTGAGGTCATGATATAGGTTTACTCTGGCTCCTAGATTAAGTAGTGGAATTTTTGTGGTGCCAATTTTTTTGATATAATTTGTGGACACATCATAATCTTTTTGCCTTCGTCGGTTACTCTCTGTTGGTGTATATGGGGCTTAATATGTTGTTTCAGATTGCATCATCTATGCTCTATAATTTGCGCTATTTGTACAGTGTGGCTATGCACTGTATCATCATGTATATCATGTACTATTTTGCATATATTAATATATAAAACAGCGTTTTTTTTCCTTCTGAAAAAAGAAAAAAAGAAAAAAAAACGACGTTGTGTTGGCCATTCAATGTTGTGTCATTTCCACATAGAATAACGACGAATTGGGAGGATATTATATATGTGAAAAATTACAAAGATCGACGATAAGTTTCAATTCAAGTCACACATTCATTGTGCCGAGAGGTACAATCTACGGTCGAGTATGACTTCGATCTTTGAAATGTCATGTTTTCAAAAAATAATAAATTTTACTTTTTTTAATGTTGGCCAAAGCATCTTGAATTTTATATAACTTGAATATTTAGATTATATATAACTTTTTTAACTTAGTAATGGGTTGAGATTAACTATTAAAATACAACTATGTATTATTCATATAATTTGAATGGATAGCAAATTATATAAGTGAATTTGAATGGATCATTAATTTACCTTTAACAAAAAAATTTCCAAATTAAGTAAAATTTTAAACATCTTTACTCTTTACTAAAGTTAATACCATTTCCTAAATCAAAGGAAAAGAGTTAATTTAACACAAACAATCAAAATCCAAAATCTTTTAATATTTTTTTAATTAAATATTTGTAAAATAAATCTTTAAAAAGAAAACCCACATTCTATGGATAAATTAAAATATTTAAAAACATAAATATTTCCCCATCAAAGTTGCAATATTTTAAAATTTAAATAAATATAAATATAAATAAACATGAGGTATGGTAAATAAATAAAACCTATTTTTATACTTACTCCAGAGATATGGTAAATAAATAAAAATATATATAAACTAGATGTATGGTAAATAAATAAAAAATCTTTTTATATTTACTCCATAAAACTTTTTATATTTAAAAAAAAAACTTAAAAAAAAAAAGTTTTTATTTAGATGAAGCCTATGAGACGAATACCATGGAGCAAATTAATATTGATACCATGGGCCTAACACCATATTTAAAAAATAAGTATGGTAAATAAATAAATATAAAAGAGGTATAAAGAGGTATGATAAATAAATAAATATAAAATAGGTATAAAGAGGTATGGCAAATAAATAAATATAAAATAGGTATAAAGAGGTAAGGTAAATAAATAACAATATATCAAATAGGATTATAAGTAAAAATCTAATTATATAACAAGCCTATGGGCCAAATACCATAGTAAATAAAAGAGGTGTGGTAAATAAATAAAAATATAAATAAACCAAGGTATGGTAAATAAACAAAAATATAAATAAACGAGAGGTATGGTAAGTAAATAAACCTCTTTTCATATTTACTCCATAATCTACTTTATATTTACCAATATTTATGTTCATTAGTTTACATAACTAAGAAGAAATAGAGAGAGAAGTGGAGAGAGAGAGAGAGTGATAAGGGAGAGATGGAAAGAGAGTGTGTATGCTTAGGGGTGAGATAAAGAGACAAAGTAAGATGTATGGAAAGAAGGGGGGAGAGAAGAAGAGATAGGGAGAGAGGGAGGGATACAGTAATTTAGTTGGAGAGAGAGAGGGGCGGAAAGAGAGAGAGAGAGAAAGGGAGATGGGGGAAGAGAGAGGATTAGAGAGAGAGAGAGAGATGGGGGAAGAGAGAGGATTGGAGGGAAAAGAGAGAGGGAGGTAAGAGAGAAAGGGAGAGAGAGGAAGGATGAGAGAGAGGAGGAGAGTGATGGGGGAAGAGAGAGTATTGGAGGGAAGAGAGAGAGATATCAGGGAAGAGAGAGGGAGTTAGGAGAGAGAGAGAGAGAGAGGAAGGAGGAGAGAGAGGAGGAGAGAGGGATCGATAGAGAGATGGAGTTGGAGGGGGAGAGATGTAGGAAATAAGAAATATAGATAGTGAGAAGTGGAAAGAGAGAAGGAGTGACAAGGGAGAGACAGAGAGAGAGCGTGTATATTTGGGGCTAAGATAAAGAGACAAATAAGGAGAAATGGAGATAGGGGGGGGAGAAGGAGATATAAGGAGAGAGGGAGGGATATAGTAACATATTTGGTGGGTGAAGAGAGAGAGAGAGAGGGAGAGAAAGATGTGAGAGAAAGGGAAAGAGAGGAAGGAAGAGAGAGGATGTGAGAGAGTGGAGAGAGGGAGGGAAAGAGAAATGGACTTAGAGGGGGAGGGAGAGGGAGGTAAGAAGAAAGACATAGAGAGAGAAAGGTGGAGAGAGAGAGAGAGAGAGAGAGAGTGATAAGAAAGATGGAGAGAGAGGGAGAGAGGACAAAACGAGGAAAGAGAGATATTAGCGGGGGGAGAGGGAGAGAAAGGGAATATAGACATATAGATGGAATGCGAAGAGAGTGAATAAAAGAGAGATGGGGAGAAAAGGGGATTGACAAAGAGATTTATATATATGGAGTGCGAGAGTGTGTGTGTTTAGGGGGGTGAGATAGAGAGACAGAAAAGAAGAGATGGAGGGGGATATAGATATGGATGGAGGGTGGAGAGAGGGAAGAATATTTCTCACACTAGATGGATTGATATAAGTGGAGATGGTCATTTATAATCCTATTTGATTATTTTCACTATATGCATCGATTTTAGTGTAGATATTTATTTCTAATGATATTTGATTACTTGCACTAGATGCATTGATTTCACTGTAGGTGGTGATTTCTAATACAATTTGATTGCTTGCACTGAATTTGTTGATTTCAATTTAGATGTCAATTTATAATTATATGTTATTACTTGCACTAGATGAATTGATTTCAATGTAGATGATTTCTAATCCTATTTGATTGTTTGCACTAAATGCATTTATTTCAGTGTAGATGTTGGTTTCTAGGGAGAGAGAGAGTGAGCGATAAGGAAGATAGAGAGAGAGGGAGAGAGGAAAAAAGGAGGAAAGAGAGATATTAGCGGGGGAGAGGGAGAGAAGGGGAAGATAGAGATATAGATGGAAGGTGAAGAGAGGGAAGAAGAGAGAGATGGGGAGAGGGGGTGATTGACAAATAGATTGATATATATGGACTGCGAGAGCGTGTGTGTTTAGGGGGGTGAGATAGAGAAACAAAAGAGAATAGATGGAGGGGGATATAGATATGGATGGAGGGTGGAGAGAGGGAGGAATATTTCTCGCACTAGATGGATTGATATAAGTGGAGATGGTGATTTATAATCCTATTTTATTGTTTGCACTAAATGCATTGATTTCAGTGTAGATGGCGATTTGTAATCCTATTTGATTTCTTTGAGTAAATGCATTGATTTCAGTGTAGATGTTGGTTTCTAGAGAGAGAGAGTGAGTGATAAGGAAGATGGAGAGAGAGGGAGAGAGTACAAAAGGAGGAAAGAGAGATATTAGCGGGGGAGAGGGAGAGAAGGGGAAGATAGAGATATAGATGGAAGGTGAAGAGAGGGAAGAAGAGAGAGATTGGGAGAGGGGGTGATTGACAAAGAGAATGATATATATGGAGTGCGAGAGCATGTGTATTTAGGGGGGTGAGATAGAGAGACAAAAAAACAAGAGATGGAGGGGGATATAAATATGGATGGAGGGTGGAGAGAGGGAAGAATATGTCTTGCACTAGATGGATTGATTTAAGTGGAGATGGCGATTTATAATCCTATTTGATTATTTGCACTAGATGCATCGATTTTAGTGTAGATATTTATTTCTAATGATATTTGATTACTTGCACTAGATGCATTGATTTCAGTGTAGGTGTTGATTTCTAATACTATTTGATTGCTTGCACTGGATGTGTTGATTTCAAATTAGACGTCGATTTATAATTATATTTGATTGCTTGCACTAGATGCACTAATTTCAATGTAGATTATTTCTAATCCTATTTGATTGTTTGCACTAAATGCATTGATTTCAGTGTAGATGGCGATATTTAATCCTATTTTATTGCTTTGAATAAATGCATTGATTTCAGTGTAGATGTTGGTTTCTAATCTTATTTGATTTCTTGCATTAGGTGCATTGATTTCAATGTAGAAGTTATTTTCTAATATTATTTGATTGCTTGCATTAAATGCATTGATTTCAATGTATATGTTGATTTATGATTTGATGTAATTGGATATATGACGGTACATTAATTTTAAAGAGATTGGATTAACAATATGCATTGATTTTAGTGTAAGCACAAAAAGTTATTGACAATGTACATTGATTTTTGTGCTATAGTAATTTAACCTATTAATATTGGAGAGTAAGAGAGACAAGGTATCATGTTTACTACAACAGCTCGAGCTAAAGATTTAAATGGTTTACGATTTAAATTTTCTTTTTCATATAATCGATATGAAAAGATAACAAAACTAACAAGGGTGGAAATAAGAATAGTAGAAGAAAATAGTTTGAGATTGATCACAATGAAGAACATTTGTAACATGAGTACATTCTTATTATTCACATTTTCTATCTTTCATCACTATTATTATCACTTTGCATTCAAAAAAAATATTTCATCATTATAGTTATTAACAATATTTATCATCTCAATAAATTGAGGTAACTAAGAAAATTTAAAATTAAAATGACCAAGTTAATCTCAGAAATATTTAGCATATTTAAAATTATTATATTAATATTTCATATATTTACATATTATTGATAAAATTAATCATATCTTCGATAGATTTTCCTTGGCAGCACACGACTGAAACCAACCTAGATCCATCTTAACTCCGGATCTATCAAGCACCGAGAGGGATCAAATCTCTCGAGGTGTAAACCTTTCCTCAAGTTTTGCACTCAAAAAAGAGGTTTGCACCTCGAGAGATTTGATCCCTCTCGGCGCTTGATAGATCCGGATTTAAGATGGATCTAGGCTGGTGCAAAATAATTGTAATGTTTTGGGTTGAGATCTAATAGCAAATTCGATGTGTCACGTTGGAAAATCACACAACGAAAACTATGTGAATACTTGGTTATGGAGAAGATAGGAGGTGGCAATAAAAAAGTAATATATTAAAAGGGGAAATACAAATGGCATAGAGTCATTGTAAGGGAAGCATTGATGAACATGCAAAGACGAAGGAATATTGAGCCAAGAAATATGAGGACCATCATTTTGGGACTATGAATTCTTATTTTGATTTTTTTGGATCAATTTTTATTTATAACATTTAGTTATTATTATATTAAAATGTGGCCATCTTACATCCTAATTAATGATTGCATGCTTGCAAGACTAGAATTGTGAAGTTAGTATTGGTCATTTATATCTAAAAAAAATTGTGGAAGCATGATCCAAATTGGTAGTATCGTGAATATTCAACTCAACACTAAGGCGATCCAAGGGCGTAATGAATACTTCACCAAGTTTAAAATCTCCTTACGGGAGGCTATGTCAGGGCTCATTGACTTTCTAATTATCATATTATAAGTATATTATTTTATCATTAATGACAAATATTGAAGTCGTGAAAAGGGTAAAGGGGAATATCAAGGGTCGCAAAGAAGTTCTAAAGTCATGATGGAAGTCTAAAAGTCCTTGGGGAGACGAAGAGACAATTTGGAAGCCGGAAGGTCATGAAGTAGTCTGAAGGTCATAGGAGAAGGTGAAAGGTCACCCTCCTCATTTCTATAAATTTAACCTCATGCCCTAGGCAATGGAATTGTTAACACTTAAGCTAGTCTAGTTATATGATTATTATCTTGTGCTTGAGGAGTTTAAAGCACTTGTTATTGGTAGCTTATAGGTGGAGGGATTGTGAGGCTAGTGCTATGTTCTAAAGATGATATGAACTACTCTCATTCCACTATTAGGTTTTGACGAGTTTGTGATACATATATTTATTCTTATGCATTCCTTTGTTTGATATTGGCTATCTAGTATTTCAATTATGTATGCATGTGGTTTACACACCAATTACATGTTTATGAACTAATTCATTTTCATGAATCCTTTGTGTTGGGTTTGAATCTTTTCCCTTAATTTAATGTTAATGTTAGTGATTGGTTGTGAACTAATTTAAAATGGTTTCTAGCACTTTCGTTTTGTGTATATTTTAGTTAGTTTTAGTTGTTTGATGCTTCCTTAAGGCATTGTGTTGCTCATGATATTGTTTGTGCATTATTATATCATGTTCTGCAAGCCATCAATGAAGATTTGACCTCATCCTTAATCTTCTAACATATTGCATTCAACCTCACTCTTATCTCTGCATCTGATACCTAAGAGAAAAACACATATACAATGGCAGTGGAGTCGATATTCTGATGGGGCTCCTATCCCAAACAGTGTGAGGTCTAATTGGGACTTCATGCTGGGGAGACCCCCTTAGTGTTGGTAGATTATCTAGCACCCTCAATGGGCCTTGTTAATGTTGCATCCTCATCTACATATAAGGTTTGTTGTCATTGTAATAAAAGGTGCCCAGATTTTCTATGTGCTCCAACTTATAGAAGAATATCCTAGGTACATAATCTAACGCTCCCTCTTACCCAAAAAAGTGTTCTCTACAACATCGAGTTGATATTTAAACATCTCAAGCTTCCCCTTTTTAAGGGTCTTAATTAAGACATCAACAACTTGTTGATATGTTGAAATGTACTATAGAACCACAACCCCCTTTGAACCTTGTGAAGACATGTTCTCAATATTCTTGGATTGATCATGAAATACTATATTTTTAGAGAGTTTGATACAACTAAGATTGTCATAGTAAATTAAAGTAGCCTCCAAAGTTTGATTTTTCAATTTTACTAATATATTGTTAAGTTAAATAGCTTCACAATTAGTAGAACTATGTGCCATATATTTTTCCTTTGTTGATTTTAGTGCCACATAATTTTTCTTCTTATTTAACTTGGAAATCATACTTGAACCTAAATTGAAACAACATCATGAAGTGCTCCTCTTATCACTAACACTACCTATCCAATTATAATTTGAAAAAACATGCAACATCAATTGGACATCACAAACATAACTAAGTCCAAAATGAAATATGTCCTTCAAGTACTAGAACATGTGTTATACCCACTTGGGTTGCACCATGTATTCACTTAAGGCTTCAAGTACAAAATGAATCCCTTGCTTGGTATTTAACACATAAATGAGAGGATATGTGAACCATTTGTACATAGATGGATCAATCACATCTGAATATGAACCAATGAAGGACTTTGGATTTGTTATCACAGGAGTATCCATGGGCTTGTGGTTCATCATCTAAAATTTCTTCAGAAACTTGACTTCGTATTTACCTTGTCCAAGGAAAAAATTACATGGACTTTGCCATATTTCAAACATAAAAGGCATTTCATCAAGCCAGTATCCTTTGTCAACTTCTCTCACCAGATTTTTTCTTTCACCACTCTAAGATTTTCCTTGAACTTGCTATAAGTATGATATCATTTACATACAATATTAAAATAAGCATATTAGAATGATAAACCAAATAGTACATATTGGAATTTGCATTAGTCATAGTGGAACCTAAACCTAAAAGAACTCATTGATCATGTAGTACAATGTACATGGTGCTTGTTTCAAAGTGATTCCCGATTGATCGTGCAAAACGAAGTACTTAACTTCACAAAAATTCTTGGCCACATTAGAATATACCAAAAAAAGCACCAACCACATCCATATAAATGATAACTACTTTATTGCATATGCGTGATGCCATTACAATCCATAGTCCACAATAAAAGCAATAATAAACATAAAGACTACCAACCAATAAACCATGAACACCATCAAACTATCCCACCAGAGGAATCAATGGATGAGAAGACAAAGGAAAATTAGAGAAGATAGAAGGGTGGATGTTCTAAGATAACACCCTAATTTTCCCCCATATGATTCATCATTCTATCCTTCAATGAACACCAACTTTAGTTAAGAATCAACCTTGGATTTATGTTGATGGAAAACGTGAGAAAAATATACTGTGTTAAAGATGCTTCTCATAGTTGATTATATATGATTCATCACTTCTTGAAGACCTAAATTCTGTATGGTGATTTTGACATTGAGCCAATCCATTGAAAATTTCCAGTTCCCATAGACCTAGACACTACTTACATTCTTATTAATGGCTAATTCAAGAAGGGCTAGTAGGGTTGATAGCTTGGCCCAGTTATTAGTCCCTTATCCGAGATCCAACGAAAAACGAATATAATGAGAGGAACTAAAATAAAGACAATCCCATGCACCATATTTACTTGGATTTTCTAGGGAAGCACAATCAAAACAGCTACATGGGCGAGAATCATCACTCACAAAAGGATTAAATTGATGCTTTCATATGTTCTTCATAGTGTCTATGTATTCTTTATAGTAGAATTTTACTCCATATACTTGCGCTAGAGATAATGGGGCGTCGTCTCATTTCTAGACTCCATATATCCCAGCTAATAGTAATTGGGAAAGATCTATTTTTACATACGCCTTTATCCTCCTTTGAATACTTCTAATAAGGAGTTCCCTTCCCATTTATGTGTTCCATTCAACAATGTTACATTCTCAAATGTTAAAGATGCTACCCATACTTCCTTCGTGTAATGACATCCCACAAACAGGTCTGCAAAATTGAAGAGTAATTTTACGACGGTAATTTACAATTGTGTACTTATTGTGCTTTGAATGGCAGAGCCTGTCGTACATGAGGATCCTCTACCAGAAGAGGCGCACATGGTAGCCATTCCAATGGTGTCGACGAGTGCACGAGGTGAATAATTACATTGCAAATGCACTTTTTATTATTAATGAACTACATCAGTGATATTTCCTTTGAGAGTTCTTTGAATCATTGGGTAGCCTCGCCTTTTCTTCATTTATAAAGAGGATTACAATTAAAAATATTTAATTACAAATGGTGTATTAATTATAAAATTTCTTGTTTCATATGCAGAGTGGGTAGAGGATGAGACTAGACAAGAAACTATCCACCTTTCTTCGTTATTCAAGCAGGTAATAATAATATCAATTTAGCATTTCTTGTTTCAGCTGATCATTCACCCCTCTTGCAATAGCCTCCATGTCATGAGTACATGACTAGGTTGTCAAGAATAGTTCCAAAGGCCATAAAAACTAAAGGGGGAGAATAAATTGACATCGTCCTTCCTTAATTCATGTCAAGAAAAAAGAAAATGAAAAAGAAATCTTTGAACTAGTTATATAACTAGAAACATCATGTATCATGTACCATATTATGAAAACATATTTTTGATGATATAATTTATTGAGATGAAGTATTTTGTGTCTATGATTAATGAATGAATGGTATATGTTAATGAATGATTGTTGTATGTTTCTTTATGTACAAAACCACATATGTTTCTTTATGATTTTTTTTTGCTATTGTTTATGCATGAATCTTAATCTGTTGTTTTCAACTATTTTCTAGTAGATAGATTGGGTATTGGGGAATTTAGAGCGATGTGAGTGGGAGAGGGGCCATAAGAGATTCCACCTTGACATGGTTGACCCTATTCAGTATAGAATAATTTCAGATTTGAATAATCTTGGAGAAAACCTCACTTGATCCAATGGATCAACAAAAAAGTTAATGTTGACTACATTGTTGCTCTGTCAAATCGAGGGAGGTTTGCTCCAAGATTAGAATACTCCAATAAATTATTCTCAAAACCAAGAGGATCTCATTCAAGTATTCATGCACTCTGTTAGTGTCTGTGAGTCACCAATGATCAAATGTACTCTTTCAATGTCAGTTGATAGGGTCCTAGGTCAAATTGTTATAGTTTCAAATGAATTTTCAAATAAAATTTGATTTGATCAGTATCTAGGTATATTACTGCTTTCTCCATATTCATCGTCAAAAAATGCCATCATGGTCATGTCATCACTCCTTGTGATAGGTCATTAGAAGAGTGTCTTGGTAATTATTTTTGTTCATGAAATCATGATTATGCATACTTCAAGGTTCAAAGGTCCAAATCATAGCTTTATATTTGCATTTGATGTCATCATTAGGTCAGGTCATCAAAAGTCATAAAAGAGTCATGTCATCACCATAGTCACCATCATGGGAGCTAGTAATTAGGTAAAAAGTGTTCAAAAAGATTTAAAAGGTACATTTTACTCCTAATGAAGATGTAACCTAATAAAGTGATAAAGTTGCAATACAATATCCTATCATTTCATTTTTCGAAAAACATGTGATGTCACTTCATGACTAAAGAAAAAATCGACTTTTGAGCTATAAGAAGACCATCCAAAGCATTCAAACATATCATTTCATCTTCCTACAGCTCTCATCCACCATTGATCTTCATCTCAGCATTTAGAGACCTCATCATTCCATCATCAAACCCTAATTTTCTAGCACGTTGCGTTTCTGCCTGAGCATGTTGCGCTTCTGCTAGAACGTTGTGTTTTTAATCTTGGAGGGCCAAAGGAACATTAGAAGGGTCAAGTCAGCATTCAACAAGTTCAAGACACTCAAAACAAGTAAGTACAGCTCTCATTAAGTCAATTTTCTTCAACAAATGGTGAAAATCCCTCTCCTAGGGTTTTCGCTGCATTTTTTTTCCTTGGTGTTTGGTTTGTTTTAGAGAGAAAACTCCATGTTTTCTTATCCCCCAACCATTTCCCACATTCCTCCCCCTAATTTCCATCATTTTTCCCTAAAACCCTAGCCTATGTTGTGCTTTTGCAGAAATTCTAGGCTAAGACTGTGCTTTGACTCTTTTCCCCACTTCCCCTCACTCTTTTCAAGAGATTCCACCTCCAAATCGTCCTTAACACCTATCCCTACCCCTTGGAATTTCCCTATAATTTTCCCTAATCCCTATCCCCTCCATTCCCTTCCCTAAGCTTGTTACCCCATTTTCCCCTGTTTTCCCAAATTCGACCCTTTCCTTTCTTCCTATCGAGCAGGGGTTCTATCATGCAAACAAAAACCATGGACAATGAGAAGAAGAAGTAAAATAAGTGGGGTCATATCTCTAGATTTGAGCCATCTAATATGAAAGATATCAATGCTTCATCATTCATCAAGAAACCATTTGAAGATGTTGGTTGCCTAGGTTTTGTGAAAGAATACAAGAGGTGGGCTTCCTTGCTAAGTTGACCAGCCTCTTTGCCACCAATTTTAGGAGGGATAAGACCAATGTAGCATGGATTTACTTCACCATATTAGGAGATTCCATAGCTTTGGCCACAGGTATCCCTAACCAAGGAGAGATTTGGTTTAAAGGGATGGATTTGGACATTGAAAACTACAAGATCTTCCTGAAACCACACTATAAAGATGCTCCTACTCATATTTTTCCCTTTAGACAATTATTGGATAGATATGCTCCTTTGATGAAGGTGATCATGAAATATTTTACTTGTGAAGGGAGTTTTTCTAAATTGTATCAGTATCACATATGGTTTCTAATGCATTTCACTGCCATCAAACCACTGAACTTGCCTCATTACTTATTCAGAAGCTTAGTCAAGATGACTGAGAAAGTACAAATCAAAGGGAAAGATCACCAAGCAAGTTTTTTTCATCATGGTTTGGTCAAAGTCATTGTTCTTCATCAGTTTTCATAGGTTAATATATCATGGGATACATTCATGCAATCAGCTGCCTGTATGCCTACCACTAGTTAACCTACCAATCAAATCACCCCATCAACACCATCAAGGCCACAAGAGGTTGGCTCATCCAACAAGTTTTCAATTAGAAAGACACCTAGGGTAGAGATCACACAAACCTACAAGAAGGGGAAAAGATTGATTTTTTCCCCTACGATCACTAAAGATGTGCCTACACCTAAAACTCTAACTATATCACAAGCTAGAAGGTCACCTAAAGAAACTACAGCTAAACAAACGCAAGAAGAACATATGGAGTAGCCACCTAGGCATGAAAGTGAGTCACCCTTGCAGCAAAATGAGGAAGAGCAGGGACCTTTTGATATTGACATGGATGAACTAGCAGAGCACAAGGAAGACAAATCAACTCAGCAAATAATCAAAGAAAAATAGGTAGAGATTAGATAGCTTAGGGATAAGCTCTCAAAATCAAACTTCATGATATCATTTTCGCAGCAAGAGAACAGGAAACTCAAGGTAACTCAACTACTGTCAAGAAAACCTAGTGCAGATTTGGTGGCAGAGAAGGATAAGGGTAAGGCAGTGATAGATGTGGATCAACTTGAGGACAAGGATGTTCAGATGAGGCCAAGGAGGCCAAAGACAGGAGGACTAGCAGGACAGAAAAGACAGGGAAGTGAGCCATCCTCTCCCCTAGGTCAACAAGACATCAATGATACTATTGTAGCAAAGATTGAAGAAAATAGAGAGTTTTGGCTTTGGGTAATCAATGAGCACTTGGAGAGGCTCCTGAAGAAGGAAAACACAACTACAAACCTTCAAAGACACATGACTAGACACTATTAAGCTAGGAACTGGATTTGCAAAATTAGGGTTAGGAATATGAAAAAGAAGCTTAAGAAAAACCTAATCAAGCTTGAAAAGAGAGATAACCTTGATTTGCTTGTTGATGCATCATTGGTTGTCTAGGCCATCACTGAGAAATTCTAAGAATGACGTTTCAGCAAATTTTGAGAAGTTTTGGTCAATTTTGGCAATTTAGTTGCACGGAAGCGCAACATGGCCACACTGCGCTTCTTCTCAGGGCATCCAAATGACAAATGGATTACATGGATGAATAGCCCTTGACCCCCACATCATAGATATGCACTTTATTTTCCATTTCAGCTCACAATTTTGGAGAAAAAATCAATAGATAGGTCATTTTTCATGTTTCTACCTCCTTTTTGGACCCCACGCTGCGCTTCTGGAGTAGCCTTGGGAGATTGGGTTCTTAGGTGCCATGGAGATGGATTTTTGTAGGTTTAAAGGTTTATAGGCCTAGTAGAAATCCTAGGCTATCTTCATCAACCTTCAGTTCAGCTCAGAGATCAAGCTAAGCCACCCAAAAAGTGCATCAAATACCACACTGCACTTGCATTGGACCACGATGCACTTTTGTCAGAAAGTCAAATTTTCGAATTTTATCAAGAAAAGTCAATCTGTCATGATGTAAATTGCCTTTTTAGGATTTTATAGGATGTAATTAAATGTAATAGTGCTGGTAAAGATTAAATTTATGTAAATTCATGGCCATTAATGCTTGGAAATTAAACTGAGTTAGTTAAGTCTAAACAGAGATTTAGTTCCTAACCTCCCTAGTTTTAGGTTTGGTTAGAGAGGTTGATGTAATCAGTTGATCCGAAACTGAATTGGGGGAAAAAATTTGCTAAAAATTCAAATTTCTCAGAATTTAGTGGAATCTGAACGACCGAATAGGTCTCGTCTTCCTGATTCAAGTGCACTTCGTTTCATTAAAAACCGACTCCATATGTGAAAGTTAGAGCTTGCTGTCCGTTTTTACAAAAAGCTAAAATTTGTTCAAAATTGACAGGATGATGACTGGGCAGCCCAGTTAGCAAAAATAATATTCCAAGGAATATTCCTCCAGTCGGTCCTATGAGCTATTGACAAGTGTCATTTCGGGATTGGTTGATGAGGTCGGTGATTTGTTGCAATTTGATTAGCTGTTGGTTGGACCAATCGAGTGATGACACGTGGTTAGCCCGGAGGCTGCCATGTGCCCCTCCAAGGTCGAAAGGCTATATAAATTATTTGGTCAAAATTTTCTGGAGGTGTCGGGGTTCAACCCCGCGACCTCCCACCACACAACACAACCCCTTACCGCCTTTGCTCCAAGTTAGTTCTTACAATACATTGCACCCAACATATATTTATGTTTAACTAAGGTTTATGGCAAAGGAAAATAGGGGCCAGCCCCGTTCCATAGAAACCATGCACTACGACCAAGGCAGGAGCTCCAGCGCTAAGCGGAGTTTAAAAGACCTTAACCCCGATTAATAAACCATAATCATTTTTAACTCATGCTAATTCGAAATTTAATTTTGGATTTGTTTCAGTGTGCAATTAGCGTGGTAAGTGTGCTTAATTAGCACTTAACCCCACTTAGCACTAATTGCAATTATCTTGGAGGACCTCCGAAATTGGCAGAAACTGCCAGTTCTAGCTACAGTTAGCTAGTTTAGGGGCTAAAATAGTGGGAAAATTGAAAGAGGCATAACTTTTGCCCAAAGAGTCAAAATTAAACCCATTCAGAACAAAAATAGGGGTATTGGGGCTGTCCCAAAGCCATTGGAGCAGGTTTGAGAGCCATCAGATCTCATGAAATGACCGCATTCAAATTTTTGATCAGTTAATCAAAGAGGGCTAAGCCATTGAAGCTGGTCCAAGGAGACGTAGCCCACGTGGGGTGAACTCCTTCATCACTACTATGTAATGTGTTTGTTGAGTATTATATTCTCTGCAATTTAATTGTTTTTTATGTGTTTTTAAAGCTAATTTACTTCACGAATTTCTCATAAAAGACACACAGATTTGACACATAAACCCTCTCAGAAACATGTTATTTGACACAATCCTTAAGAACTTTTCTGTTATACTAATTAGGAAGCTAGCAAAACAAAACTAGTTTGTCCTATTCAGATCAAGTTGGTATCAGAGCACAGTTTAGCTCATTTTAGCTCAAGTTTATCTCACGGTTTTCCAAGGTTAGCTAGAAATTAGCTATTGGTTTTTTATTTATGCAAGGAGAATTTAACTGTGTGCAAGTTTATGTGTGTAAGTTGAAGAGAGGAGAAGGTCAAGATTGAGGACTCAGCTCTCAAATCACAACAAAGAAGATTTTTTTTATGCATTACAAGTGTGAAGATGGCAGCTTCATCCAGCATTGTTTCTAATCAATATTCCTTATCAATACCCTTTGATGAAGAGATGTTGTAGAAGCTCTTCATCATGAGAGATATGGTGCAAGAGATGGTTAAATATAGGAAGGAGAGTAATAGGCTTCAGGAGTAGTTGATGGCCATGACGGAGGAGAGCAATAGCTTCTTGAAAAGATGCATGAGATTGATACGCAGCTCCATATTGCAAACGAAATCCTAGAAAATATGCATGAGATGGAGAATCAACTCCATATTGCAAATGAAACCCTAGCAAAGATGCATGAGAGGAGATTCAATTCCATGATGCCAAGGAAACCCTAGCCAAGTATGTGCATGAAAATGAGGTATGTAAATCAATTTTATCTTCAATTTCCTCTCAAGATGAATGTTTTGGTGTTTTTGAAAGACACACTAGAGGAATAGGGTCCAAATTGTTAAAAAATATGGGCTATGAAGGTAAAGGGTTAAGAAAACATGCACAAGGAATTATAAACTATATTGTTGTTAAGGGAAGGTCTAGGTACACGGGACTAGGTTTTGGTGAACAAGATGATGTAGAGCACTCATAAACTATGGAGAATTTTGGAAATGTTTCAAGAAATGCTTCCATTACATATTCACTACCTCAAGATTGTGTCATGGAGAATACAACAGATTTACACCCATTGTTGAAGAGATTGCTTTTAGCCATGCAAGTAATGGTTATGGACAACAAGAAGATGGAGAATGCTTCAAAGCCAAGGAGTCACATGAAGGTGTTCCAAGAAAGACTTTCATTACATGTTCATTACCTCAAGCTTGTGAAGTTTGTGTTCATGAGGAATGCAAAATTTTGACACCCACTTTGCAAGAAGATGCTCATAAGCATGCAACTAATGGAAATGGAAAACAAGAGGATGTTGAAAGCTCTAAATACATTGAAGCCATTGTTTGTATTCTGAAGAGAGCCACTACCTCATCAATTTCGCCTCCTCAAGAAGGCGACAAAGGTGAATGTGCAAGGTATAAATCCGCCTTTAATCAAGTTTATTTTAATTATTATAAACATGGAAAATCCTCACATAAGATTTGGAGAAATTTACATGTTCCTTTTGTGGTTTGAATAACCATATTGTTTCGAAGTGTTGGAAGAAAATAACCATACACAGGAAAATTTCAAAACAAAGGAGACAAAAAGCCAAAGGTCCAATGGACAATACAAACCATGTTGAAAAGAAGATGCAATTATTTTGCACTCATTGCCTTATGCAGGGTCATCTTGTAGACAAGTGTTGGACTTTGTATCCAACAATTCATCCACGACATTTGAAGAAGGCGGAAAGAGATTTTGACAAGAATAGAAAAGCGGATTCCATAGTTGATGTGGGTCAGGATGTTACACATGATGAAGTGTAGCTGAAAGAAGCACCACTGAAGTGGTTTGGAAATAGATGGTTAGATTTCTTAACCAATTAAGGCATTGCATTTCTTTTGATAATTGATGCACATCTTTCCTTATTGATGCATTTCCTTGTTATATGAATGCATTTCTTTTCTCTTGAAAGTATGTTGCACATTTCACGAAGCAAGATGTTGGAAAAGTAGAGTTATGTTGACTCACTTAGATGCCGCAAATATGGCAATTTGTAGTTGAAATTTTCATGTGAATGCATTTATTTTTCTTTAGAATGCATGTTTACGCTAGGAAGGTGTTTGAAAGTGGAGTATGTTGACTCATTTTGTTGTAGCAAATTTGATCATTTCATCTCTTTAAGTACTCGTACATACCAATGGGATTCTTGTACTTGTGATTGTACTTGCGAGAGAGTTGAGCATTTTATACATGCATGAGGGTTTGTGTGTGAACAGTGGAATATTTGATAGTTTCATTATGTTTGAACATGCATGAGTGATTGACTTGTTTTGGTTGATTGCTTTGTTAACATGTATGTTTTCAACTTGAGAGTGTTGATCATTTGCACATGCATGAGTGATTGACTTGTGTTGGTATATTGATTGTTACATGTATGTCTTATCGATTTGGAATATTTGATTTAGTCTCCAAGGATGAAAGGGAGATGTTGACGAATTGTTTCATGAGATGTGAAATTCTTGTTGTTTTGGGAAAATAATCGTCAAGTGTTTTACATGATTTTGTTTGACTTAAGAGTCAATGGTTTGAAGATGTATGTTTTTTTTACTTGTGTTTGGTCGATGGGTTTGTATACCAAGATGTAAGAATGCATGGCGATGTTCACAGGATGTGACATTTGTTACTTTGAAGGAGAAAAAGGAAGAGGTAGTCAAGTTGTGTTTCTTGCATGATGTGTCTTTCAAGTCAATGGTTTTACTTGTGACAAGATGTCTCAGGATTTTGGAAGGTCCAGTCTTGAGTGAGAGGCTCATGATTAGCCTTCATTCTCAAATCATGGCATGAGCAGCATATCAATACTGGAGGGTGATGGAATCAAGAAGCGGAAAGAGGGACAAGATGACAAAAGATTGCAGCAAAAAACAACAACCCTTTTGTAGACCATATGATGCATGACGCCAAGAAGCGAAAGAGATGGCGAAGACATTCTTCCAGATGTGGAATTTGGTACCGTGTAGGTAAAATAATGGTCATTTCATTTCTAGTGATTACTGATATTTGAATTCATTGTTGTAGTTCACTCAGATGGGCTTAAATTGGAAAAGAGTTTCCAAGGAGAAGCTTTCATCAAATGCATGTTTATGCAAAGGAGGAACAAGATTCTTAGTGGTAAGGCTATCAGTCAAGCTTTCCAAGCACACAAAGATCGCTTTGTTACAGCGAGAATTTTTTCATTAGTTAGTGAGTAGCCAACAAGGGTCAGCAAGGAAAGGAGGACATTGGTTGAAGTACCAAGTCATTTTCTAAAGTAGGCATGTCAAGGAACCAAAGTGGTTTTCGTGAATATAACGTCAAGCCTACTCATTAGATAACCATATTTTGTGGGTCCAAAAGCCTTTCAGTGGGAAGGAGTGATCATAAACTGAATTGGGCACAAAAATTCGCTAAAAAAATCAAATTTCTCAGAATGGAGTGGAACTTGAATGACTGGATAGGTCTCATCTTCCTGACTCCAGCGCACTTCATTTCATCGAAAACTGACTCTGATGTGAAAGTTAGAGCTTGTTGTCCATTTTTACAAACAACTAAAATTTGTGCAGAATAGACGAGATGATGATTGGGCAGCCCAGTCAACAAAAATAATATTCCAATGAATATTCCTCCAGTTGGTCCTATGAGTTGTTGACAAGTGTCATTTCGGGATTGGTTGATGAGGTTGGTGATTTGTTGCAATTTGATTGGGTGTTGGTTGGACCAATCGGGTCGTGGCTAGCTCGGAGGCCGCCACGTGCCCCTCCAAGGTCGAAAGGCTATATAAACTATTTGGTCAAAATTTTATGGAGACATCGGGGTTCGACCCCGCGACCTCCCATCACACGACACAATGCCTTACTGCCTCTGCTCCGAGTTAGTTCTTACAATACATTGCACCCGACATATATTTATGTTTAACTAAGGTTTATGGTGGAGGAAAATAGGGCCAGCCCAGTTCCATAGAACCCATTCGCTACGACCACAGCGGGAGCTCCAACGCTAAGCAGAGTTTAAAAGACCTTAACCCCGATTAATAAACCATAATCATGTTTAACTAGCGCTAACCCGAAATTTAATTTTGGATTTGTTTAAGTGCACAATTAGCAAGGTAAGTGTGCTTAACCCCACTTAGCACTAAATGAAATTAACTTGGAAGACCTTCGAAATTGGCGGAAACTGCAAGTTCTAGCTATGGTTAGCTAGTTTAGGGGCTAAAATAGTGGGAAAACTAAAAGAGTCATAAATTTTGCCTAGAGAGTCAAAATTCAACTCAGTCATAACCAAAACAGGGGTATTAGAGGCGTCCCAGAGCCATTGGAGCAGGTTTGAGAGCCATCAAAGCTCAAGAAATGATTGTATTCAAATTTTTATCAGTTAATCAAAGAGGGCCAAGCCATTGAAGCTGGTCCAAGGAGACGTAGCCCAGGAGGGGTGAACTCCTTCATCACTACTGTGTAATGTGCTTGTTGTGTATTATATTCTCTGCAATTTACTTGTTTTTTATGAATTTTTAAAGCTAATTTACTTCATGAATTTCTCATAAAAGACACACAAATTTGACACTTAAACCCTCTCATAAAATTTCTATTTGACAGAATCCTTAAGCACCTTTATTTTATACTGATGAGGAAGCTAGCACAGCAAAACTAGTTTGTCCTATTCAGATCATCAGTTCTTATCATGATGGATTCTACCCTTGAGAGGGGGGAATGCAGTTTTTCATCTATATGTAGCTTGATTGAAGTCAGATTCAAGGTTGGACATCAATTAGAAAAAGGCTTGGAGCTAGTGTACATCATATTTTTGCAAGAAATATACAGGCAGTTGCAGCTATTATCTTGGGATTCTTGTGGTATGCTTTAGTGACAGTGTTTTTCCTCTGCTAATGGTAATAAGGAGAAACAAATATTCAATATGATGATTATCTCATGAGTTTTTAAGCAGACTTCATAGTTTATATGCTCTGTTTTGATGATATTTTCATGTTTATGTCTCATTTCTTCTGATAAATGAATTCATAGTCTTATGCTCATTTTGATCCTTCTCTACTTCAACCCTATACGACAATGACAACTCAAATATGTCACTGATCATACCTACCTTGCCCCATCTTATCCCTGCAACTGATCATTTGAAACATTGACCTAGTTTCTTAGACCTTTGAGCCCAATCCAACAAACCCTAAAAATAAAACCCTATTGAGCTTAATATCTAGCCTAATATCTATTTTTCCCTCGAGTCACTTCATTGTCTATGAGATTGCAGAGAGATCCCTCTCTGATTTGGTAGGGCTAGCTACCAGGTCCAAAGTTGGTTTGAGGTTACCTCCTTCGGTCTCCTTTCTCAGCCTTGGGACATTGAGGAGCAGTAACACACTCAAGTCTTTTTAATTATTATTTAGTCATAAAAATGTTTTTTATTTTATGTTTTTATTTGGTTGATTCTTTAAGTGTTGATTGAATCAATAGAACAACTATTGGGGGATATTGAAGTAGGAAGCTTTGGCATTGATTATTTTATACAAACCCCTCTTATTTATTCCCCTAAACCTTGTACCTTCAAAATGACAAAATGGGAATATGGAATCTCCATACCTCCTTTGTTTTCCTCTTCTTGAAAAATACGACATTCATCCATTGTAACATCTCCACAATCACTAATGGATTGTGGATATGCTGGATGCTACAATTGTTGAATGCCACATTTGTTAGGAAGAGGACAACAAAGGAAATATGGAGATTCTTAGTGCATGTTCTTCCATTTTGAAGGTACATGGTTTAGGGGAGGGGCCATAAGATCTTACACCTTCACGTGGTTGGCCCTGTTTAGTAGAGAATAAGTTAGGATTTGAATAATCTTGGAGCAAACTTCCCTTGATCCAACAGAGAAACAACAAAATTAATGTTGACTTCCTTATTGCTCCATCAAATTGAGGGAGGTTTGCTCCAATATTATACTACTCCAATAAATTATTCTAAAAACCAAGAGGATCTCATTTAGGTATTCATGCACTCAATTCTTTTTAATTATTATTTAGTCATAAAAATGTTTGTTAATTTACTTTATTATTTTGTTGATTCTTTAAGAGCTGGTTGAATCGGTAGAACAACTAAAGGAGGACATTCCAGTACGAATCTTTGGCATTGATTGTTTTATGCAGCCCCTCTTATATACTCCCTTAAACCTTGTATCTTCAAAATGGTAGAATAGGTACAAGGAATCTCCATATCCCCTTTATTGTCCGCTTCCTGAAAATTTTGACATTCAAACATTATAGCATCTCCACAATCATTAATCATTGTGGATATGCTACTACGGTTGAATGTTGAATTTGTCAGGAAGAGGGAAAAAAAGGAGATATGTAGATTCCATGTTCTTGTTCTACCATTTTGAAGCTATAGGGTTTAGGGAAGAGGGCATAAGAGCTTCCACTTTCACGTGGTTGGCCCTGTTTAGTAGAGAATAAATTATGATTTGAATAATCTTGGAGAAAAATTCCCTCGATCCAACATAGCAATATCAAATTCAATGTTGACTTCACTGTTGCTCTGCCAAGTCGAGGTAGGTTTGATCCAATACTAGGCTACTCCAATAAATTATTCTCGAAACCAAGAGGAGCTCATTCAAGTACTCATGCACTCAAGTCTTTTAATTATTATGTAGTTATAAAAATGTTTGTTAATTTATTTTATTGTTTTGTTGATTCTTTAAGTGTTGGTTGAATCTTCTACAAAACATAGAAGAACTCTTATGCAACAACCTTTAGAGATAAGAGAATTCATCTTTGTCTAAGAGCCAAGGAGGAGTTGGAGTAAGAACCTAGGAGACCTTCAATTGGGACTCAAGATATAAAAAAAACTTGGTTGATGTAATGTGTCTCTTGTTGTGGATATAGATATATATAATTTTCCCCTTCATTATCTTGTTTATTTAATATTTAATGGAAAAAAATGGTGGATCTAATATTCCTTGAGTATATTAGGTTATATATAATAGTATCCAATATTCCTATTGCTTGAAAGGGTTTTATATTAGTGTTCTTGATCTCTTATGTGTAGGAAGCAAGAGCTAGGAGTTGGAGCTGGATCTTTGGGACTACATCGAATAGGATTATGCAAGGACAACTATCAAATAAAGGGTATTTGCCATATTCTCCATTCCCTTAGCATGTATTAGGATTTATTGCATTGGATATAGTGGAAAATTGAATTGTAGTCTAATATCCCACATTTTGCCTTGGAAGGATGTGGAAATCTATATGTAATAGTTTGAATTTCATGGCTCTAGTATGTGTTCATTACTCCATTGTGTACTTGAACACTATGGGATATGGATGTTTTCGTGAAATCTAAAACAATATTAATCTTGTAAACACAATGTAGGCACCATGCTCTTTTCATTGGTCTAACAAAACACTAGTTCATCTAAATCCCTGACTTGAGTTCATGGACCTAACATTAAACAACAATGATCATCCTCTTTGATCCAATTTATGGATCAAACCTTCTTTCCTTAAAATTTATCATAGAGGTAGGGGCCTCCGATAGTAGGCCGAGAATGCTTCAGCCTAGTCTTAATACATGGACGAATTTGGTTCTTATTTTATTAGGGAAGGGTTGAGCCCTATTATAGATCCATTCCTTGTTCAATCATTATAGGTATGAGACTTATGTTTGAGATGAATCATCCTTTTGGAATAAAGAAAAAACCTCACTCTTTCGTTAGATCAAAACTTGATGCCTCTAGATGTGGCCTCCAGAGGGCTACTATGGCTTAAACAAAAGTTCAAATTTGACTTAGAATGAACATCAAATAAGGTCTAGTTTGTGTCTAAAATGTCATATTTTTTCCTTGCTCTTCATACAATGATCCATACAAGGTTCATCCTTGACTTGATCTTCATAAAATGGCACTTCCTTATACTCACAAAATAGACGTACTCAACCTCTTTTAGGCTTGTGGCCTCCTTCACAAATTTTGTCCACAACACAAGACTTATCCAATCCTCAATTATTCGTTAATAATTTTATCACAACTGGCTCCAAAAACTAGAACATGTTATCAGGGACTAAGGGGTATGCTTCAAATATTAACGTCTTCTAGGCACCAAAGGGTCTCCAATTACGACCTCAAGACATCCCTAACCAAGGTCAATTTTATTTTAGAAGCTTGTCTTAGGGTTGGGTCAAATTAGTCCCTAGGGATATTTTACAATATTGGGTTATGGCTTCAAGACAATCCTTAAATGGTGATATTATTTGGGTTCATATCATTTTCCTTATTGTGAATCAATTTAGGTGTCCTCAAGAAAGAAAAATTATTCATAGTGGCATATTGAACCTTAGATTTTGTTTGTACTGTGAATTCAACCCTTATTGGGTTCCCAAGCCCAGCCCTTGGAACCTCCTCAATTGCCTCAGTTTGGTAGAATAAAAAAAGTCATGTCGATTGTTGCTTTGGTAAACAAACTTTGCTACAATAATCTTCAAAAATTATTGTAATTTTGCTTTATTTTATTTTATTCTAAAATACTTATACATGCATATACATAGAAATTAAAACACATAAGATTCTTATATTTATTGATATAATAAACCTTATTCCCATAATATTATAATTAATATATCATTCTACCTTCCTCAACAGTGATAATGCAACATTCATTTTCAATTTTCTAGGTTGCAAAGGTTAAAATCCTAGATTAGATTCTTTCTCTCAGCGTAAGGTGAGAGAATAAATTAGATGTATTTTATTTTTATATTCCAACAATAAGTGAGAGGCTTAAGAACTTCGTTAGCACAACCTTCTTAATAAGATAGGTCCAAAGGTTTTTAGAGCATTCAAGATTTAAACTTTTTACAAGAAAACTTGAGGGTGACCATGATATCAATTACATGAGCCCCTTATGTTCTTAGAAAAAAGGAGAAGGTTAGCATTCAAAATTTGTGTTTTGAACATGATAACACTGTTAGAGTTGTCCAATAACAACTTCAACATTAATTGACTCCACTGTTCAAGCAATTTTCTCATTAATTACTAGATTTCCACAATGGTTAATAGATATTATGTATCATGCACTTTAAGGTTCGTCTCATAGCTTGAGTTTTTTTTAAACCAACTTCAAATTTGAAGTTTATAGGTTCCAAAGTGACTCATAGCCTTCTACTTCAACTCTCCAAGTTTTCTTCTTCAACAACACAAGTTTATTTTTTCTGAATCCAATGCCAACATTGAACATAAACCTTGATCTTTCTCAGTAACAAAGTATCAACATGTCTTTTGTATAGCGCATAGGTTATTAGGTTTTGGTCATCTCTTCCTTGTTCACATTCTTCAAATTTATGTATAAATGACTCTAGGAGTGTAATTAAGTAACATAAGGTAAAAGAAAGTTTCAAAACTCTTTGGTTTATTGGAAATATGGGAAAATTATGAACTAATATGAGATTTTGTAAATATTTTGATATGATTATTATGTGAACTTTTTGTATTCTTTCAATTTGATTTTGATTACCCCCAACACACACACACACATACTTAGTATCTTATCTCTCATACCAATGCAATTCCCTTCCTCATCACCTTTTGGGTCATGCACTCACCACCCTCAATTATTTGCCACATTACCTGAAATTCCTTTTCCAGCCACCCAATGTTGCTCTAAATATGTAACTCCCAGGGATCAAAGTCCAAAAAAAAAAAACTTCAAAGCCTTGTATTGTCATCAATTCCATTAATAAGAGACTTATTAAATAGATATTATTTTTATATTTCTAAAATATTTTATTTTTATTTAAAAATATAGTACGTAAGTAAATACACATCTCCTTCATGCTAGTTTGTCAAATACACCTCTAAACACAATAAGCTCTATCACACCCTTTGCTTGTAGATAGGTGTCACTTCACGATTGGCCGATAGACAATATGATTTGGCATGGTGGGCCTTGCCTTGATGTTGAATGTTGATGTGACCCAAAACCACTAATGTTATAGTAGACACAAATAGGTTGTATTGGAAACCAACGTTTTGGATCTCTGGTATTAATATTAGCATGCCATATATACAAAATAGAAAATAGATTTTCGTTACGCAACAAATAGTGGACGGGAGCATTGAATTATGGTTAGAGCACGTTGGTCGTGCGTTATTAAATTTCAGCTATCTGATCGATATCTCGACAATATCTGCCATCCAAGATGCACACTTTTTAAACAAGGGGTGTTGCGAAGCAACAAGTCCCTGCCCCAGTCAAAGTAGTTGTTCGACGATTTGTAGAATAACTGTTTCATGGCCCAGCTTGTTAGGTGGTACTTTGAAACTTCTGAAAAGCAGTGGCTTGATGTCTGAAAATTCTCTGGTACCTGGGCAGGGTACATACCAGAGGTATATCTTTTTTGAAATTGTTTGGTCATGATAGATATTGATTCGACGATATGGAAGATATTGAAAGGCAATTCCCTGACCACAACAGAGCTTTCACACTTCGAAGAAGCGCTAGAAGCATAGGCATCGAAGGCAGAGGCCCTGTCAGTGATTAGAAATAGAAGTAGCCGAAGCAGAGCACGTTTACTCAGCAAAAGCAATTGATAATGCCAATTGATAAAAAATACAAAAAAATGGAATTATATTACGCTAATAAAAAAACAACTTCGGCAACTTTAAAAAACAACTTCAGCAACTTTGGCTCTTTGACCAAGTGAATAATTTAAAATAATTTATAAATGGCATTTTGATAAAAAAAATACCAAAAAAAATGGAATTAGATTATAAATTACGGTACCAGTTGGCAGTGCTCATCAGAGACTTGAATATTCAGATATTTTTAATTACGTCAACGAACCCCAGGTGGTGTATTTTCCAAGGAGCTGGTGTATTTGCCAAGAACCCCAGATTGTATTACCGCAACTATTTATTACATGTCTTTAAAAGTTGACGTCCAAATCATTCTCTATCAGTGGTTTCATTTTTTTCAATGCCCAACTTGATAATAAAGAATTACATGCACGTTTATGAAATTTTCTTTGCATTCACAATTGGTGCACAGAGTCCATGATACATGCAGCTATGCAGCTTATTAATGATGCATGATACCACGTGCCCAGGAATACATGCAGCTTCCTGATGATACACGATACCACCTGCCTAGGAATGGGGTGGTATGTTACAAGTGTCCGAATTCATTATTCGCATTCGGGTTTCAAGGTATCCACATGCTGAGAAGAAAAGAATGATCAGACAGCAAAATACGACAAGACCCAGTAGTAACTTGTATAAGCAGCGGGCTCTGGATTCCTTACCATTACCGATGCCAGAGGCCACAGTCTCCGGTCTGATACTTACATCTACACTTACAGCTAATGAAGCATGTTTATTGTTGCTTGCTTTACTGCTTGATAATTACATCTACACTTATAGGTAATGAAGCATGTTTATTGTTGCTTGCTTTACTTCTACATCTAGGAAACAACCAAGCATTCAGCCACAGTTTAATCATTTCCCCTTCTCCGCGGTCCCATCAAATTAAAAAAAATTCAGGCAGGAGAACATGTCAAAGATTTGCTCAACCCCTATGGTTGGTTTATCTTGCAAGGGGTAAGTTCAGAAGTTGTCTGCATTCTTGCTCTGTTGGAATGCTTTGCTGACATTTCTTTTTTTTAAATACAGGAATGCTAGATTTTATTTAAAGCATGCAAATTTAACGTTTTTCTTTTCGGTTGCTAGTAGGTAGTTATGATGCTGGTTGCTGGTAGTTATGATGATACTCGACTGCTTTTGAGACTTGGTCAACTGAATCCGGTACTTATAGCTTGCTCCGATGTTGACCCGGATGCTTATGTTCTACGCCTGGAATCGGAAATCTGTGAGAGGGGTTTAATGGAGAGCAAGCAATCTGCACAATGAGCAGTTTCTATACCACTTCTCTCACTGCCCTGCCTATCTACAAGTCATCAAAGCCGAGGTACGAGTCCTGCCCACTTGCTGCTACAACTACAGATCCCCCAGCAACATCAAACGAAAGCAAAAACATGGGTTTTTTGCAAGGTACCAATGCTTCTACCAATTTCTAACTTCATTAATTTGAAACGAAATGGACTATTTATTCAAGAGACCATTTAGGGCTAGGGCCAGTGGGCACAAATTAATAAATTGGGTGAATTCAAATGAAAACTTGAAAAAATGTACAGGTAGCTATTGAAATTAAAATTTTAAAATTTTGTATTGTAGAAAAGATTTAATATACCCTACTGAGAAAAGAAAGAACAAAGAAAAATTATACAATAGAATTAAATCCAAATAACTGTCTGCGTACTTATACTTTGACCTCATGATCTAAAATCATTGATGTATTCTGGTTTTTCTGATCTTCAAATTGAAAATTTAAACAATTGAAAATTTTCAAAAAAAAAAAAAATTGTATTGTAGAAAAAATTTAAAATACCCTACTCAGAAAAGAAAGAACAAAGAAAAATTATACAATAAAATTAAATCCACTGCGTACTCATACTTTGACCTAAAAAAAATCTAAAGCAATTTTGTTAATTTCACAACTGCAGTTCTGTTCTGAACTATGATTTAAGGACTATATATGTATACATAGATCTCTACGTTTATTTTGAAGTGTTTCTATGTGAAGGGCTAACCTGCAGCTAAATTTTCAGACATTTGGGTTTTATTTGTAGAATGAACACTGTAAAAAACAGAAGTCGATATAAAGAAACTGCATGAAGAGGAAATTGTGCAATTAATGGATTAATGCAAACCGAAGCAGGCATAAATTCTTGAAGTTAAAGTTCTAGCATTACACATGAAGAAGGAAATTGTACAAGGCAAACAAGCTTTGAGAAAACAAAAGAAAGTCTGTTTTTCATTAGACCTGAGATGCTCCATTGGTGTTTTTTTTCTTCTCCTTTGATGATGAAGACGACGATCACTGAATTTATCACCCAGCGCTACCGGCGGCCGAGTCTAAGTTGCCCTGAAAAGTTTCAGAACGAAGGTAGGCAGCACAGTGCGAGTCCGGGTCTGGGTATAATTTGTACACATAATTATGAATGAGCTGACCTCGTGGGGGAGGGCGCACCCAAGGAACCGCCGGGCAAAGGCAACGAAGAGTACTTGTACTAATAAGGGGGCCGCGGGAACTTGAATTGGGAATTGTGTATAATCCTATGCTGTATCAATTTTCACAGAATATGTGTATAATGTTTCTGTTCTATTAGCGAGAGTGCAAGAATGCTGTCAAATAGTGCAGGAAAACTTACTGGAGGTGGGCGCATCTTGGACGCTTCGCGGTATTGTTCCTTCGGGTGTGCCAACAAGCTTTTTTTACAGAGTTGCAGAACCCTGAATGAAAAGGCCAAGAAAGGTCTTTTGACAATTCTTCATTGAATTGCTCAGCGCCGGTGTACGTGACACTATGTGCATGGCCGGGTGTATGTGGCGGTTTTACAGAGCATTCTATCAAAATCACCCTTTCAAACATGGATGCCACTCGCATGAAAAATAACATTTTATGCTTCCTAACTAATGCTAGCATTAGTCGATAAGAACTAGAAAAATCGGAATCAAGACGAATCAAGTTAACATAACCTAAGTTTCGATAGGTCTGGCCTCGATATGAGGCCAAATAAGACCTCCAAATTGTGGATTGGTTCTCACCGGCGGCAGGCAATTGTGGATTGGTTCTCAGCGGCGGCAGGCAGAAAACTGTGTTTAAAACTTTATAATAAGTTAAATGGTTCGGTCTCATTTTCCTCCGGGGACTAATTAAAACACCCAAAAGCGATTACAATAGTCCCTGCCATGCCGCAGGCGGCAGGGACTAATAAAGGTTGTGCTCTATTAAATGTTGGTCATTTGTTCAATATCTCAACGATCACCGCCATCCAAGCTACAAACTTTTTATTGTTCGGATTTAATTTTCTCAACTCTGGACTTGGGAAGCTAATGTGAACCTTATCAATTATTTCATATCATATTTCGAGTAATTAAATAAAGTTATTGTTGTACTTTCAATTGGATATAGAAAACACTCTTTTTCTTCTACCAAATTAACTATGTTTAAGGGAGATGACACTGTAGAGAAGAGTCTTTGTGTTATTAGACTATACTTGAGTAAAAGATAAAAATTGTAGGAATGATATTTTTGTCATGGAAATATAAAAGGCACATGAATTTTAATGGTGTAATAATAAAATTATGTGGTGTAATAATAAAATTATGTAAAAAAAAATGTTGCTTTTATAAATGGTGAAGCAATTTAAAAAAAAAAAATTTAAATTTAAAAATCATGTAACTTAATTTTATGGTTATCTTCACAATAATTTTGATGTACATATTTCATTCAGTAACTTAATTCTAATAAAGCATATTTTCTTTAAAATACAACAAATTATATGGTTGTATATGGATATCTATTTTTTTTAAAGAGACGGTTAATTTTTTTTTTATATTAATGCAATCTCGTTTGAAGGTCATAACCTTTTACATAAGTAACACTATCTTCTTCTATTGCACTCAAAATTTTCCATAAAAGATTGATTCTTGTGCTCCTTTGTCTACGTGCATTTGTTTGAAACAAACTATCCTTATATGATCTCCAAAAAGCTCCTTAAACTATTATGAATCTAAAAAACATAGATTATAACAACAAAAAGAACTACTCATTAGAGTTCGCCCCTAGGTCAAGGGTGCCTTTAATTCCATAATTTATAAATACTAGCAGTGAGGGAGAATACTCTTCACTGGATACCATCATCTGCAAGTCCGAGTTCAACTCCTTCTACACCCGAGAATATTCAACTTCTTCACTGATCTACTCGGTGGATTCAAATGCTGCTAGGAGGGTCAAATTTGCCATCTGGATTGTCAATAAGTCAGACGCCACATGCCACCTTGCCAATTTTTCCTCTAACAAATTAAGCTTCTAGTTGAGCAAGTCAAAATGGGCTTGTGATTCCATCAAAATCATTTCTCCCTGCCTGGATATTAAGATCATTATAATGAACTCCATGGAGGTCGCCAGTTACGCTAGATATAAATTTTTATCCTCATTCTCTGAGTTGTGATGATTCTCCATTAGAACAGTCATGTCATGGCCTTTTTATTCTCCCAGGCAGAATGATAAACTGATGGGAAACCTTATGAAAGCGGGATCATATCTCCTCCTCTTATAACCATACACTTCTACCTTCCCTGAATCAACTATCCTCCCTTCGCCTTCAATTCTGTAGTGTTTTCCATGCAAACTCCATACATAGGAATCCAAAACCATAATTCCCATACTGCAAATTGTACCATGAACCATTAATGTATGCAAGCTCAAGTGTGTTTCCTGGTAAGAAAATTCAAATTTGTTAAATATAAGCCTCCACTACAATTGATTGACGTTAAGGTTCATCATACATCTTTCCACTAACAAATACTTAAGTATATGGGCACTCCGAATGAGAACACATATCCAAACCTCGGCATGGAAATACAGTCGCCAAAATAATAAGAATGATATTGTGAATAATGTTATGTCTGTGTATGCTCTGGTAGTGGGACAATGTACATCCCATCCATTAATTCGATTAAATTCAATTTATGGTTCCAAATTCTAGCTCCAAATTCATACTTATCACAATAAGGGCTTATGGATTGGACTTCCCTCATCCAAGATCAACACTCCTTGTTCCAAGTTGGCACCCTTGTTTGCTAGTGAATCTTCTATTGAATTGAGGTTTCTTTTAATATGGTAGAATTAGACTATGTCAAACTTAGCAATTTGGAATATTATTCTATGCAGAATGGGAATTGGAGTCTACCCTCAGTTCTCTTTTAGCTTGACCACTTGATAGATTACAATTATCAAGCCATCAAAAATAGATAGATGGCAGATTTCCCTTAAGATTGCCAAGTCCAATCCTTTCCATAAAGCTTGATATTTAGTCTGATTGTTAGTTGAAGTTCCTAGGCCGCAAGCATATTGAATCTCTCTTTCTTCGTTAAGGCAAAAAATAACCCCTCCTGCTCCAACCTCCGTGGGTTGTATATTGATATCTATTAATCAAGGCCTCGTTTTTCCTTTCTAAAAAGTATATTGCAATTCCTTTTAGGGGAATAATGGGGAGAGGAAGGGCCCACTAGAGTAATATTGTGGTTGCTTTGACCATTCAATATAAAGTGGACTAAGCCCACTATGTTTATTGTTATTAACTAATGACCACTAGTTAGTTAGGATTGAATAAAAATATTGTGGCCTCATTAAGGAATACCCACTATATATTTAGGTGACTATATCTCGAAGTATCATAGTGTTTTATGGGGTAGATAAGAGTCTTTGTGCTCATTGTATTACAATATTTAAAAATATGTATTATCATCATTCTTATGACGGTTACTAATCGCTACTCATCAGTATTACGTCAAAACATACGACGATTGCTAACATCAGTCATATAGAAAACCTGACACAAAAATAGAAATTGTTGTCAGCCTTATGACAGTTACAACTCATCTCTATTATGACAGATGCTAACATCAGCGATATAATGCATTCATCACAAAAAAATGGTCTACCATTGATCTATTGACACGCACTTTTCTGTCAATATTTCGATACCTATGTCTGGGAGTGTCGCTAGATGTGGAATGTTGTCGGTCTTCCAATGAATTGTTTCATCGAAGTCAGTAGTTTTTCATCCATAGACCAATCGTGTTGATTTTCGATCATATGACACCATAAGTATCCTCTTTCCATCAGTATTTCAAAGACATATGAGTCGTCCATCTGCCAGTGTATCAACGTTTTTTTTTTTTTTCCCTCCAGAATTGCGATGATTTTTCAAAACGTTGATAATGTGACTGTACCACATTTCATGTTTAGCAAAACCCCCTTTTATCATTATAGCGACAAAATGTCGTCGTAATAGCGACAAAATTATGTCGAAAAATGAGTCCATTTTTATTAGTGTAAGGCCATAGCACCAATGTATATAATCATTTGTATCCAAGGGGAAGGAATAAGATTTTTTAATTTTATTTTTATTTTTTATTTTTATATATTTTTTATATATTTATTTATTTATTATTTTATTTATTTATTTATTATTATTATTATTATTATTATTATTTAAATGTGGTTCAGAGACCTCGGAGATTGGTGGTCGGTACGGTACCATGTAGATCCACTCGAAGGGACCACTTCCTATCGATTATACCATAGAGCCTGGCCCTGAGAGTGTCGAGAGAATTGAACCCGTAACCTCTTAATAGCAAAGATGTTTTAACGACAGGGACCCAACAAATTGAGCTAACCCTCAGGGCTAAGAATAAGAGTGAGTTACTGAAATCAAATTTCCATTTTTATTTTAAGCTCATCCATGAAAATAATGACAATATCTAAAGATTGAATTAAAATAACACGAAAATACTCAACATTATCCATGACAATGAACAAGAGATAAGTATCCATGAATCAAAATATGCGATAGAATGTGAGAGATATCTACCAAATTCAATAACATGTGTTGAAAACCATGAATGCACCAAAATGTGTAATGATCTAGGATTACTATGTAGCAACAATAATGGTATGAAGTCTTGGTCAAAGATAAGAAGGAATCATAAAGACCTTCCATTCTAAGCAACTTTTCTCAAACTAGATTTATTATAAATAATAAAAAGACCTTTGGATCACTTAAAAATCATGTAAACTGCCTACCTATGTTGCAAAATGTTTCAGTCCAATGATGACAATATTTGAATTCTTTAAGAGTGACATAACTAGCAAATAAGTAAGAATCCATGTGCATCCATTTCTTCCAACATAAGAACAATATGGAAGAATAACTTACTATTCTTGGAGATGATTGTGAGATTGCATGATCACCCAAATAATAAGCAAAAAATTTGTTACACACGTTGATTTTTATGATATCTACATGATGAACTTATTCAAGGAACACAACTAGAGACAACATATATCTTTTATTATTCCTTTTTATATGAAAAAGGGCATCAAAATGAAAAAATAGAATATTGGTATGTTTCGTGTCTTTTAAATTTAACTCCAAGCAAAGAACAAATAAGAAACAAGGAAAATTGATTTTCCACAAAATTAGAGGAAATTAACAAACATATCAAACTCAATATATCTTACTTTGTTCTAATTAAATGAAGGTTGATTAACTCCCTCTCTTGTACGACATCATAAAAACCTACTAATTTTCTCTTATCCTTTGAAGAAATTTTTTAGCTATCCTTGAATTCATTTCATTTTATTTCTTTTGAGATGAATAAATTGGGAGAACAATGTTCTTCATAGTTTCAAGGCTACACATGAAAGCCTCAAGCCACAATAGATGACTGAAAAGTTTGAATATATTCCTAAGAATGGGCATGACTATAAACTCTAATGAGGCATCCTATTATCCTTTAAGGCTTTCATTGCAACCCAAAAACTTTTTTAATGAAATTAGAGTTGTTATTTTCAAATAACACTAACCTAAATTAAGGTGGAAATCATAGCTTTTGAGTAGGTCAATAGTAAGTGTTTATTAAAAAATATTATCTTTAAAACTAGGATGATTTTGGACAAATGATTGTCTCATAGGCATAAACAAATTATATGTAGTCTTAGTCCATATCATCCAAACTTTTGAATTTGAAAGGCAACTCCCAAGCTTCAAAATTTTGACCTAAAATTAATGAGATTTTTTTATTAGGTTAATAGTATATAGTTCCTCTAATGGAAAGTGAACACTGTAAATACCATTGGAAATTTGAAATTTTCAAATCTATACACCATCTAGAAAATGTCCTTTGGAAAAAGAAAAAAAAAACAATGTTGGAACGTGAAATACAATGATAGCATTTTCGGGTGACATAATTGATTGCAACCTTTAGTCATTACTCTTTTGTCTTTAATTAGCTTTATGTCCATCCATTTTTTTATTTTTTTATCTTTTTTGTTAATCTTTTTTTCTTCTTTTTTTGTTGTTGTTAGTAAAAACATTTCTCACTGCTTATGTGATGTCCCTTCAATGTATTTATGCAACATCGCAAATGTTAGTGGGGTGTTGCTACCTAACCCTTCCTATTGAACAAGTGGTGTTACTTAAGAAATGTCATATGAAACCTTATTAGAAAAAAAAATGTTTTCCAAAGTTTACCTATGTTAGTTTGATTTTAATGGGACATTAGTAGAATGTCACAAAAGCAATTTATTTATGCCATACTTTCCTTGCACTCATCAGTCAATGTACCATCACATTATCAACAAGTTACTCATCAACTTTTTGATGTCACTTGCTTGACGTTTAGTCAACATCAGTGATATAATTATCTAATGTTTACTTGATGTTTAAGACATCAATAGCCACTTCCTACAAACCCCATGTAAGACAATAGCATGATATCGATATTTAAACCTATTTCATCATCGCAACAATGACTCCAAGGTTTTGATATATATATACATTCCAAGGAAACCCAATAAATTCTTCCCCACATTCATGAATGGAATTCCTTGTAAAATCATTGATATAGATTAGTGCACCTAACCCATGGGGATTTTAACTAGGAATATGTTAGCACAAAGCTAACCAGATTACCTAGCAACATTTGTAACAAGCAATTGAACTAATCTAACTCAATACGATTTTTTTTTCTAGGAAAAACCTCACAAAATTTCCCATTTTCCATAGAACATTTATGCAGAGGGAGGCTTAATTGAGTTAACCCTTGAGGATAATTTAAGAGGCCTTTTTTAGCTTTAGATAATAAGTATAAAATAAGTTGTGTCATATATTTGAAGGCTAGAATAATTTTATAACCTATCTCCTCCTATGAGGAAAGCAGAGATAACTCCTAAGGTTAGTCCATATGTGCACAAGTCTACAATAGTTCACATTGGATCCTTTCTAGATGTACACAAATGTTAATGTGACCGAATCAACCCTATTCATTTCACAAATATCCCTAAAGGATTCTATGGGATGTGATCTCGAGACCTATGTGAACCTTCACACAAGACCATCCACTAATCAAGATAACCCTTAGGCTAAATTTTTTGTGTAAGGAAAACCTTACAGGGAAACCTAAGGGATTTTGAATCCCCACATTCATGGATGGCATCCATAGTAAACCCATTGGTTCAAGCTAGTGCACTTCATCCTAGGAGATTAAAATTACGCACCTACTAGCAAAAAACTATTTAGATGCCCAACAACATTGGATATAACCAATTGAACTAACCCCTTTGGCTTACCCTTTAGGTTGTGTGTGTGTGTCAATCCCAAGGGTTATATTGATCAATTGAACCATCTACCTAAGGCATGCTGTCAATGGGGAGGCCATAGGTCGAAAGTTCAAATCTAGTCAGGTTCCTTAGGGTAACTAGCTACTATTGTGGCTAACAATTGAACTAGGATATCTGGGGAAGAGGAGGAATCATGTGAGATTTTATTTGGGATATATGTGTGTTGGCACGTGTATGCACATGCATTTGGGTAGCCCCAAAGGATAGCTTGGTTGTCCCTTTCTACTAATGTGTGTCTTCTAGGGAGGTCACAATATCCTACCCATTATGTTATGAAAGGTCATTAATTTCTATTGCAACAATCGATTAATACTTCCCTCCATCCAAAAACCTAGGGAAGATGGGGGAATCCATATAATTGTGCTATTAAGGTACCATATTCTCATTCTTCACTTCAATAATGGTAAGTGAGGGGAAGTATTTCTTCAGAAAAAATATATGCATTGTAGTGCTTTGGAAATCCCATAAAACATTGATGTTTATGAAGAATAGAAGCATTGGTGCAAGTTTGAGATAAAAGAGCATTGCAATTCCTATTTTTCTTATCCGTTTTGAAAAAATAATATTATTGGTAGATCTTAAAAGTTTACATTAGGAAAATCATTGTTGGAAGTCATTATACCAAACATGAACAACAACCCAAAAAAAAAATGTGCAGTGGATAACATTTGTCATGCAAAGCAAAAGAATAAAAAAACTTTGAAAAACCATTCATAATATTAGTGAGGAAGAGAATCATAGTTTTAAGAAAATGTCTCCTAAAAAGAAAAAGTGGATGAAGAAGTGATCAACGTGACACTTCTTCAATATTATTTATTTAAATTTATAACAATATTGGTTATCATTCACACATTCAAAAATGTGGATGTGAAAGATTGTGAGGACCACACCAATGAAGGTCAATACCTTGAAACAAATAAAACATACGTGAAGAATATAAAATATAACAAAATGGGCCTCAATTTTCCTAGAAGTATTGCAAGTTACTAAAAGTGAAAACATCCAATAAACATGTGAAGTAATTGGTTGAAAAAAGGTCTACTCATAGTCTTTACCTATGTATAAAAATAAAATGAAGTTAGTAGGAAAATTTTAAGGATACATTTTCTTGCAATGGGAAAACCTATCATAACTCAGTTGTTAAACCAACAGTGAGCACAACCATCTTTGGTTGTTATCTGCGAATGAAGGTTGACTCATCACCATTATTTAAGGAAAACCACACCACCTGGAATAACCCACTGGTGGTCAATAAGGGGGCAGGCTTTCACTCCTCCCAAATGCCTTTGGGTCTTGGGTCGTTAACCTAATTCCTTATGTTTGAGGAAGGCGAACTCTTAGCCCCCTAATTTTAAGGCTACTTATTATCTTAAAGTGTTAAAACTTTAATGAATTTCACTAATTATTTAAATGTCAACTATGAAATGTTTGGTAATATTTATATAAAAATATTCAAATTTATAAATATTTTTTTTTTCAAAATAAAATTGGTGTTTTTTAGAGATAATGAGGGTGGACAATAAGGGGAGTTAATATGCAAATTATTATCTAATGGGGTGGGGGTGGATGCAATTAATATGCAAATTATTATGGGGTGAGAAGATTTAATATGCAAATTACAATAATTTGCATATTAATTGTCGAGCCACCCCCACCATAATAATTTGCATATTAATTTCCTCCACTCCCACCGTCATTACTAGAGATAATGAGGGCGAGGGTGGTGCGCGTTAATATTTTGTGTATTAAGTCCCACCCTAGTGATAATGAGGGTGGGTATGGGTGGTGTTAATATGAAAATTATAAGAATTTTCATATTAACTCCCCTTTAACCCCACCCTCACCCTCATTATCTCTAAATAATTAGGGTGGGTAATTTTCATATTAACTCCCCCCACCCCCATTTAGGGCGGGGGAGTTAATATGAAAATTATAATCCTTGGCCTCATTTAGGGTTGGAGGAGTTAATATGCAAATTATTATAATTTGCATATTACCTCCTCCCACCCTCACAAATGAGGGTTAAATGATAATTTTCATATTAACTCCTCCTAGCCCCGATGGGGGGTGTTAATACGCAGATTATTATAATCTACATATTAACTCCCCACACCCACACCTATTATAATTTGCATATTAACTTCCCCTACCCCATCCCTGCCCCCATTTAGAGTAGGGGGAGTTAATATAAAAATTATAATCTCCAACCTCATTTAGGGTGGCGAGAATTAATATGAAAATTATTATAACTTGCATATTACCTCTTCTCATCCCCGCCCTCATAAATGAGAGTTAAATGAGGGTGTGGGCGAGGGGAGTTAATATGCAAATAATATTTTGCATATTAACTTCCACCTCTTTATGAGGCTTGGTGGGGGTGGGGGCAATTAATATGGGGGTGTGGGTGGGTGGAGTTAATATGAAAATTATAATAAATTGCATATTAAACCCCCCCAACCTCCACCCTTGTTATGAGGGTTGGTGGGGAGGGGCCAATTAATATAAAATAAATATAATTTTCATATTAGCTCTCCACCCTCATAAACCACCCCCACCAACCCTAGTGGGTGGGAGTTAATATGAAAATTATTATTTTTGTATATTAACTCCCCCAACCCTCACCCTCTATATGCAGGTTGGTGGAGGTGGGGGGCAGTTGCTATGCAAATTATTGTAATTTGTATAGCAACTCTCCTCGCCTAGGGTTGGTGGGGGTGGGGGTGGTTAATATGCAAATTATTATAATTTGTATATTAACTCTCCCCACCGAGGGTGGGGGTGTGGGGAGTTAATATGCAAATTATAATAATTTGCATATTAATCCCCCCCTCCCATTATAAAATAGGCAAATTATAGAGAGTGGGGGTGGGGAGGAGTTAATACGCAAATTATAATAATTTACCCCATAATAATTTTTATATTAACTCATTCCACCCCCACCCTCACCCTCATGCGGGGGGGAGTTAATATGCAATATATTTTATCCCATAGAATTTGGCTTATTATTTTTGGTTAAAAATGAAAATTGCCAAAACCTTTTAGAAAACAAAACAGAGCAAATTAACTAAGGGGTATTTTAACATAAAAAAATTTCCTATATCAAACAAATATACCGTAAGTGATGGTTAACATGCAAATTATTATCCTCATAAAGAGGGTACGAGTAGTTAATATGCAAATTATAGAGAGTGGGGGTGGAGGGAGTTAATATGTGAATTATAATAATTTACCCCATAATAATTTGCATATTAACTCACTCCACCCTCACCCTCATGTGGGGGGAGTTAATATGCAAATTATTTTATCCCATAGAATTTGGCTTATTATTTTTTATTAAAAATGAAAAATGTCAAAACCTTTTAGAAAACAAAACATAGAAAATTAGCCAAAGGGAAATTTAACATAAAAATATTTCATATATCAAACAAATATACCTTAAGAAACGGTCTGTGAAACTAATAAAACTTGCATTAACAAAATGTACAACAATTTATTTAAATAAAATAAATAAATATATAAAAATTGAAAGGGAATTTGGATTTTTTAAATATTTCATTTTAATTCAAAATCGTTAATCTAACATAAAACATAGTGATGTCTAATTGCAAATTTTCAGTTTGGTAAGAATAATGCATAATAATTCAAAGCAAAATACATGAATATGCATATGTAAAGAGATATATAAATTTGCAATTGTAGATTTTGAATGTAATTGTTGTATGTGCATTTTATTAATATTAATTCATCTAATGATCAATATTTGTTTTAACAAACCATAATCATATTTTTCTCTTAGGATTATCTACAATTTTGACACAACCAAGGCACACTCAAGGGGAGGGGGGTCATCCCCCTCCTATTACAATTTCATATTTGTGGATTCCAGGTCCGCAAATCAATCACGTCAAGCGAGCATCTCCACCACCCATTCTTTGTGGCAATGGGAGGGTTTAAAAAACATCACTTCTTCTACATTTGCTAGTGGATGTTGCTTGGAAATCACAAGGATAAACTTGTTGTATGCGCAAAGATGCCACCAAACCAAAGTATGGGGTGAAGCCTAACTAGATTGGGTAATATATTCAATTCATGAAGGACCATGGCCTCATTAGTAAGTTTCTAGTATTTTGGCCCACCGAAAAAACCTTGGTAACACGAATCCAAACAAATGGAAACATAAGGGATAAATTGATCTAAATCTAGAAACAAAGGGATTTTTTCACAATCATCTTTGCCAATATGGAGGATAAAACTTGCATCTTCAAAAATGGCCCATACTTCTTTAATTTTGTTGGATTATGCTTATGATTCTAGAAAGAATGCTTTATTCCATATAAGGAAGATTTCAAGGAAACACTAGTATGGATATGGATCTTTTCTCTCCCTAAATAATTATGGAAGGAAGAAACTCTCGACAGAGAAGGAAATGTGCTAGGGAACTTTGTCAAAATATCTAAGGTTACCATAAAGAGTTGATATACATCATATGCTTGGATCTATGTGTATATGGACATATAACAACCTCTCCCAGCTTCCATTGACATATCCTATCAAAATACAATCTAGAAGCAATCATTGGATTATGAGCACATCCCCTTCAGGTGCTCAAAATTCCATGAATATCCCCACATCTTCTAGGATTGTCCCATGTAGAAATGAGAGCCTACCTAGAACTCTAAAGATCAAATGGATGAGGATGGAATTTTAAGGCCAAATAAATGGTGAATATAGCCCTAAAAACATAGCCACCCATGGCATATCCAAAGATTTCAACTCACAATAGCTTCGAATTGCTATCCAGTCAGGAAGTTCTTGATTTTAGAGAGGAAACCTAGGTATATCTAAGGAATAGCCATGGGATAAAGTGTAAACAACCATGGTTGGAGGCGACTTAGCAATCCAAACTAGCAGAGTCAATATCAAAGCATGAAAAAGAAACACCAACAACCAATGAATTGATGATCTCATATGAATTAATCTAATAATCCAAAGATGGCTCGATGGACATAGATATACTCCCTTAATTTGTAGGTCACAGCAGTATCTTGGAAATGAAATTATTTGCAATCAATCATGAAACCAAGTGCAAATCCTTATGCAATCCTTGCTCAAAATGAAATCTCATGGCTCTCAATACCCTTTAAGCAATAAGTTAGCTAATCCTAATCTAGACATTCACTTGTATTCATTCAAATACCTTCCCAAGCCCTTAAAAGAGGGAAGCTGGAGGGGGAGGAGAAGTAATAAACATATCTTGCAAAAATTAGGAGAGATGTTAGTTAAATTTAGAAGCACCATGTTGATGATGGGGTCATTCCCCTCCAATCCCCCCCCACCCCCCCCCCCCCCCCCCTTCTTAATGAAGATTATCTCATGGAATATAAGGGGCCTAAATTGCGAGGGAAAAATAAGGCTTCCTTATAATAGGATCTGACAAGAAAATTGATAATCATTATGATTCAAGAGACCAAATGCTCTAGTGAGTGGGTAGGAACCATTGCAACCAAATGTTGTATAGATTCCAAATGTGTGGAAATTGATGCAATTGGTCAATTAGGAGGGACATCAATATTTTGGAATTTGGACAAAGCACTTCTAACCAAACTCTTGACATTTCCAAGAATCTATTAGTAAAGTTCTAGCCAATAGGATTGGATGAAGAGGGATTCTTGTCCAATTTGTATGGCCCACACATCTATAAGAGACAAGCTTGGTTGCTATAGGTCTTTGTGAAGTCTCTAACCATTTATAATTGACCTCCCCTCAAGCATAGGAGGTGATTTTAATATCGAATTGTTGGAGGAAAAGTGAGGTGGAATAAGATGTTTAGATATGGAGGCATATCACTTTAAACAAGCCATGCGACAAATGGAGTTAGTGGATATGGAGATTATTATGGTACCATTTTTTATAACAACCACAAAGGGGGAAATCAACAAGTAATTTCAAGGTTGGATCGTTTTCTAGTATTTGAATCTCTATCAGAGAAGGATATTTTCATGAAGGCCTCTAATCTACCATGCAAGGGCTAAAACCATTGGCACATATATCTAGAAATTAAGGCAGGTCCCCGAAACAAGCCTTTTTTATTTGAAATATTTTGGCTCCAAGATCCTTCCCTTTTGGATAAAGCTAAATATTCTTGGATGAAGGAAACTACACCTAATGGGATGGCTAAGTTTAAGCAAAAACTTAAATGTTTAAAATCTTACATCAGGAAATGGAATATATAGGAATTTGGGAATACATTTCAAGCCAACCTAAGGTTAGAATACCAAATGGAGGCACTACAACAAAAATAATATTGGAAGGAGAAAAAGAGGCTTTTGCGAAAGAAAATATAATGCTAACTCATTAGTTGGAAGAAAGACGAAGCCATGAAGAAATACTATGGATCCAAAATCAAGGATAAGGTGGCTCAAGGAAGGGGAAAATAACATCAAATTATTTCATAAATCTATGATAAATAATAGATACCACAATCAAATTTATTCTCTTAAAAGTATACATGTCTTGAAGTTGTTGGATAACCAAGTACTTGAAACATAAAGTCAATTTTTTGCACTCCTTCCTTACAAAACCTTAAATGGACAGAATGGAAGTCGTCCAATTCATCCCATCTCTTGTTGCTTCCACTTAGAATTATGTGCTCATGAGATAAATCACTTTGGAGGAAGTTGAATGAGTATTCAAGGAAATGCCGAAAAATAAAGTAGATACCACAATCAAATTTATTCTCTTAAAAGTATACATGGCTTGAAGTTGTTGGATAACCAAGTAATTGAAACATAATTAGTCAATTTTTTGCACTCCCTCCTTACAAAACCTTAAATGGACAGAATGGAAGTCGTCTAATTCATCCATCTCTCGTTGCTTCCACTTAGAATGATGTGCTCATGAGATAAATCACTTTGGAGGAAGTTGAATGAGAAGTCAAGGAAATGCCGAAAAATAAAGCCCCAAGGTTAAATAGGTTTACAACTAACTTCTTCCATGATTATTAGAGATTTATGGGCCAAGAGATTTGGGAAGTTGTTGAAGAATCCAAACGCACATCCTTAGTTTTTCTAGCACTAAATTGCAACTTCATAACCTTAGTTCCAAAGGAATACAAGGCAGATGAACTAGGTTGCTTTATAACTATTGTTCTATGTAATGTAATCTACAAGATTATCATGCAAGTGGTAGAAAACTAACTAAATCCCATCTTACCTTCCATGATATCAACAAAACAATTGGGATATGTTGAGGGAAGGAAAATTTTAGACATAATCATAGCGGCTCATGAGATGGTTCATTCGCTCCAATATTCCAAAAAGTTTTGTATGATAATTAAGTTAGATTTATCTAAAGCTTTTGATAAAATAAGTTGGTCTTTTATACACTAGGTTCTCCTCACTTTTGGGCTTTTCGAGTCATGGGAGAAGTGGATTAACTATCTCATCTCGATAGTATTCTTGTCTATTATTTTAAATGGTTCTACTTTGGTGGCCTTAAACCCCTCTCAAGGAATATTTCAAGGGGACCCTCTCTCGCTTTTTATTTTCATTTTGACTATTGAAGGTCTGGGTACAGCCATTAAATCTGTTGTGAATGAACAAAAAACCAAAGATATAAGGTTGTATAGAAGGCCAATCCAACATCACATCAACAATTTTTTGATGGCACCATGCTAATGGGTTGCCCAACTCTCGAAGAAGCTACAAGCTTTAGGCAATTTCTAGAGGATTTTGTGGCTGCATCAAGGGAAATGTTTAATCTTTAAAATTCTAAACTATTTTTTTTCAACACTTCTCCTGCTATTCAATGACATATTTCTCACCTACTAAGTTACAAGCATTGTACCCTACCTTTCAAATACCTTAATGTTGAGACACCAAATTGTCACCTTTCTCACCCTTCTAAACAACCATTTTTAGTCATTGTATCGCCCTTATTTGCCCATTTGTTACCCATATTGATGGGAGTTATCTAACGAGACGGAGGAATTGCCCGAACGGCCAAAATTGGTCGGATCTAGGTCAAAAAAAAATTAAGAAATCTTACAGTAACAATGTTTAAATCATGATTTTGATGGTGGAAATGGATTCAACACCATAAGCAATAAGCGTACGCATGTTAAAGTAGTTAATTATCATTATCTTCCTTTATTTTTTATGAATAAGAAAGGATTATTGTTTGTTTTACTAATGATGGTTTTCTTAGCTCTATACGTGTAGCTTTCATGTAGTAATTGTAACAACCTCTGATATTGGCATACTTGTGCAACTCCAAGAGAAATTCTAGAACATGGGTTTTATTCCTATGGATGTTGACATGGATTTATGTTACTTAACCCATACCCAGGTCAACTCGATTAGGCTCCATCTCATGATTTATGGTTTTGACAATCTGTGTCAGACAAAATCATGTAACTAACTTGGGGCACTATTTTTGGAGAAACGAAGACGAATTTAGAAAATTCAAGACATTGGTTTTTACAAAACAACCCTAATTAGGCTTGCAAACAGTTTCTTCAAAAAGTTTGTGGATTGGGAGATATATGCAATTATTCTAAGCATACCTTTCTTATTGCAATAGTTGGTTAATGAAAATCCAAATAGAGTGGCTAGTTAGAAAATAAAACAACTCATCCTATCCTTAGATGGTTTCATGATAGATCAATCCAATGTAATCATGATATATTGAGTTGTTTCCCAACTAAGATTTTCCAAAAAAAATCAAACACAATATCTTGTAAATCTGTCCATAATTTTGACAGTCCATATTTGGGGGAATTGGTTCCAATTCGTCCCCTTGTCTCTTTATATACAATGTATTGAATTAGGGTAGGTTAGGGGGAGGCGACATCTTCATTTTTAGAATCGCACAAATTTTATTTCATTTATCATAGCTAATGAAATATTTTATGGGTTTGTGGTTTATCCTTTGTTGTGCTAGTCTGTCAGTTCTGATTTACCAACTCCCTCCTGAGGAAGGACCCTCCTCTTAGCAGTGATCATTATGTGTATAGAGGTAGTGTAGTAGTTTTATTTGAATTTACTCATAGGTTATGGTATCTTAATTCTTGTTAATATTTATTGATATTATAGACTCTTGCTAATATATTGTTGTTATTGTTGGTTAAGTTAGGTTGCAAAATAGTTAATACAGTTTTCTCATGTGTCACCATAGTTATTCCTAGATCAATCCTTACTAATTCTGTGTTACTACATATTTATAATCCATTGTTGATACAAAATATTAGTTAGTTGTTGTTACATTTGATACATTGTGTTACACAGTTAATGAGTGGGTTGATTCCAATTGGATTGATGGTTGTGTGTGGTTGTGGTTGTATGATTTTGTGCAAGTGAAGAATTGATTTCAAGGAGTGTTTTTTCTTTTCCCTGCAAGAGTTATCTTATAGTAGATGAGCGTATTTTTATTCTGCAAGTGTGATTTCATTTCCAACATTGTGTGTAGACTGTTATTTTTATGCAAGCGAGGGTTTGATAGTGAAACCTATGTTCAATTGATTTTGATTCCTACAAGTGTAAAGAGTTACAAAAAATTTTGGTTTGAATGAGTGTCAAGTTCTTGTAGAAGAATCTTAGTGATAATTAGGAACTAGTCCATTTCAATCAACGATTATTTCTTGCATATATTGTGCATGCTAACTTTGAAATAAGTAAACTTACCCTGGATGATAATTTATGTGTAAGCAATTGATTTGTTTTATTAAGACAATTAATTGTACCAACTAAGTTACAAGCATTATACCCTACCTTTCAAAGACCTTTGGGCTACCTTTGTGGCTAACTCACTTAATATTAGGCCTTGGATTGACCTCCTCTAAAAGATAACTAGTAGGCAAGATAGTTGGGCATTTTTTTCTCTTAACATCATAAGCCAATTAGTGATCTTAAAATTGGTCATTCAAGCTCCTCAGGCTGCTCCCAAAAGGTATTCTATGTTAGACTATAGTCTTAAGTGTTATTTTTTCCCAAGAGGAGAGAAACGAGAAAGGAGTGGGCCCTCATTGCATGGGGCAAGCTCCCCCCCCTAAGTCATTAGGTGGAATTGGCCTATAAGATCTAGGGATTCTCGATATGGTCATGGGGGATAAAATATGGTGGCGATGGTTACAAGGGTATCATGAACGTTGGTTCCAAATATGGAACAACAAGTATATATAAACATTCTAATGCAAATGTGATTCCAAACACCACAATTCCAACCTGGATCATTGATTTGGAACTTATCCTATAGTGGCAAGCACCTTGTCTAGGAACACTATTTTTGGGATGCTAGAAATGGTTAGACTACATTAATTTAGGATAACTCATGCTTCAGTTCTCTAAATTGTAAAATTAGAATGAGCTTTAGGATCTATGTGCCCTAAATAAATAAAGACCATATCTCCTTGTGGGAAACTACTAGCATGGAGCATTCAAAGAGGCCCTCCTTGTGGGAAACTACTAGCATGGAGCATTCAAAGAGGCCCGATGGAGAAAATGGAGATCGCAAGAGCTATGGGATCAACTTCCGAACCACATAGATTGGGTTGGGTTTTGGGATGTTCTCTGGTAGCACAATACCTTCATCTCAAAAAACCCAAACAAATTTCTATGGGGTTATTTCTCGAAAGGTACTTTCTTTGTTAAAGAGGCCTATCACATTGAGGCAAATCATACGGAGCTCCATAGGTAGGAAATTTGACAGAAAGATTGGAAACAAAACCTTTGTCCAAATATTGCTAATTTTCTTTGGCTTCTATCCCATAAAAAAATGCTAACATGGTCTCTAAAGGATTTGAGGGACCCTTTATCTATTGCAAAAAACTAGAGGACCTTGATTACTTATTCAATCAATGCTCATCCTCAAAAGCACGTTGGAAAATCCAACATCCTAAGTACAATTATCCTTTGGTGATCGACTCCCTTTGCTAACCCCATTCGCAATATAGCGTGGAATTTACGCCCCTAGTCTCCTTCTCTGTCTCATATGGAATGAATGCATTCATAGAATCTTCAAAGACTCTTGCTCCTCTCTAGAAACCCTTTGGAACCATCTCTTACAAAATCTCTGTGAGAATACTCCTATGCATCCTTGGTCTTCCTCTAACTGGGAAGCTTCAGAGGCAGAAGAAAAACCCTTGAAAAGTTTGTAGATTCATCAACAAGTCTTTGTGGTCCCTCATTCTATTTGTAGCACTCCATCTCCCTCTAGAATTCATCGGCCTTTCCCTCTAGTTGGCTTTGTCAAAGTAATTTTCAGTGAGGCTTTGAAAGGTAATTTAGGTCTTATTAGTTTGGAGGGTCTTCTAAAATGAATTTCAAATAATCTCCTACCTATTTGTGGGCTCAATGGGGGTTACCAAAAATAATACAGTAGAGCTATATGCTTTAGAATTTGATCTAATGCAAACCCAAAAGGGAAAATTACTAGGCTATGTATTGAAGGTGACTCTTAGTTAGTCATCTCCCTTATTAGAAAACTCTCTCATGGATGTACTTCCAGTAATATTTCCCATAGTTGGTGCTTATAAAGCTACTTATATTGGATCGAAGTCTTCTTCTCAAAGATTCTGGTGGTTTTTCCCTCACATGTAAGGCATAAGGGCAGTCAACGAGGGGATAGTCTAGAAAATAAAGGTTGTTTGAGTTCTCCCACACACATTCACATTTCATGGAATACCTTTTTGGCATATTAGTTAAAGGAGACATATACAACTCTTGTTGATGTAGATGTCTCCACCCTAGTGGGGATGTTAATGTAAGCCTTGAGGTGGTAGGGGACTAGACCCCTGTTGTCACAAGAAATAACTTAGCCAAACATGGTTGGCTACCCAACTATGATAATTAACATGCCTTGACTTACATTCACAGTAAGGTGAATGAATACACAATTTTGCCTCATGATCATATATTTCCTTCACTAGAACCTCGTTGTCACAAGAAATAACTTAGCCAAACATGGTTAGCTACCCAACTATGATAATTAACATGTCTTGACTTACATTCACATTAAGGTGAATGAATACACCATTTTGTCTCACGATCATATTTTTCCTTCAGAGAATTCACCAAGGGAAATTCATGGTGGTTTTTAGTTTTATGATGCTCCTTATAATTATGTCTCCTCAACGACTCTTTTCCTTCTTAGCAATGAATTTTCTCTATGACCCTCATTTCTTGGCAGCCCTCCTCATCAATCCCTTAAGTTCTTTCCTCTCGAACTCTTCGAAGTTCATTACATGGGTCCTGAGCTCTTTGTCTAAGGTTTCACAACTTTTAACCCGCTTAGGTGGTCTTCAAGCTTACTCTTGGCTACAATCTCTCTAGCCTTCAAATCTCTGGTCCTTTAACCCTACACATTGCTTCCTTCCCTTTGTCACCAAAACCTGTTAGAGAGCCAGTTGTCGACAATGAGGAAGGGAACACGATTCTTCGAAGAGTTCTCACGTTCTATTCAAAATTGAGTCATCTGCTCAACTCTACCACAACTAAACCCCGCGAGAGATGCAATAAAAACTCAAATTTATGGAAAAGACTATCAAACTAGAGTGACACAACTTCAAAGATACATAATTTATAAAAAAAACTCATAACTTGGATACCCTAAAATATGAAATAACTAAAATATTAAAATCCAAAAATAAAATAATATCTAAAATGATTTAAAAAGTTACACATGAAATGTTAAATAGTTGTGAACAATTGATTTCATGTTTTTATTTTTCATTTAAATACATCATCTACGTAATAAAATATCAATTTAATAATTTTGGGAAAAATCTAAAAAATAATTTAAATACATTATTTTTCATGTTTTTATAAAAGAAGAATATAATTTAATGGAGAAAATAGATAACAAAAAAATTAATTCAAAATACAAGTGAAGATAAGATAAGAAAAGAATATAATTTAATGTTGGAGAAAATCGAAGTGAAAAGAGGAAAAGAATATAATTTAAAGTTGGAGAAAATCGATAACAAAAAAATTAATTTAAAATACAAGTGAAGATAATAAAGGAGAAAAATATAAGTTAGTTTTAAAATGGTAAGGAATAAGGTTTTTTTTAATACATATTTTAACCGTGTTAATTTATATATTAAAATTAATTATATATTTTAAAAATTTTATTATAATTTTGTAATAAAAAAAATGTAACATTTGATTTATACCAAGTTGAATACTAATTACAAGTATATAATGGCAAAAATGCTATTCAATGGGTTTGTAAATATATGTTATTTAGCATTTTAATTTGATAAAGAGATTATTTATAATTTTTTAATTAAAAATAATTGTGTTGTAAGCCATATAACTCATAGTTTAGTTTAGGATGACGCCACGAACAATACTACTCGACTTAAGTACCAAATGACTTTTTTTATTTCTAATTAATTATAATATAATAAAATAGAAAATTTTAAAAATTCGAATTTAATTTTTTTTTTTAAAACGCTAAATTTATTATATATATATATAAATACATTTTAAATAATAAAAATTACTAACCTATAAGCTCTTAATTTTTTTTTAGACTGGTACATAACGTAATCCCTAAAATCTTTACTAATTCATAAGTAAACTTGTGTATTTGGTTAAGCTTTTCTTTTAATCTTATAATACTGAAAACCTCCATAAACATGTTTTTCATGATGATGCGTATTTTTTTACATTGATTTATTTTCATTTAGCAAATAGGTTTGCAAATGTAAGTGGAGGCTATGGTGGCTTTGAACACCTTGCGTTTTTTACGATTGGATGCAGAGACTGGATGCAGAGACTAGTCCACTTTCTTGATTCGAATTGTTTGATTGATGGTTCTTAGTAGTCATATTGCTTAAGAGGTTTTCAAATGTAACTCCCTGGAAAGAAGGAAGCAGCGAACAAGCTGAGAGAGCAAGTTGGGCACCTTTGCAAATGTTGCAGGGATCGAGGTTGTTGAAAGAGAATATTTTAAATGGTTTGTCTGTTTACAAATCCTACGCCGAAATGCCGTGCTCTGATTTCACATGGCAGAGGTGATGATTTCCTGCACTGACCAGAAGAATTTTTTCATCTCTGTTTGAATTCCAATGTGCGAGAAGTACAGAAGGGGATATCACACTCCCACTCAGGCTAGGGTTGTAGATATAAATTTTGTAGCGGGATTTCTTTCCAAATACATCCTCTAAATTAATTGATACACCTGAATGTATGTGATTATTCATGGTTCAAGCGGCTGTGACTTTGACGGTGACGCTTCTCAAGAATGATTCACTGCCCTTTCATTGACACGAGGAGATGTTTTATCAGAGCAATATGACTAATGGAAATACTACGACCTGTCATCAATCAGCAAAAGAGGAAGAAGAATGCGACGACGATGGCGGTGCTCTTCATTACCCCGCGGCTCCACCTCAACCCCACATCGTTCGTTTCCACTCTCAGTGCTCCTCCAGCACAACCTGTTCTCAACAATGTCAGAGGTCTGTGCAAACAGAGCCGCTTGAAGGAGGCGATGCACATTTTGCACGCAATAGGTAGTCATGTGGACACATCTACATATTTGTATCTGTTGCAGGCATGCATTGATCACAAGGCCTTCCCAGAAGGCAAATTGATCCATGCCCACATGAATCAGAGTGGATTTATCCCGGGCAAATTCTTCCGCAATTCGCTTATCAACATGTATATAAAATGCGGTAGCCTGACGGATGCTCGCAGAGTTTTCGAGGAAATGCCTGAACGAGACGTGTGCTCATGGTCTGTAGTGATTGCAGCTTACGCCAGGCATGGGATTGCTCAAGAAGCCATGGATCTTTTCTATCAAATGAAGAGAACAGACATCCAGCCTAATCAGTTCACCTTTTCTAGTGTTATCCCAGCAATTGCGAACTTGGGAGCTCTGGAACAGGGTATGGAGATCCATCGAGAGATAATTAACTGTGGGTTTCAGTCCGATGCTGTTGTAATGAATGCTCTAATAGATTTGTATGCAAAATGTGGGAAGATAGAGATTGCGCGCGAATTGTTTGACAAAATAACTCACCGAGATGATGTTTCTTGGATAGTTATGATTGCAGGGTATGCGCATAATGGGTTGGAGGAGAAGGCGCTGAAGCTTTTCAAACAAATGCAACTGGAAGGGTTGAAGCCAAGCTCGAAAACGTATGCTACTGTTCTCTCGGCTTGCGCCAACCTCGCAGATCTGGAGCAGGGTATAGCCATACATAGAGAATTGATTACAAATGGATTTCAGTCTGATATGTTTGTGGAGAGTGCTCTTGTAGACATGTATGCAAAATGTGGAAACATAGAGAAAGCGCGCACTGTGTTCAACAAAATGCATCAGCAAGATGCAGTATCCTGGACATTGATTATTTCGGCTTATGCACAGAATGGGCTTGGGGTGGAAGCCCTTGAACTCTTTCAACAAATGCAGGTGGTAGGTTTGAAACCAAATTCAAAGACCTTTGCTGCGGTCCTTGTAGCATGCTCCAACTTGGCAGCTCTAGATCAGGCAGTTGAGATTCATAAAGAAATAACTAGAAGTGGATTTCAGACTGATATTTCGGTGATGAATGCCCTGATAGATGTGTATGCAAAATGTGGGAAGATAGAAAAATCTCGTGAATTATTTAACCAATTGTGTCAACGAGATGTTGTCTCCTGGACAGCAATAATTTCAGGATATGCAATGCATGGTTCTGCAAAGGAGGCGCTCAAACTGTTTCAACAAATGCAATGCGCTGGTGTGCGGCCTGACCATGTTACCTTAGTTTGCATTTTGTCTGCATGCTGCCATGCTGGTCTTGTGGATGAGGGCTATAAATACTTTCATTCGATGAGTTATTATCATATCAAACCCTCAATGGAGCACTATAGCTGTATGGTTGATCTTCTTGGCCGTGCTGGACGACTCGATGAAGCGCAAGACTTCATCAACAAAATGCCAGTAAAACCTAATGCGGCCGTGTGGAGGTGTTTGCTTGCAGCTTGTAGGATTCATAATAACATAGAGCTAGCAGAACAAGCTGCTACACACCTTTTCCAGGTGGACCCTCAAAATGCATCTCCTTATGTGCTTCTCTCAAACATTTATGCAACAGCTGGGAGGTGGGATGACATTGAAAACGTGAGGAAAATGATGAAAGACAGAGGGGTTAAAAAAACACCCGGATGCAGTTGGATTGAGGTCAATAAAGAGGTACACACTTTCCTGGTAGTAGACCGATCACATCCTCAAGCAGATAAAATATATAGAGAGTTGGAAAGATTGTCTAGAGAGATGAAAGCAGCAGGATATGTTCCTGATACGAGATTTGCTTTGAATGATGTGGAAGAAGAACAAAAGGAACAAAGTCTCTACCACCACAGTGAGAAGTTAGCAATTGCATTCGGCCTATTAAACACACCCCCTGGAACAACAATTCGTGTGATCAAGAACCTTAGAGTCTGTGGAGACTGTCATTCTGCAACCAAGTTCATCTCAAAGATTGTTGCACGAGAAATTATCGTGAGGGATGCCAGTCGCTATCATCACTTCCAGGATGGACAATGTTCTTGTGGGGATTATTGGTGACAGAAAATGAAGCAAACTCAAAATTTAAGCTTGCATTATATTGACTAGCTCATCCCTATATTCAACCTTTATTGGTGGTAAAAGATCAGGTATTGTATACACTAGTATGTGTTTTCAACAAATTAGGAAAATCAAGCTGGGAACTATATTGTGTTCAAAATATTGATTTTGATTTTTCATGATCTTGTAGTCTGATAATTACTTTCCAATGATTTTTTAATTAATCTATCTTATCATTAAGCAATTAAACATAGAAAATATCAACAGTAAAACAATAATGACAATAGGATCATGAAGAGACAACCAAACACAAGACACAAACTTTTACCCTAGGAAAATCCTAACGAGGGAAAAACCCAACAATCTTTTCTTAGGATAAATTATTCAATTAGTCAAAAGTACAATCTGATTTTCCCAGTCAATCTTGGTCAAACTAACCACAAAATCCAATAAGTCAAACCTGGTCAAACAAACCACCTTTTCGGCTTCTTGCAACTTGGTCAAAGTTTTGTCAGGGAGGCCAAATTTCGGCCTCCTACAACTGCCTCAGAAACCCTAGTCAACTACGGTCAAACTGCCTAGAAACAAATTCGGTCAACTGCTCAGATTGTCTTTGTCAACGCATGTCAAGCTTTTGTCTTCTTCTCCTCTCTCTCCTTCGCATGTGTGAACAGAGAGAACAAATGATTTTGTGTGAGATCCGAATTGTGTCAAATGGTGGAGGTCGAGTGACTCATTTATAGTGTGTTGAAAATGTAGCGAAGGAAAGTCTTCTGGCTTGTGCCTTAGCCATTGAAGACTTTGAATTGTCTTTCTCTAGCATGAATGCAAATTCATAAGTTATACTTCAGTTGTGATGAGTTGATTTCCAGTTCACTAGAATGATCATCAATGGATTGCATGCGTAGTGTTGGAGCTTCAGTTCATTGGAGTCTTCTTTAGTTAGGCTATAGGATGATGTGGCTGAGACACAGTTAGGATGAGTTAAGACTGAATAAACAAGTTCAATTAGGACGAGTTAAGACTTCAAAAACAAGTGAAGAGGGGACAACTTAAGTCCTCAGTTAAATCGGTTCACAATTAGAGGAAATCAAGGAGCAACTCGAGCCCGTTAACTGAGAGCTAGTCCAAGTGTAATTGAGACTTGCTCCAGTTAACTGGCAAAAGGAACTCGTTGCACTTGTGTGAATGACCATTCGAACTTGACCTCTTTTCATGCATCAAAAGTCTATTAAGGCAAGAGAAGGATGAAGGCAGAAAGATTGATTCTTTGTTGATGGAATAGTGCATTGGTTGAGGAGCGAAGATCAATAATTCAAGGAGCAAGATGAGACTAGCTTTAGCAGGAAATGATTATGTGAGGGCTGAGATCCAGAGGCAAAGCTATTAGAAAATCGAAAAGGCAAAAAGATTTTCTTATACTTGATAATTACTTGTGATATTCTTATGAACTTATTAACTTTCTTGTGTTCTTCTTTTATCTTAATTCATCAAGCAATTACCAAAACAATAGCACAAGGATCAAGAACACTAGATATAGGCGGACACTCAGGGCAAAACCCCACTCTAAGGGAAAACCCAGTGAAGAATTCTTCCTTCAATAGTTTTCCTGATGTTAAAATTTGGGTACTAGAGGACAAGTGGTTCCCTAAGGTTTGATCTTTGGCTTGGGGAAAATTGTCCAAATGTATTTTGTACTTTTCTCCTAAAGTGACTTTATAAGTGGTAAAATCAAATCTAATTTTAAAGTGACTTTATAAGTGGTCAAGTGACAATCTAATTTTAAAGTGACTTTATTAAAGTCAATGAAAAATTAGAAAGTGAAAAAGTGACTATGGAAATAAAAGGCTAAGTGGGTCTTTATTTATGTGGGGTGAATAAAAAATTAGAAAGTGAGAATTAAACGCACATTTAATCTCAGCCCTTGATCTAAAACTATTTCAACCATTGGATTTAGGGATTCCCCAAAAGTCACTTAGGGTTAGGTTAAAGGAGAAAAGAAGAGAAAAGGTCATTCATTCTTTCATGAGCAGATTGAGAGAGAGAGAGAAGGAGAGCAAGGAGAAATTTTCTGAGCATGAGAAGTTGAAGGAGGGAGACATTTCAACAGTCCGTACAGCAGCTCGAGGTTGCACGCTTTTTGTGGCAACAAATCCGTACAACATTTATTGGCACGGTTTTCAAGGCAGAATTTGTACAATAGCTTGTGGCACGATTTTCGAAGGAAGGACAACACATAAATCGAGAAGGTACAACGGATTGAAGGCACAAATTTTGAGGTTGTTGGGCATGGTTTCCGAGGCAGTAGGCACGAATTTCAAGGAGGGGGTAAAACTGTACTTTTCTGTACCAATTCGTATAGTCCGTACGGTCATACAACTACGTTTGGGTACGATTTTCAAGGCTGTTTATTGCTGTAAATTTTTTTTGTTTTTACTGTTTTGCTGATTGGCACATTTTCCAAGGCGGAGTCAAGCACGGAGAACGAGATAAGTCTGTTTTGTGGTTGCTGGAATTTTTCTGTATATTTCAGTGCTCTATATAAGCATTTTCTAGAAATAAAGAAGAGCTCTCAAACTGGTTTTCCCCAAGAGTTGTCGGGGGTTTTTCCAGGGTCACATTGACCAAAAATCACAGTGTTATTTTTCTGTGTGTGGCTGTTATAATTTCTTGTGTTTTTATTTTTGCATTTCCAGCAATTATGAAATTCCTAAATTTGTGTTTTTAGAAATTTAATTCATTTTCAGAATTTTGAATGTATGATTATGGGAATGGGGATTTAACTATATGGGAGTGATAAGGTGAAATTGAAAACCGGAGTGGGGTCAAAATTTCTACACCTGAGATAATCCAAGACTCTAGACTTAGACAAAGACTTCCTTCACACCAAGTCAACCCTCTCTTTGATGCAGAATTTCGACCTTGCAGCAACAACAACAACACAATGATGCAACACTTATCTTCGACCTAACAACTTCGATCTTGATGCAATGAATTCGATCACAACTTCGATCTTGTTACAACACCTTTACTTGAAGCAACAAAAACTGGTAGCAACAACTTCGACTTAGCAATGGCAACTTCAACTTGGCAGCAACTGGCAGCAACAACTTCGATCTAGCAGTAGGGACTTCGATCTCCTTAGAAAGACAATACGTGTGAGAGATAGATGCCTTGAAACTTCGATCTTGACCTAATCTTCCTTCTTCCTTAACCTCACACTTCTTTTAACCCTCCTTCTCTTACTTCGCACTTTTTCCAGCTTCCTTTTTGTTGAGAATTTTCAGGGTTGGAGATTAATTCAAATTCTCTTCTTGATAATTACTTGTGAGCTTACTTGAGTTACTTATGTCTTCTCTTGCTTAGCTTATTAGTCTTTCATCAAGTCAATTACCAAAATACAAAAGACACAAAGTTAGGCTCTTCGAGCCAGGGCAAAACCTCTCCCTCTTGGAGAGGAAAACCCACGAGAAATTCTTCTTATAGATCTTCAAATGACAAGTACCATGACCAAGACTTAGACCCTAACCTATGAATGCCTCCAAGACCTTGTCACTGCTTTCTAAATCTTCCTCCAATACTGATATTTCTTTTCTGCACCAACTTGCATTGACTTGCTCCACCACAAGAGAACTCAGTCTCTCTAAATTTTATCTTCAAACAATTCTTCTTGTATACGCAGTTATTGGAGATACCAACATTCCACTCATAGGTGACAAACGTATAGGTGACAAACTTTATTCCACCTTGAGTGCATATATTTACATCACAGACTTGACTCCACTTTAGACCACAATCTCTTCTCATTAATCCACATCAACAGCTTCAAAAACAAAACCTAGGAACATATCCACACTTTGTACTTTAACACTGTCTTGACTTCACAACTATGACAGATTTCTTTATACTATGTTTCACCTTAGATTTCTTCCACAGAACAGTCTGCAATCAGCTTCAGACTATCCGCAATTTTCTTCCACAGTATAGTTCGCAATCAACTTCAGACCATTTGCAATTTTCTCTCACAGAACAGTTCGCAATCAGCTTCAAACTTTCGCAATTTTCTTCCACAGAACAGTCTGCAATTAGCTTCAGAGTTCCGCAATTTTACCTCAGAGAGATCCGCATTTTCTGTCCTTTTCTGCGAAGGCTACAAGGGTATTTATAGTTGTTTGCCCTTGTATATAAGCCAACCTTACTAGGTGAACCGGTGTGACTATTTAGGAGCCGACATCACTGTTTAGGAGGCCGACTTCTCTAGCTGTTTGAAGACTAACTTGACACATTATTTAGGCTTGTCTATCAGCGTTGTATGAGGCCTAAATAATAGCCATTCTTCCATGGTTTCTGGACTTGGTCTTGGACCATTTCTAGATCCTTCATATATGACACTTATTATATTTATATCAAGAAGACAAACCCTAGATAGATATCAAGAAGAAGTCTATTTAACCTCTAATAAAATCTTGCTCATGAAACCCATGAAGCAAGTACAAAATACATTTTATTATCTTTGTCTTCTTCTTTACATAGAATACATAATTACATAGTCAATATGAAGACCGGCCTAGTTACATTTTTCAACAGTTTTAGATATCGAACTAGTGTGTGTGAGTGAACTCCAAATGAATTTAAACTGCTTCAATATATAGGCTTTTGGTGGGGTCAAATTGCCTAGATTGAGGCCGACTTGGTGTGGAGGTGACATAGTTGAATAGTTCGTTTTTGACTCAAGCCCAAGAAGGGTCTCTTTAAATGTACAATGACTTTATTGACTCAGAATAAATCCTTGAAGTCCTCAATGGGGACTATGACCTAAAACATGATGACCTAAGCATGAAACCCATGCTTTAATAAGTCATAATAAAATTTTCTTTTCATTCTTTTGATAAGTACATTACATAATGACTCAAATACATTTATGAAGACCGAACCTAGTTACATTCTTCAACAAGGGTCAAGAGCAATTTCTTAAGGCCAAGAGCAATGATAGGCTGAGAACAATTTGTGAAGCTGATATTGGTGGGAAGAAAGCCTAGAGATTTCTCAGAGGCTATTTGCTAGTTGCAGTAGAAGCGCATTGAATTGTAAAAGATTTATTTGCGCAAAGAACAATCAATAAAAACACCACAACAAAGAAAGCAGGTTTTCCCATTTGGGTTTCCTGGGTAAAACACTGGTGTCAAATTTCTGTGTGCATATGTTTTTATCTCGACTATTTTTTGCTACATGTTGAATGTTAAGGAACTTTGTATCTTGGTGAAAGTTAAACTTGGTTTTAGTTTTCAGTTGTCTTGATTTTTTGAGTAAATTCATCTAAGTAGTTGCAGAGTTTCAAGAAAATTTAACATGGTATCAGAGCCAAGCTCTATATAAAAACCAACACAAGAATTGTTCAATCAGTGAAGAGTGTAGTTCAGTCAGTAGGCTTGTGCTAGAGTTTGAAGAGCAATACTTTGGATATTAGCATGTCGTTCTAAGGACTAAGGGAAGATCACTATTTAGAGGGAGCCTCTAATTTCTGCTCATGGAGGGAGTGGATTTCAGTGGTGTTGGAAGATAATGGGGTGATAGAATTTGCGAAGAACCCACAAATGGCGCCTACAGATGCCTAATAGTTGATCCATCATAAAAAGAATGACACTAAGGCCAGGAGGATCATTATGAGGGGGTCAAAGACCACATTATCTCTCATCTCGACGACAACAAACAATATGTGGAAAGCCATCTTGGCTTTGTATTAGGGATCCTGTGATGCCAGGAAGCTTGCTTTCAAGGACAAGCTAAGACATATTTGGACGGGAAAAGGAGAGCCCATCATTACGTACATTTCCAAGTTCACCCAAGTTCGGGATGAGCTAGCTGGTGTGGGTGACACTGTAGTAGACCAAGACCTTGTGAATCTTGTGTTACTGGGACTTCATAAGTCTTGGGAGAATTTCCAGGATGCAGTCAGTGGCAGAGAGAATCTTTGTAAATTTTCGTAGATGTTCTATGCTTGATGCAACTTTACTTTTATACCCGATGTCAAATAACAATCACACAAACAAGAAAGTAAAATGCTGATAGAACATACCAATAGATCGATGGAAGACAAGCCAAAAATACATTTAACTTGATCAACAAAATATATGTGTTGTGGTGCGTTACGGCGGTCAACAGGATGCTTCAACCATCAAAGTCTCCTCACGGTCAGTCAACCAGAATGTGTCACACAACCCTCTCGGACAGCTCCACAACGGTCAACCCAAAGTCAACAAAAGTCAACGTTGTCCAATCAACGGTCACGCAAAACAACAGCAGCAGAGAGTCAATGTAGCCAAGTCAAAGTCAACGTCCAGCCTCGGTTTTTGTGCCAAAAAATGCGGATTGAGGAGATCGAAGTTTAGGGAGAGTTTAGGGTCAATTTGACCAAGTGTTGACCAAAGTCAACGCTGGTCAATTCTGCGCCAGAAACCCTAGAACAGACCGAAACCCTAGCTGCTGCTTTTCTCCACGTGTGATTGAAGAGGAGCCTCCAAGATGATGATCGAACTAATCAGATGCAAAGAGAGAATGTGGGATGAGTGATGGAGAAAATGACCTCCAACATTGACCAATATATATCCATCTATGAGGGTGTGTGACACATCTATTGGGGCTTCAAGCCTACATTACAATTCTGGCCGACCTTGCACATAAATGGAATTAATTCAAAATAAATGTTCTGCTCATTGGATCAAGATGATCTTTAGATCGATCTTGCACCTCTCCGAAAGAGGAATCCAATAAAAATATTGACATCTTCATCTGAGCATCACAACATGAAGTTTGGACCTAGTTGTCCAAAATTAACACTCCCTCTCATCTAGGGAGAACTCCATCCACCTGTGCCATCCAAACATTGTGCGTCATCCCACTGTAACTTGCTTTGCTAGCTTCTTTATTTCAGAACAAAAAGGTGAGTCACAAAGAGATCATTCTCGGCTACAAATTCAGCTCAGAGGTTCGAAACCTCTATAGGACTCAAAGGAGTCACATACCAACCCGAAGTTGGTTTAACTGACCCGAAGTCAGTTGGAGGTCCGAAACCTCACTTGGACTCAAAAGAGTCATATATTAACCCGAAGTTAGTTTAACTGACCCGAAGTCAGTTGGAGGTCCGAAACCTCACTAGACTTGATCCCAGATCAAGTGGTTGGACACGTGCCATCCTAGACATAGAGAGTACGGCAATCTCCGATGCGTCCATTGGTCTTTGCTACTGGTCTCTAGCTTTTCCCACCTCATTGGCCAAATGAGAGGTACTTCCCATGAGAGTCCGGGACTCCATGGGTAGGATGCATGCGGGGCATAGATCAGAGAGAGGTGAACCAACTCAATATCATAATGGTGGAGTAGAAGCACACCAATAAGGTTCGACAAGCCTAGCCCTGTGGTTGCTTATAGCTCCAAGAAGCTATCCCCAAAGCCCCCTGGAGCTCCCAGAGCTCATCGTCCAACAAGACCCTCAGAATAGGGTCGTTCCACGATTCCAAGATTCTCACGGAAGGTTAGGAACTTGACCTTCCCTAAGGGCTTTGTGAGAATATTCGTGACCTGCTCATCAGTTCCTATATGATCGAGCCTTACGATGCCTTGCTGTACCATATCCTAGATAAAATGGTACTAGACATCAGCATGCTTGGATCGATCGTGGAACACGAGATTCTCTGACAAACGAATCCCCCTCTGGTTATCAGAAAGGATAACAGTGGCATCTAGCACATGCTCGAACAACTCACTGAAGAGCTTTTGCAACCAAGTGGCTTCACAACAGGCCATACACACTGCAATGTATTTGGTCTCAACAGTGCTCAAAGATACCGACTTCTGCTTCCTGATTGAAGTAGATCTAAGTGTGAAGCAACATCTAGATGTGCTCTTGCGATCCACCACATTGCTAGCTCAATCGGCATCAGTATATCCACAGAGTCTCAAACTCCTGACAATGTATCTCAGCCCATGGTCTATCGTGCCCCAAAGATATCTCAAGAGTTTCTTGGCACCAACCTAATGAATGTTATGAGGATCAACCATGTGTTGACTAAAAGTGTTCGTTGCACAACATACGTCTGGATGGATGTTCCCTAAGAATGTCAGGGCCCCTACGAGTTGACGATACTCGGTAGGATTTTCTAGCACGGGCCCATCAACGCTTCCACTCAACTTCTTAAAGTTGAGCTCTATCGTTGTCGACACGGACTTACAGTCCACCATTTCAAATCTTTTCCAGCAGCTTCACAATATATTTTCCTTGAGAAAGGAAAATCTCGCAAGGTCTCTGCCAGACCTCCAGGCCAAGGAAGTAATGCATTAGTCCTAGGTCCTTCATCTCGAACTCAAAAGCAAGCTCCCTCTTACACTGATGAATGAGAGGGTTAGCACCTGTCAAGAAGAGATCGTCCACATAGAGCACCAGAATGAGAGGCTTTTCTCTATCAACCTTGAAGTAAAGGTTCAGATCAACATTATTACGAGTGAAGCCCAACTTCATCAAGTAGCTATCTATCCTCTCGTACCAAACCCTGGGGGCTTGCTTCAACCCGTAGAGGGCTTTCTTCAACTTGCATACATGGGTGTCTCTATCCTAGACTTCGAACCCCAGAGGTTGCTCCACATACACCTCTTCCTTTATCGACCCATGCAGAAGGGCAGTCTTCACATCCATCTGATGAAGATTCCATCCTTACGTAGTAGCTAGGGCTATGATAGATCGGATGGTGGTATATCGGGCCACAGGTGCAAATATATTATCATAGTCTACGCCTTCCTTTTGAGAGAAGCCTTCGGCAACGAATCTTGCCTTGAACTCTTCAACACTACCATCAGATCCATGCTTGATCTTATAGAGCCATTTCGAGGTGACAACAGCTTTGTCCTCCAGTCTCGGAACCACATCCCAGACATCATTCTTCATAATGGGCTCGTACTCTTCGTGCATAGCATCCTTCCAGACCTGATGCTTTATGGCTTCTTCAAAAGATCCAGGCTCAGATTCTACGATTGTACTCATGGCTGCTAGATACCCTTGGTATCTATTTGGCTTCTTGCTTTCACGGAATGTCCCCCTTGGGGCCATATGTCTCTCGACATCTTCGAGAGAATCCTGAAGCCATGAGGGTCTTCTCTTCATTGAAGGAGATGGATCAATGGGGTCCATCGATCCTTCAACATCGGGCATCATCTCATCCTTCGATTCTTCCTGATTCCCAGACCTTACTTCATGATCTTCCTCAGAGCTCGGAAGATTTATCACGTTCCTAAGGGAAGCATCTTCATCTAAGGTAACATCGTGGCAAGTCTCCACTTCTCTTTCGACATAATCCTGACATACACCTTCATGATCATTTTTGAATTCGGGCATCGCTGTCACCATCTTCCTTGCTTTGGGAAGGGATGTGTAATGAAGGTGTCCATACCTTCGGTGCCTTAGTTCGGTTTGACAGATAGTATCACATGTCACAGCCCCCAGTGGACTTCCTCCAACCTGGTAGAGTGTATCAACTCTAAACCCAATCGTGATAGCTTCCTTGAAACTCTTCTTCCAGATGCGTACCTTCCCATCGACGAATGCCACATTGAAACCTTTGTCTTCCATGGCTGAAATAGACACAAGGTTCTTCTTCAAATCGGGTACATATAGTACATCTTGCAAGCGAAGGACTTGACCTTGAGATAAGTGGAGATATTCCCAGTTAGCCCAAGCTAATGGGAATATTCAATTTTGTTTCATTTTTCTGTTGCATGAATAAATGTGTGAAGGAAGACAATAAAAACTCCTAGAACAACAAATAAATCAATGCCACATGTGAACAAAGATAAATCTGGGCTATTTACATGAACACCCTTATGTGTGAAAGGGACTGAATCTTATGACTGGGTCAACCATGACCAAATCAACAATGCTGTCTAGAAGGAGTGATCTTCATTGAGGCACAACGCAGTTTTAGTTGGAGGTGGCTCATGTGAAAAGAGCTATTTCATTGAGATGGTTTAGGGTTTTGCAAGCTCTCAATCTTATAAAAGGAAGAGGAGGACAACATGAGAAGGTTGTTGATGTTTATCATATTTCTGAAGTTTTTGTCTGTTTAGACATTTCTTATTCTCCTAGCTATTTAGCAGAGAATAGTGTTGTTTAGCATTGGGTGTTCCTGATCTGGAATCCCACCTCCTTCCTTGAGTAGCTCTTGGAGGAGTTTTCAATTCTTGTCCACTATCAGGCATTTGGCCAAGCTCTTCTTCCAACTACAACGTAGATCTTGTTGAGGATTTGGTTGTCTTTGTAAGCTGCAACAAGTGGAGGCTAGATCTACTCAGATCTAGGCCATTCTAGTGTCTCTTTTCAGTGGGAAAGGCTTCTATCCCATTGGCAAGAGAGTATTGGATGATTGGAGCACTGATTTCAGGTCTTGGCTTGAGGCCAAACATGTTCTAGAGCCTACAACGCAGTTTCCATTCCAGTACTACGTTATTTGCAAGGGTATAGTTGCAGGGTCTTTTGGCACACTTTTGGAGGAGAGATTTCTAGTGTTGGGGATCTACCCTTCACTATGGAGATCCATGGATTTCAGATCTATTCCATGTCATTTCAAATTTGATCTGAATACTGTTGTTTCTGCTTCAGAATTTCTGAATATTCCTGCAGATCTGCTGCATAAGATCTCAGATCTACTCCATGTACTTCACTTTTTGCTGAAAACCCCAGGGGCATTTGAAGAAGAGATTATCTAGTGTACAGATCTGATATAGATCTAACTTTTTGTACACAGATCTGCTCTAGATCTGAAGTGTAATCCATTGCTGTTTTAGCCAATAAAAATAACGCTGTCAAGCTTATTCAGTCATAATATATGGTTGCAACACCTCATTTTTAAAGATTTCTTCATGTAAAAGTCTTCTATTTCTGTTTTACATCTTATGGGCCACAATATAAATATGATTTGCTAATGTAAATGTCATTTTTGAGCCTCCATATTGGCCTTTTGCTCTTACTTTGTTGAACTGCGTTATTTCTCTGCATTATTGTTTAATACTGTTGCATGATTCCCATTTGGGAATATTACAGTGGTATCAGAGCAATCATCTTGGCACAGCCTGTAAAAAGCCAATATGTCTTCAGAAGAAGAAGAGCCTCTTACTGACAGAGAGAAGAGGTATCTAAAAAGAAGACAGAAGAAATTTGATTACACAAATGATGATAGAGACAAAGGTAAAGCCCTTGAATCTGGAAGTGATGAAGAAGGAAAGGACTTTGCAAAGATCCTTTTGAGAGCCATGTAAGATCTTGCTAGAGAGATCAAAGAGATGAGATTGGACAGAATCAAATAATCTCCTTAGAGATTTCATCTTGGAGAAAGCTCTGGCATGTCTCACCACTAGAATGATCAACCAGTGCATCAGCCACAAGTTTCCCAACGCTCTACCATGCCTACTTTTTTGGCTATGGGAAATGAAGGGTTTCAAGAAGCAAGCATCCCTTGAAGACTATTTTGAAGAATATGAGTCTCAGAATCAGAGATTCAAAGATCACTTGAGTTTTCAAGAGTTCTATCACGTGAAGGACAAAAGAAGACCAAGGCATCAACATAGAGATGGTGGATTCACTCAGAATCATGATCGACATCACTCTATGGGCAGATTCTTTCTATCCAATTTTGATGGGTCATCCAAGTGTTCTGCCAAAGCATGGGTAGAAAAACTTGACATCTACTTTCAATTGAACAAGGTCCCTGAGATGGAGGCTATCAAGATTGCAGCGCTGCACTTTGAAGGTGAAGCACATGACTGGTGGTTCCATGGCTTGTCTACATTGGGTCATGCCAATGTGACTGCTTATTCTGAGTTCACTAGAAGTGTGGTGGAAAGATTTGACAGAAGAGATCCATAAGCACCATTCATGAGCCTTGCAAAGTTGAAGCAATCAGGGAATACAGAGTCTTATATTTCTGAATTTTTTAGATTATTTGTTATGGTACCTAATTTTTTGCAGCAAAAAGGGTGTACATGTTCATCGATGGTCTAGATGAACCCTTCATGGGTTGGTAAAATCTACCAAGCCCACTACCTTGCATGAAGCCATTGAGAGGGCTAGAGACCTTCAAGATGCCTTGCCAAAAGCAAAGGAAAACTTTCAGCACAAGCCCTCTTTTCCTTCTAAAGGAAAGGAAGAGAAAGCTGCTCCTTCAAAGGAGAGCTCATACAAGAAGCCTCTTGATGATGAAGTCCGGAGAGATCTGAGGAAGAAGAAGCTATGCTTCACTTGCCAAGAATCATGGGCGCCTGGACATAGATGTGCTACTGGAAAAGCACATTACATAGAGGTCATCTCAGATATTGAGGAGGAAGAAGAAGATGAACCATGAAGACGTCACAACGCTGACATTGTTGAAGGAGATCCAACACCATCAGGAGATGGGAATGGAGCATTTGCTCCTATTGGAGGAACTCTTGCATCTTTGAGAGGAGTACCTAAATACTTGACCTTAAGAGTTCAAGGTTCAATCATGAATCAGAAGGTTTCTGTACTGATTGACAGTGGGGCAACCCACAACCTCATTGATGCCCATCTTGTGCAAAGGAGGGCAATACCCACTAATACTTTTGAGGGATTCTCTGTTTTGGTCCCAAGAGATAGAACAATGCAATGCATGCATTATGTCCCATCACTTTCAGTCACCATGGGTACCTACACTTTGGTTGATCACTTCTTTGTGGTTGACATACCGGACACCAATGTGATTTTGGGTGTTCAATGGTTGATTACATTGGGGAAGGTCACCACTGATTGGGAGGCTTTGCAAATGGAATGGGTGGACAACAAAAGTGGTGAATCTCAAATGATCAAAGGCATGCATACTTACCCCTCACATAACACTTCCACACAGAAAACAGAGATGGATTTGCGCAGTGGAAGCAAGGACCTCACAGTCCCATCTATTATGTTCATGAGATTTCTGCATGGGACACTCTTATCTAGTGGCAAACCACTTGGGAGGCCACCTGATTTATATTTGGTGGGGAAGACCTCACAACATGCTGCTCCAAGCTTAGATCCAGGAGGGATTGGGGCACTTGAAAACAAAACTACAACGCTGGGAGACTTGGGTAAGCTCAAGAAGGAGGGAGATCTTCTTCCCTTATCATCATCACCCACTCTCATTTCTGAATTTACGCTGTGGGAGGAGAAGAATGGAAGGAATGGCCTTCCAACACACATCTTTGGCATAGGAGATGTCAAGGAGGAGATCAACAACATGACAAACATTTCTGTTGATATATCACTAGTGCTGTCACTGTTGAGCAGTTTAGATCTGTATTGGAAATCCCAATTGTTGGTGGATTATTCCAAAGATCTTCACACTTATATGATACTTGATGACCAACTGCATGAAGAGGGCTATCTAGTCCAAGGAGGAGTCATCTATCATCATGGTAGAATCTTCTTGTCTAGAGCCTCCAAGCTCAAGAAGAAGTTGCTACAAAGGGCTTACCAAGAGTTCTGTTTTAGCCATATGTATTCCATGAGGATCTACAACATCATCATGAGGAGCTTTGATTGGGAAGGCTTGAAAGAAGAACTATATCAGCATTTTCAAGAATGCATGAACTATGTGGAGTTGGGGTAGCAACATGACTTCGTAAAGGGGTTAATTTAACCATCTCTTCCTTCTTTTGAAAGAGGAGAAAGATCCATGCACCACTCCATTTGCATGAGGAGTATTGTTGGTGAAGAATCTGATCATGTAAAACATGTTTTATTTTCTGATTGTACATATTCTTTCACCATGTTTATGCAGGCCATGGCTCCAAGGAGGAGTGATATATCATGTAAATCCCATGGCAAACTTTGGGCCACACAAATTTCTGAATTTGGCCACTCCCTTGATTAACAAAGGGAGATTTTCTATCATGATAGGTGCTTCCCAAAGGCACCAAACATATCTCACACTTTCAGCCATAGTGAGATAACATGGGCAACAAGTAAGTGGTGGGAAAACCACTTACCACACATTGATTTGATACAGGCAGGAGCTGCACTGCGCTGGTACCATATGTGGGACTATGACCCACCTCCACATGCTCAAATTTCTGTTTGTATGTATGTAGTTTTGCTTCCATACATTGATGACATACTTGTACTCTTTATGGGGCTGTATGGAGGGAGGATGGGAGGCATGTATGTACCACATGGGATGGAGACTCTCCATGTACCTTATGCTACATGTTTCAGCCTTCAGGGAGAGCATTGGTTCAGCCATGTTTGTTTCATTTGAGTTATTGACTCCTTGTGGGATGGACTATGTACATCTCATAATGACTTTGAAGGAACAATTCATGGAGGTTTGGATTGGTGAGCACTTAGCTTGTGGAGGAAGCTTAATTCATGATGGTGTCACCAATGGAGGAGGAGAAGTGTTGTAGCACTCACCTTATCAGTTGCTTGAGGACAAGCAACATTTTGGAGGGGAGGACTGTAATATTCCCAATTAGCCCAAGCTAATGAAAATATTCAATTTTGTTTCATTTTTCTGTTGCATGAATAAATGTGTGAAGGAGGACAATAAAAACTCCTAGAACAGCAAATAAATCAATGCCACATGTGAACAAAGATAAATCTGGGCTATTTACATGAAAGGAACTGGATTTTTTGACTGGGTCAACCATGACTAAACCAATAGCGCTGTCTAGAAGGAGTGATCTTCATTGAGGCACAACGTAGTTTTAGTTGGAGGTGGCTCATGTGAAAAGAGCTATTTCATTGAGATGGTTTAGGGTTTTGCAAGCTCTCAATCTTATAAAAGGAAGAGGAGGACAACATGAGAAGGTTGCTGATGTTTATCATATTTCTGAAGATTTTGTCTGTTTAGACATTTCTTATTCTCCTTGCTGTTTAGTAGAGAATAGTGTTGTTTAGCATTGGGTATTCTTGATCAGGAATCCCACCTCCTTCCTTGAGTAGCTCTTGGAGGAGTTTTGCATTTCTTGTCCACTATCAGGCATTTGGCCAAGCTCTTCTTCCAACTACAACACAGATCTTGTTGAGGGTTTGGTTGTCTTTATAAGCTGCAGCAAGTGGAGGCTAGATCTACTTAGATCTAGGCCATTCTAGTGCCTCTTTTCAGTGGGAAATACTTCTATCCCATTGGCAAGAGAGTATTGGATGATTGGAGCACTGATTTCAGATCTTGGCTTGAGGCCAAACATGTTCTAGAGCCTACAGCGCAGTTTCCATTCCAGTACTGCGTTATTTGCAAGGGTATAGTTGCAGGGTCTTTTGGCACACTTTTGGAGGAGAGATTTCTAGTGTTGGGGATCTGCCCTTCATTATGGAGATCCATGGATTTCAGATCTATTCCATGTCATTTCAGATCTGATCTAAATATTGTTGTTTCTGCTTCAGAATTTCTGAATATTCCTACAGATCTGCTGCATAAGATCTTAGATCTACTCCATTTACTTCACTTTTTGCTGAAAACCCCAAGGGGCATTTGAAGAAGAGCCTATCTAGTGTATCGATTTGATATAGATCTAACTTTTTGTACACAGATTTGCTCTAGATCTGAAGTGTAATCTACTGTTGTTTCAGCCAATAAAAATAACGCTGTCAAGCTTATTCAGTCATAATATATGGTTGCAACACCTCATTGTTGAGGATTTCTTCATGTAAAAGTCTTCTATTTCTATTTTACATCTTATGGGCCACAATATAAATCTGATTTGCTGATGTAAATGTCATTTTTGAGCCTCCATATTGGCCTCTTGCTCTTACTTTGCTGAACTGCGTTATTTCTTTGCAGTATTGTTTAATATTGCTGCATGATTCCCATTTGGGAATATTACAGTCACAGTCCCTATCCCTTTCACGGGATATGTGGCATTATCTCCGAGGATAATTTTCAGATTAGTATCCTTCTCAACCAAATCAGAAAGTGCTTCCTTAAACCCAGTGAGGTGCCTTGAGGTACCACTATCAACCAACCAGACATCCATAGTGTCGGGTGGAGATGCAATAGAGAGGGCAGATACAAGAATGAATTCATTTTCCTTATCATCAACAACATTAGATTCCTCATACCTGGAATTTCTTGACCTTTTGAAAGGTTGCCCATTTCCATTGCCAGAGGGAGCCTTCCTCTTTCCTTTGAACCTGTTTTTCCTTTGATTGTCGTTCCCCCCGTTGTTGTTGTTATCATCATCCCTGGGAGAATCCCTTTTATTAGGGCATTCTCTAGCATAGTGGCTGGTCTTGTTACATGTGTAACATCTTCCTTTCTTTCCTTTGGCCCCGACTCTTCCATGGTTCCTCGAACCACCATTGTTCTTCTTCTTAGCATGAGCGATGAAGGCAGCATTACCTTCCTTTTCATATTCCATCATTCTTGTTTCTTCTTGAGTGCATCTCGATAATACTTCATCAAAATTAGGAATCACATTGTTATTGAGAATGGTAGTAATGAATACATGCCATTCGAAGGAGAGACCTCTAAGTGCAGTGAGAACCGTTTATCGATCAATGATTGTCTCCCCAATGGCAAGAAGATTATTCCTGATTTCAGTTAACTTCAGAAAATAAGATTGAACGGATTTATCCCTGCCTTTCTTAAGATTCTTCAATTGGTCCTTAAAGAACAAGACTTGATTTGCATTGTTGGCCCTGAACATATTGACCAACTTATCATACATCTCCTTAGATGTGCGCAGCTCAGAGATGTAGGCAACCAAACTCTTATGGATGGAATCCCGGATGATCAACTTTGCTTTGATTTCCCCTTTCTTATACTTTGACTTGGTGGCAGCAGGTGCAGATGATGGAGGCTCTTGGATTTTACCCTGCACATAGTCCATGACATCTTGGTCTTCCAACATTAAATCCAAAGACATCTTCCAAGCATGGAAGTCAGCCTTGCCAATCAACTTGTCATCAGCTTTGAAGACATTATAATTTGAGGTACCCATGGGTCCTTGACAAATGCTCCTTCTTCGGTGATTTCTCTTAATACAAACTTGGGCTTTGTCTTCACCCGAGCTCCGATACCATGTAAACTTTCGTAGATGTTCTATGCGTGATGCAACTTTACTTTTATACCCGATATCAAATAGCAATCACATAAACAAGAAAGTAAAATGCTGATAGAACATACCAATAGATTGACGGAAGACAAGCCAAAAATACACTTAACTTGATCAACAAAATATATGTGTTGTGGCGCGTGACAGTGATCAACAAGATGCTTCGACCAACAAAGTCTCCTCACGGTTAGCCAACCAGAATGTGTTACACAACCCTCTCGAATAACTCTACAACGGTCAACCCAAAGTCAACAAAAGTCAACACTATCCAGTCAACGGTCAACGCAAAACAACAGTAGCAGAAAGTCAGCACAACCAAGTCAAAGTCAACGTCCAACCTCGGTTTTTGTGCCAAAAAAATGCAGATTGAGGAGATCGAAGTTTAGGGAGAGTTTTGGGTCAATTTGACCAAGCGTTGACCAAAGTGAATGTTGGTCAATTTTGCGCTGGGAACCCTAGAACATACCGAAACCCTCGCTGCTGCTTTTTTCCACATGTGAGTGAAGAGGAGCCTCCAAGATGATGATCGAACCAATCAGATGCAGAGAGAGAATGTGGGATGAGTGATGGAGAAAATGACCTCCAACGTTGACCAATATATATCCATCTGTGTGGGTGTGTGACACATCTGTTGGGGCTTCAAGCCTACATTACAATTTTGGCCGACCTTGCACATAATTGGAATTAATTCAAAATAGATGTTCTGCTCATCGGATCAAGATGATCTTTAGATCAATCTTGCACCTCTTCGAAAGAGGAATCCAATAAAAATATTGGCATCTTCATCTGAGCATCACAACATGGAGTTTGGACTTAGTTGTCCAAAATTAACAATCTTCCTATTTGGAAAAGGCTGTGGGGAGACCATGTCCAAGAAGAAACCTGAAGGGGACAACAGATGGACATTTAGTGAAGACAAAGGACGAGAACTTTGCCTAAAGGCAAAGGAAGCAAGGCCAAGGGCAAGAAGAGCCAAGGCAAGGCTGAGTCCAGTCAAAAGGGTGAGAAGGAGAAAAAAGATCTGAGCAAGATCAAATGCTTCTCTTGCCACCATTTCGGACACTATACCACTAAGTGTCCTAATCGAAAGAAGTGTTGGAAAATATGGTAATTGTGGTCGGTATTTTCATTATGATGAAATCGAAAATTTAAAATATATTAATGCCTCCTTAAAGATGACAAGTCGACTTCACTAAATGTTAGGTTGATTGGGCCCCTATGAGGCACCCATTCGACCCCCACTTGAAGGTTATATAAAGGAGATCATTTCTCCTTATTTGAATACATCTTGTTTTGTCTTGAGCATCTATGTTCCAATGAAATTGCAGGGAGGGCCAAAATTTCAGGAACTTGGTTTTGACATGGCACTTGATCATGATCCTGGTTATTGGTTTCTTATTAATTTTTTTATGATTATTTCTGATGTATTAGTGAATTTGGAACTCTCTCTCTCACATAACGAAAGATTTATGGGTTTTTCCCTTGTGGGTTTTACCCTGGCCTCAGTGCTAAATTTTTTGTGTCTCTTGTCTTATTGTTATCTGTATGAGAAAATTGTTCTATGCATTGCCCTAGTAAAAAAATCAACAAGAAGGGGTCTAATAAGGATCATGTGGTAGCATCAGCCGAGGTAGATAATTTTACTTCTCAATTCGAGAAGGATTTCTCATTGATAGCTTGCATGGCAAGCTCAGTGGGCAACAATGTGTGGTACATTGATTCGAGAGCATCCTTTCACATGACTGGGAAAAAGGAATATTTTAGCCAGTTGAAGGAGAAGGACATGCAGTTTCACATTGAGCTAGGAGATGGTGGCAGGTACTTGACCAAGGGCGTGGGTACTGTCATTTTTAAGAGGGAGTCTATTAACCCTCTCTGTCTCAAGGATGTCCTCTATGTTCTAGGCCTTAAAAAGAACCTTGTTTCTGTTTCCACCCTAGAGGAAAAGGGTTATGATGTCATTTTTAGCAGAGGAAAGGCCTACCTCAAGCACTTAGAATCTGGAGCCATGAAGTACATTGATGTGAGGGTGAAGAACTTTTACAAGTTGTAGGTTGAGATAGATGCAACCTTGAGCAGCAAGGCAGGACGTGAGCATGGTAGAGATGTGGGGGAGCTTTGGCTCAGACGCATGGGGCATTTGCATCATGGGGTGTAGGAAATCCATGAAAATTTTGATTTGCATGAACGAACAAATCTGAAATTAACTTGTAACCCAAGACACAAAATTTTCTCTACTCAATTTGCAGCGAAATAGGAACAAAAATTACACAGTCACATAATATCAAAAACACAATTTTTCTAGGGAACCCAACTGGGAAAACCCTCTGCTTGATTGAAAATTTTATTGATAGAAGAATGAGCTATAGATCTCTTACAAAAGCAATCTTGTTTCAACAGAAACCAACCTGGTTTTCTCTGCTTGTACTAAACTGAAACACTTGCAAGACTTTGATCCCTGCTTCCCTGTTTCCTTGCGCAAATCACAAGCAAAGTCTCGTATAAATCTGCGCAATAGCCTCTCTTGGTATGTTGATCCTCTCACAAGTTCACACACACAAACACAAATATGTGTTCTCCACTGCCTTGTGTCACCAACTTGTGCTCACAAGACAATGAATAACAATGTGCCTTGATCCTCCTTTTAAGCTTTTCGAATAGGCTAAATCTGGCAAGTCTTATTTTTGGAAATCGAACTAGTGATTGATGAGTTAACTAAGTCTAACTGACTCATGTAACTCATGCTGCCTCAATTTAGAACTTGAGACTCACGCATGTCAATTTCCAAAACTAACTCGCACTAGGAGACAATAACTGAGCCTATCACTCTAGCACATCAGTCGAATTGCTTCATGAACACGTCCCAACTTTTAGGAATTTTCCTTAAATTTTAGGAACTCATCCTAATTTTTAGGAATTAGCTCCTAACTTATAGGAATTGGTTCTTAACTTATAGGAACTTGTGCATGCTAAGGAAAAACTACTTCTATTTGCTTTGACTAAGGCACAACTGCACAAGCCAAAGAAGGACCTTTCTCGCTACTATTCTTAACACTCCCTCTTAGCGAGGAAGGTGCTTCTGGAAGAACCTCGTCCACCTGGATCTCTCTCCGACACTACCACGTTCTTTGTTGCTGCAACTGCTCCCTCTGAAATGGAAGAATTCCCTGCTTTCTTCTATGGAACTTGATCTGAAGACTTGTTCTTTCCCACCATGCTCTGCGAGTCTATCACCTTAGTCATAAGTGCCATGTACCCTGTGTGCCTTTGTGGTTGCTTCTTCTGGCTGAAGGTGGTATTGGGAGATCCAAATTTCTTCTGATTCTCTCCAAAAAAATCCTTTGCCCACTTGGCTCTAACTTTCCCTATACTGAGAGTCACCGACTGAGTGGCTGCCTCCACTCTCCCTAGGCTAAGCTCCTCATCATCTTGTTGATCAACACAACTGCCAACTAACTGAGACTCAAACTAAGAAACATGTTGAGGCTCCATCTTGAGAGCTCTATCCTGCTCTCCCTCAACCACCACTTCTCTACTCTGAGCTTTTCCTGCCTTGCTGCTCAAGGCTGCACTTGTCTTAAACAAATCTACTCACTAGCTGCTCTACTGCTCCTTTAAGATCGTTAGCTCTTAGGGTCTTCAACAAACTGCCCAATAGCACTGAAATGGTTTCTCCATCATCACTGTTCTTAAGTACTTCTGGAACTGCCCTCTTATCAACCATATGGTTCCTTTCATCAGCAGAACTAGGGCTCCTATTCGAACCTACCTCCTAACAACCCATGACTCCTGCCATGAACACTGTACTTGAGGTCTTCAACAAGGCTGACTTCTCACAACAGATAAGTACATCTACCCACTGCATACTTGCCCATGAGAAACACTGTTCACAACTTCGTTTGTGAACAATACTATGCTCCCTTACACAATGTCTTAGCTGCTCCAAGATCACTGTCATAAGGCCTTCCGGATCTGCCCACTTGTCTACCTTCTATTCACTTTAGAATGTTGATCCTAGGGCTTAAATCAACTAGCCCTTTCATTACAGATTTGATCCTTCAACCCTTTGACCTGGGGCTCATAATATTGTTGTTCAATCACTCCTATGAACAAACCTCTTCACTGTTACTTCCAACACACTACTTGTGCTATATCAGTCCCTCATTGTTCACAACTTCACACCATAGCACCCCTTCCTACTGTTTTTCCAGATCTCATCATTGTGCAACACTCTGAGCACATTCAACCCTCATTAGGAACATATATGCCATAGAACTCCATGTCCAATCCTGAGGTATTGCAGCCTCTTATCTCAGGTCTGCACCAACATATATATTACCTTCTAGGGTCTTGAGACTCTAGTCCTTAGCACAAAAATACAACGACTATACCAGACTTTGAACAGTCTTCAAACCTGGGTTAGTATGAACATAACCAACCCTAACTAGGGCTCTTGAACCAACCCTCTAACAACACTAAGACAATCTTCTTATTACAGAACCATCTTATTAGTGATAAGTCTGCTACTTATGTACTCAAGTAGGGCTATGGTCATTGTTGTTCAAGCTCATCAAACAACCCTCATCACCTAGCATTCAATCAACATAAAAGAGCACTTTACTTACCTCGTTGTCCTCAGCTGATATAACTAGAGTTCTGAGCATACATGATTGTAATCCATGTCCAAGTTACAATGCATACCTGAGGAAGGTTTAGGCCAACAACCACCTCCAAATCTGTGGATAACTAGTCACCCAACCTATGTGCTAACTCCTCCAACTAGCCCGTAATCCCTGCACTGTCATGGAGAGAACTTCAACCCTTTCCCAACCTCTACTTCTAGCCCAGAATAGAGGTCACAACCTTATTTTTGTTGAAAAGTGTAACTAGGATCGGTCTTCATATTGACTATGTAATCATGTATTTATGTAAAGAAGAAGACAAAGATAATAAAACGTATTTGTTGTACTTGCTTCATGGGTTTCATGAGCAAGAATTTTATTATAGGTTAATAGACTTCTTCTTGCTGTCTATTTAGGGTTTGTCTTCTTAGTGTAATTAGTGTCATGTATATGAAGAGCCTAGTCATCATTAAAAGCTCCAAGACCTTGTCATCAACCTTGTAGAAGAAATGCTCTAACAACCCTCAAGATAGCTCTCCTTCAAACGCTGGAAAAGATGTGATAAAATTGGCTGATAATCAGTAATGAAGTCGGCCTAAATGTTTACTGTGTGGTCGACCTAAAAGGAGGAACATATGCACTATATATAACCTGATCTGCGGCCATTTGACACCAAGAATCTGCGGACCATTCTGTGGAAAAAAGTGCGGATTTCAGAAGATAACAGAAGCAGATTTCAGAAGGTAAAAGAGTGCAGATATAAGTGCGGATTGATGGGATTAAGTACAGGGTTATACTGCAGACTTATCTGAGGTATCTCAGCCTCCATTTTTGGATCCTAACTCAGGAATAATTTGCGGACATTACACTGAAGTTTTTGCATATTGAGTTATGCAAAGAACCTGAGTCACAAGCAATGTTAAGGGCAATGGAAAAAGACTATAAGTGCAAATCTGTTTAAAAGAAGGACTTGTTAATTGTGCCAAGGTTAGTTTGTACATCAGATTACATTTACCATACATGAAGTCGAGACAGTGACATAAAAGGAGAAAGAAGTCTTAAAGGTTGGAGCAGAAGAGAAGGATCAGTGTTGAAGGCAGTCAAAGAGGTAATGACAAGGTCTTGGAGGCTCTCATAGGTTAAGGGTCTAAGTCTTGGTCATGGTACTTGTCATTTGAAGATTTAAAAGAATAATTTCTCGTGGGTTTTCCTCTCCAAGAGGGAGAGGTTTTGCCCTGGCTCTAGGAGCCTAATTCTTATGTCTCGTGTCTTTTGATAATTGACTTGATGAAAGATTTAGTAAGCTAACGAAGGGAAGACATAAGTAACTCAAGTAACCTCACAAGTGATTATCAAGAAGAGAATTTTGAATTAATCATTAGCCCTCCAAATTCTCAACACTTTTCTCTCACACAAAAACCCTGCGGCCTAATCACGGAACTGTCACACTTCAAACAACTATGCCCAAAACATCTTCACACAAGTCTACTAGAGTCAATTTGCCAGAACTTAAGATAAAAACAGAACTAGAAAATCCGTACTTATATTCTTCTTGGCTTGGCTTCACTTGAGATCTGCGGCTGTTTCAGGTAGCTCCTTTCTTTTGATCGAATGCACTTGTGATGTCACAAAAACTGCTGCCCAAAAAAAACTTTAGGACAGTCTTCTTCCAATTGCATTCTCCGTGTGCTGGTTTAGATTTTTTTCACTGCTCTGATACCATGTAGAAATTTCACGAAAATTCTAATCTGCTTGAATGAACAAATCAAAATCTAACTTGTAACCCAAGACACATAATTTTCTCTACTCAATTTGCAGCGGAATAGGAATAGAAATAACACAGTCACACAATATCAAAAACACAATTTTTCTAGGGAACCCAACTGGGAAAACCCTTTGCTTGATTCAGAATTTTATTGATAGAAGAATGAGCAATAGATCTCTTACAAAAACAATCTTGTTTCAATAGAAACCAATCTGGTTTTCTTTGCTTGTACTAAGCTGAAACACCTGCAAGACTCCGATCTCTGCTACCCTATTTCCTTCCGCAAATCCCAAGTAAATTCTCCTATAAATCTGCGCACAAGCCTCTCTTGGTATGTTGATCCTCTCACAAGCTCACACACACAAACACAAATCTATGTTCTCTATTGCCTTGTCTCACCAACTTGTGCTCACAAGGCAATGAATAACAATGTTCTTTGGTCCTCCTTTTAAGATTTTCGAATAGGCTAAATTTGGCAATTCATATTTCTAGAAATCAAACTAGTGATTGATGAGTTAACTGAGTCTCACTGACTCATGTAACTTGTGTTGCCTCAATTTAGAACTTGAGACTCACGCATGTCAATTTCCAAAATTAACTTGCATGAGGAGACAATAACTGAGCCTCCCACTCCAGCGTATTAGTTGAACTGCTTTATGAACACATCCTAGCTTCTAGGAATTCACCCTAAATTTTAGGAACTCATCCTAATTTCTAGTAATTAGCTCCTAACTTATAGGAATTGGTTCCTAACTTATAGGAACTTGTGCGTAAGGAAAAAACTGCTTATGGTCTCTTTGACTAATGCACAAGTCAAAGAAGGACCTTTCTCGCCACTATTTTCAACATGGGGCTTTAAAGATCCTTCAAGAGATAGCCACAGGGCTACCACAGTGCAGTTTTGACCAACATGAAGTGTGCATGGACTGCACACTTGGAAAGTATGCCAAGTCATCTTTTCAGGGCCGAGACAATAAAGCCAATGGGATTTTGGAGCTGGTACATTTAGACGTATGTGGGCCCTTTTCTTCTCCATCCCTCATGAGACAAGTACTATTTCACTTTCTTAGATGACTATTCTCGGAAAACACAGATCTTCTTTATGAAGGAGGTCTCCTCCAAGTTCATGGAGTTTAAGGCCTTGGTAGAAAACCAGATTGGGAAGAAGATCAAAACATTGAGGAGTGACAATGGCGGGGAATATGTCTCCAATGCTTTCAGGGACGTGTGTGCCAAGGAGGGCATTAGGAAAGAGCTTACAACACCCCACAACCCTTAGCAAAATGGGATGGTTGAGAGGAAGAACCGTAGTATAGTAGGAGCGGTCAAGGCCATGTTGCATGACCAGGGGCTGCCCATGTTCTTGTAGGTAGAGGCATGCAACACTATAGTATTTCTACAGAATAGAAGCCCACACGGGGTGCTTGGACGAGTTACACCAGAGGAGGCTTTCACAAATCACAGGAAATAAGCATGATGTTTCTTAGTTCCGCATCTTTGGGACAAGAGTTTACTGCCATGTGTCCAAAGAGAGCAGGAAGAAGCTGGAGCTCACAGTTGAAAATGCAATTTTCATTGGTTACTGTGAGATACCTCAGGCATAAAAGGTGTACATACCATCACTCAAGAAGATAGTTATCATGCAAGACGTGAGGTTTGAGGAGGACAGAGCTCTGAGGGAGTACTTGGAGTGAGAGCAAGTTGGAGTGCCTGAGGAGTTGCTCTCTCCCAAGCAGGAACCTCAACTATTACTATAGATCGAGTCTCAGCCAGGTGGTAAGTAGGTTGTACAGCAGGATGACAAAGAGTTATTGTAGGATAAGGAGAGACCAGGACGAGTAGAGGCAACCACTCAACTAGTGACTCCCAACATAGGGAGGAAGAGAGTCAAGTGGGCCGAGAGGTTAATTTAGGAGGCCTAGGAGCGAGTTGAGACTCCTAGCTCTACATTCAGGTAGAGAAAGTAGCCACAAAGTTACACCGGGTACATGACATGGATGACTGAGTTGCTAGACTCAAAGCCTTCTTGTTTCGAGGAGGCAACCTTTCAGTAGGTTTGGCGGGATGCCATGGTGGAGGAATATTCCTCCATTATGAAGAACGATGTCTGGGAGGTTGTGCTACGTCCAAAGGGAAAATCAATTGTAGGCTCATGCTGGGTGTACAAGGTGAAGCATGGAGCAGATGGGAATGTGGAGAAGTACAAGGCCAGGTTTGTGGCCAAGGGCTTCTCGCAGGTTGAGGGCATTGACTATGATGAGATGTTTGCCCCAATGGCTCGTTATTCATCCATCAGGACATTATGGCACTTGCAACTCAGATGGCGTGGAAGATCCACCAGATGGACGTGAAGGCAACATTCCTTAACGAGGTGTTGAGGAGGAGATTTATATGGAGCAACCAGAGGGGTTTGAGACATTCAACATAGACACTCATGTCTGTTTGCTGAAGAAAGCTCTATACGGGCTCAAGCATGCACTGAGAGCATGGTACACTCACATTAACAATTGCCTTCAAGGATTGGGCTTCACTAAGAGTGAGGCGAATGCCAACCTGTACTACGTCACGATTGGAGGGCTTCCCCTCATTCTAGTGCTCTATGTTGACAATCTTATCTTCACTTGAGCAGACAACTTGATCTAGGATTGCAAGGCAGATCTTGTAAGAGAGTTTGAGATGAAGGACATAGGGCTTATGCTCTATTTCCTTGGGTTGGAGGTATGGCAGGGTGATGGGAAAATCTTCTTCGGGTAGGGGAACTAAACTGAAAATATTCTCAGGAGGTTTCATATGTAGGATTGCAAGCCCATGACCATGCCTCTAGTCACAAACTGAAGGAAGGTGGACACTAGTAAAGGAGCTAGTAGATGCCACGTTGTATTGGCAACTCATAAGGTCATTGATGTACTTAGTCAACACACCGCCTGACTATGTTTTGCAGTTAACTAGTTGAGCCTGTTCTTGATGGAGCCTACTAGAGTTCACTGGGTTGCTACCAACATTTCTTGTGGTATCTCAAAGGCATGGCAAATTATGGCTTATGGTACAAACAAGTTGATGGAGTGAGGCTTGAAGGCTTCACAGATGCAAATTAGGCATGGAGCTCCACAAATCAGAAGAGTACTTCGGGTTGCGTCCTCAAGATTAGGTTAACAATTATTTCCTAGTTCAACAGGAAGTAGAGATTAGTTGCACTCAACTCAGCAGAGGCCGAGTATATGGCTTCCAGTTTGGCAGCATGTGAAGGCATTTGGATGAGGAAGTTGCTTGTAAACACACCCTCTTTTAACCCCAACCCTAACTAAGGGTAGAAGGTGGTGGTTACTATGCTGACCCAATCTCCATGGTATAGTTGCGGAAATGCGGTCTAAACTTTTCGATTTTTATCAACTTCTTCCAGACCTTAAATGGATACCATCGTTGTGTTCGTCTCGCCGAGACCTTTCCAAAGATATAAGTTTCACCTTGATCTGACTTACGAATCAAAGGATATGGCCATTTGGAGACAGGCCATTCACATTCACCACCTCGCCACATCATCAACGCTTCTCACGTGGTTGCTAAGTGAAAACCCATGTGGCATCTTACATGTCTACCCCGCCACTGTGGCACCCCATGTGGTTAGGCACACTCCTCTAGGTAATCAGAGGTCGACCTTGCTCAAATTCCACAAAATACGGTTCTAGCCAAGGTCTCGACCCCAACCTAGCCAACCATCCCAACCGTGACTTGTGGTTCTGCTCGACTGGCTTGACCCTGACTAGCGGGTTCCACCTGACTAGCCTGGTGGCGCTCCTTTGGTCGGGTGCAAACTCACTTTGAGTTGTGTCCCTCGTCCGACTTGCCTGACCCTTGACCTAACTAGGACCACCAGCGAATTGAAGCTCGTTTTGCAAGTCTTTACCCTTAAGATTTTTTGTGAATTCCCAATTGATCTCGCTTTGGCCGAACATCCATGACTTGCTGAGACTTAATCTGCGAATTCTCATGGCTTCTCTCCCACACTTCATTGGTATAGAAGCCATGGCTCGTCGTGTGCATGCAATCAACAAGGATTGTTGAAGTGCACGATTAATTTGTTCCACAATGCACTAGGACAATACCAAACTTGGGTTGCCCCCTTGTCCGATAAAATACACAGGACCAACACCTCAGTGCCCTCTCCCAATCACAGGAAACTTACCTAGTTTCCTTAATCACTTGTGTGTGTGTCTATATATATATATGATGTTATCAGTCATACATGCAATACATAGAAAAATCCACAATACATACAAATCACCAATTTCATCAAATCTCACAAATACTCACAAAGATTTATTTAGTCATGTGAGCTGAAAATCACTGTTATCCATGCTCACACAACACTCATAGAATTTCAACCATCCTTTCAAGCATGCATATAAGGAAATTTAATTTTTATTAACACATAGGAAATCACATTCCTTATCATCAATATATAAACATTTCACCAATGCAACTAATGTGTGCATATTATTTAAGCATGAGAGGCTTGTTGAAAATTAACTAGGTTCGGTCTTCATAATGACATGTAATTGTGACTTGTATAAATGATTTAATAAAAGTATTTTTGTAAGCCGTGCTTCATGGGTTTCATGAGAAAGTGATTTTATTATATATGGCTCTCATTTGAGAGCATTAGGTTTGTCATTTAGAGTCAAAGAATTAATGTCATGAAAGAAGAGCTCTTCTTGAGCCTATGTCAATGTATATGAGTCAAGCAAGTGTCTAGAAAGCCCTCCAAAAGAGAAGCACGGTATTCCTCTCTTGAAGTCAGTCTCTAAACTAACTAAAGATCATGTCGGCCTACAATATAAAGACACATCGGTTCACTTGGTTCATGTCAGCTTAATATGACAAACAAACCACTATAAATAGGTGTCAAGGCACCTCGCATTAGAGCAGTTCACAGAGTTTGGATTCTCAAAGTTTTTCGGAAGAGATCATAGAATGAAGTCACAGAAGAAAGTTTGGATCTATCTCTGTAATTTTCGGATGGGTATAACAGTTCAAAGTATGTCTGCTATTTCAGATGGGTGAGACAACAAGAAGCTCGAATGTTATCTCAGGAAATATAGTGATCATAAGTGCGGATTATAATTCAAAATTTCGGTGACATTACCGTGATCTTCTCCCTCACTGTCTTGGCATGATATCACAGTGTATATCCTCGGTGTTGCTTGGTGCTGTGTTTGGTAATACAATGATGCTCAGACACTTGGTGCTTCTCGGTGCTACTTGGTGATATACTCAATGCTACAGTAAGGATATGAAGGGCTTGGTGATGATGCTCAGTGCAGTTCGGTCCTATGTTGGTGACAACAAGAAGATCTCGGTGTTGACAAGGACGAAGAAGAAAAAGGAGAAGTACTGTCTTGGTCTTGGAGTGGCTACTAGGTCAAGGGTCTTAGTCTTCGTCAATTTGAATCTCTATAAGAAGAATGGTCAAGGGTCTTGGTCTTGGTCTTCATCAATTGGAATCTCTATAAGAAGAATGGTCAAGGGTCTTGGTCTTGGTCTTCGTCAATTGGAATCTCTATAAGTAGAATTTGTGTGGGTTTTCCTCTCAAAGAGTGAGAGGTTTTGGCCGTGGCTCATAGCCTACATGTTGTGCCTCTTGTCTATATTTATGTTCATGCATTGGTTACTGTTTGATGAAGAAAAACACTAATAACAAAGATGAAGAAGATCCTAATCTAAAAGATGTAAAAGGAATTCACAAACAATCACTAATAAAGAGAAATATCCTAACGCAAATGCCCTCAATTTTTCAACATGGTGTCAGAGCTAAGGTGACAGTCAAGGAAGGGCATCTAATCTAAGAGACAACTCAAGGATCAGATTTCAGGAAAAGCATCTAAGCAAGTCAAAGAAAGATTCTCTGAAATTTCAAGAGGCAATCACAGTCAACAGTTTAGATCATCCTCTGAAATCTCAGACTAATTTTAGAAGTACTTTAGCAATCGCAGTTCGATGGACTAACTGCAATTCTCTCGGCATACTAGGTGCATATCAGTGTGCTACTTCAGGTTTGGTATTATAGCAACATTGCTACAATCACATGCTTGGATACTATATGTTGGTGCTGTCACATATATGATTCAATGCTGCTTCAGTGAAGATGATCCTTGTGCAAACACTGTAATCTCGGTGAACTCAGTCTCGGTGTTATTTTAAAGATTTTAGTGCATAATAAGACCTCAACAGAAGTAAGAAATTGATATCGGTACTTTCACAAATAAGGTCTCAACAATATAACAGTAAGGAGGTCTAACAATAAATCTCGACACGATCTCAAGTTAGATCATAAGGCAAGCTCCCTATCATTGCAGCAAGGATCTCATCCTTATCCTTGAAGAAGGTCATCTGAGGAAGCATCAATACATCTTCTTCAACCACCATCAAAGTGAAAAAGGTGAGTATCTTTTATTCTATAATCAAATTCGGTAAAATGACTTCGTGTTTGCAAGGAGATCCATGAGCTGGTTGGGTCATCAAAACTTCTTGTATGGAAAAAGGAGGATAAACATTATCCTTGAAGAAAGTGAAGTCATTAAACAAGGTCTCCTTTGAATACATGGAAAGGGATTCATATGGAAGATCCCATCATATAACAGGATTGGAGACATTAAGGGAATATATGATAAGCTGAAAGAACTATTCTCTGAAGATGCAGTAAAGAAGGTTATATCACTTAGATTTGATCTACATAAAATTGAAGGAATATCTTCATAGAATCTCAATTGTGAGATTTGGGAGATATGATAAAAGGATAATCACTATTGTTTTAACTAATGTTCAAAGGTGACAAATGTCCATGAGACAAGATAGTTACCTCATTCAACAACTTGTGGTTTCTATATGGAAAAAGACAAGTTGTGGGCAAAAGTGTTGAAGGTTAAGGGACTCGAACTTTTTCGGAAAGGAAAGGGAAGGTTGGTCCTCAGATAAGACAAGAACGACCTAGCTAATTGCTATGGAAAATTTATGGACATTACAGAAAGGAAGCTCATATCACCAAAAGGATGAAGGAAGCCGAAGAAAAGAAGACCAAGGAAAGAGGGAGTAAGAGATCTCTAGTATGATTGAGATAGTCTCCCTCACAAAAGGTCTTGTCATAAGCTTCTAGATCTTTCATAGGATATGGTTGTAATAAATAATAAGATGCAATGTGGCAGAATGAAAGTATTAGAAACAAGAGCTCGTGACATCACCATATAATCATAAAGGATAGAAGGAACAAAATCTATGGCAGATAAATATGAAGGAAATAACTCTTGAGAACTTCATTGGATAATTGAAGGAAAGGAAGTCATCCAGGACAAGGCTCATCATGCATAAAAAAGGAAACATCTGCCGAATAAGGATATGCAAGATCCTCAATATTCTTTGATGGAATCCTCATCGAAGGGTTCATCGATCTAGAGAGGAAGCAAGTGTTTCTAGGAACTCCAACTTGTGGAATTCATGGGATGATGGTATGATGACATAAGAGATAAAGTGGATCAAGGGGTTGAAGATCTTTCAATCAAGAAAGCTGCTGAAAGAAGCCTAGATGACCTAAAGATAAATGAGGTATGTATGCTTGTATTTAATTTTATAATGTCATGTTGTATGGTTGCAGGTAATATGGATCACTTCTTCTATCTTGAGAAGCATGATTAAAGGAAAGGAATCTCCTCCTCTGAAAGGATGTAGGAAGGCATAGGTCACACTAGATGAAATCAACATAATATGTCCTCATATTCATGAAGTATGAGGTGGTTGACTACAATCAAGGAACTCTGATCGGAAAGCTCCTGGGAATGAAATGTGTGAAGAAAGGAAGGACAATGAGATATGCAACCATGGTAAATGCAATCAACATCCAAAAGACCAAGAAGATTTGACTAGAAAATCTCCCGGGAAGATATGAAGACTCTGATGGAAGTCTGAAAAAAAGATGGGGACCCCTCACAATGGATATCTTTGAGGGATATGTCAACATGTATGCAGGATGCTGATACCTACAGGAAGATGTCATGATGAAAGACCATCACAAAGGTAATTTTGATTTAAGTGTTCATTTCTTATTTTGAACAATATCTGGATGGGCTTATGCAGGGTTGCCAAAGGAAGTATATGTCTTCCACCGTTGATAACCATGTGACAGGATGAAAGATCCTTGAAGATATATGGTATGAAGAAAGTAACATGACATGAAGCAGAGCCAAATGAATACTCTTTGATGAAAGGAATGATGACATAACTCGTGGATGAAAGTGATGGATGGTCTGTGCCCTATGAAGAGATCCCAAAGAATGAAGACTCCATATCAAAGAAGAAATTTATGACATCGAAGGAAGGAGTTCTTCAGAGCAGCTGGATGGCCCATTGTTTCCTAAAGAGATGTTGTAGGTCCCTGATGAAGAGGGAGCCTGGAAACAATTTTCTTACTTGGTAGAAGCTTGGAAATTCCTAAGCCAAAAAAGAAATTTAGGAATGAGTACATGTCCTCCCTAATTCAGAGGGAGAGATAGACACATCATTCCAGTCTTCACCTAGAAGACAAAATGGAGGATTGAGTAATCATCTAGCATCCAGTACTCTTTGAGGATGAATTAGGGCATCCAAGATAAGAGTAGTCATGGAAGGACTGATATTCTTTGAGGATTGAGAATCCAAGATAAAAATAGTCCTGGACATACTCTGAGAGAGTCCAGGTGGGGTATGTTCCAAGAGAGACAATGATGAAGGTATCTATTAATCGTTGGTCTCGCCAACATTGGGGCTCAAGATCTCGTGGAGAGATGGAGCTGTTAGTCAAGGCCTTGCTATGTGACAATGCTGGTTGCTATGATGCTATACAGATGGGTTACCAATCCGATTCTTCTTATGAGGAATTCTTCAAATTGAGAATGACCAAGTACGATTAAGAGGGAGTGTTGAAAAGTAACTAGGTTCGGTCTTCATAATGACATGTAATTGTGACTTGTATAAATGATGTAATAAAAGTATTTTTGTAAGCCTTGCTTCATCGGTTTCATGAGCTAGTGATTTTATTATAGATGGCTCTCATTTTAGAGCATTAGGTTTGTCATATAGAGTCAAAGAATTAATGTCATGAATGAAGAGCTCTTCTTGAGCCTATGTCAATGTACACGAGTCAGGAAAGTGTCTAGAAAGCCCTCCAAAAGACAAGAACGATATTCCTCTCTTGAAGTCGGCCTCCAAACTAACTAAAGATCATGTCGGCCTACATCATAAAGACACATCAATTCACTTGGTTCATGTCGGCTTAATATGACAAGCAAACCACTATAAATAGGTGTCAAGGCACCTCGCATTAGAGCAATTCATGGAGTTTAGATTCTCTGAGTTTTTCGGAATAGATCATAGAACGAAGTCATAGAAGAAAGTTCGGATCTATCTTCGTAATTTTTGGATGGGTATAACAATTTGGAGTATGTCTGAAATTTCGAATGGGTGAGACAACAAGAAGCTCAGATGCTATCCCAGGAAATATAGTGATCATAAGTGCAAATTATAATGCAAAATTCAGGTGACATTACAATGATCTTCTCTCTCACCGTCTCGACATGATATCACAGTTTATATCCTCGGTGTTGCTTGGTGCTGTGTTTGGTACTACAATCATGCTTAGACACTTGGTGCTTCTCGGTGCTGCTTGGTGATATACCCAATGCTACAGTAAGGATATGAAGGGCTCAGTGATGATGATCAGTGCAATCCGGTCCTATGTTGGTGACAATAAGAAGATCTCAGTGTTGACAAGGACGAAGAAGAAAAAGGAGAAGTAGTGTCTTGGTCTTGGAGTGGCTACTAGGTCAAGGGTCTTGGTCTTGGTCTTGGTCTTGGAGTGGCTACTAGGTCAAGGGTCTTGGTCTTGGTCTTCGTCAATTGGAATCTCTATAAGAAGAATTTGTGTTGGTTTTCATCTCAAACAGTGAGAGGTTTGGCCCTGGCTCATAGCCTACATGCTGTGTCTCTTGTCTATTTTTATGTTCATGCATTGGTTACTGTTTGATGAAGATGAACACTAATAACAAAGATGAAGAAGAACCTAATCTAAAAGATGTAAAAAGAATTCACAAACATTCACTAATAAAGAGAAATCTCCTAATGCAAATGCCTTCGATTTCTCAACAAGGCTGACATAGGCACTTATCTTATGTAGCAAACAAATTGGCAGCTGAGAGCATAGTATTCAAAACCGGCCAGTTCAAACCGGTAACCGGTCAAACCAGCCGGTCAGTTGCCCAGTTGGGTCAAACCGGCTTGCAAACCTAGTTAAGGGAGGGGTTTGACCAAATTTTCCTGTCTGATCGGTGCTAACCAACTAGTTTATTGATAAACCAGCTGATTTATTGATAAACTGGCTGGTTTATGGATAAACCGACCGGTTAGCTGCCACAACCACAACAGGGACCCACAGAAGTTGATTTGGCTGGTAATGGGTTGTTTTGGAGGGAAAAGGAGGGTTGTTTCCCTCCAAAAACACCCTCCCCAATCCTTTAAAGGTAGGGGTACCCTCTCATTTGTCTCATACATCTCATTTTGAGCTTTTGTGAGTTTGATTGAGAGCTTGGAGAGTGTTGAGTTTTTGCTGGAACAGAGAAACAACATAGAGTTTGAGCTAAGTAGTAGCCATCATGCCTCCAAAAGACAAGGATACTACATGGGCTCATTGTGATATGATTGATGGAAAAATGATCTGCAAATATTGCCAAAAAGCTATTGTATGAGGGGGTATTTACATGTTCAAGCAACACTTGGCTGGGATAGGAGGCCATGTAAAGCCATGTGGAGCACCAAATGAAGTAATAGGGCATATTAGGGCGGAATACCTTTAGAAGTTTGAGACTCAAGTCACTGAACCAATAGAGAAGTTTGTGACTCGAGCAGTTGCAAAGTTTGGCAGTCGAGACTCAACCAACTGAGTTTGATCATAATGAGAAGTTTCAAGTGATAATGTTGATCACTAGTATCATATATGTAGATTTGTAGTAGGCCAATGGCCTCATAGCTTGTAGCATTGTTTTTGGACTTTATGGGCCATTTTGATATATTCACCTTTACATGATATATAAATGAGCAAATTTTGTGTATTTTGTCTTTATTGTCTTGGAATCATGGTTGCAAATCTTAAAAATAGTTTCTTTTTATTAAAAATTAATTATTAAATGTATTTTTAAAAAAATCGGTTCATTTAGACCTGACTAGTACTGGTTAGACCGGTTCCGGTCATAAACCCGGTTCATTAGGTCCACCGGTCCAGTCACCGGTTCTGGTTTTTAATACTATGGCTGAGAGTGGGACTTCAACTCTCCACCCAACAATAGACAAGCTACAACTACTGTTACTTGTAGTTATCACCAATGTGGAAAAAGTCGGAGTCGGGATTAAATCGGCAGGGCTTCAAGTCGGGATTAAATCTGCAAAGTCGGGATTTTTTCGAAAAAATCAGCAAAAAATCGGCAAAACTAAAAAAATACAAAAATATTCATATTTTGAAAAAATCCCGATTTTTTCAAAAAAAATTAAAAATTATTAAAAAAATTACCTCCCTCACGATTTTTTGGAAAAAGTCGGCAAAAAGTCGGGATTATAACGATTAAATCCCGACTTTTTCAACTTTCAAAAAATCGGGAAAAAATCGGGGGATTTTATCGGCGCCTGCAAAAAATCGGGATTTTTTAAAAAAGTCGGGATAAAATCGGGATTTTTTCCACACTGGTTATCACCCTCGAGCTAGATTCTAATGCTTGAGGTGGAGTGCTTCCGAGGGAGACTTAAACCAAAACAACAACTGAAATAGGATGTCTCAAGGCCACTCTGCCTTCATCCACTAGCTACATAAGTTCCCACTCAGTCCTCTTTGATTTTTCATACATGATGAGCATCCATGCCAGGACATCACAGTATAGAGAGTTCAACTCACTTTCAGGAGAAGAGTGTCCACAATAAGGAAGGTTCATTAGTGGATAAGCTACTAATGGGTAAAGAAATTGCTCTCCAGGTGGTTCATTAGTGAGTCAAGCACTAGAGCTTCAACCCCAAGGCAACTCCTGGTGGTTCGTTAACCCTCACAAGCACCTGCATGATACTTCCCAACCCAGTAGGTTCATCAATCCGCAAGCTTCCAATGGGTTCTTCAGCCTTACAAGCAAGCCACCGCTCTCTATAATTCTTTCACCCAACAAGCCTTTGTGAGAGTTCTTCAACTGGTTTTAATCTCTCCAAAGCTTAACAACATCAATTATGGACACTGTAAGTTTCGCGTCCTCACCTCCGCCCTTGGAGGAATTTTCTCATACAGTGTTTGCTGCATGTTTTCTTCCACAGTTTCTGTGCCCTCTCAGAGAGCTTGGCATCTCCTTTGCGCTGGTCTGGTTCTACTAATCCTGTCCCAGAGAGCATCTGCCTCTCGCAGACTTGTTCATGCTGCCATAACAAACTAACTGTCTCACTTTTCCCAAAGCTCCACGAAGTCAACTGTTGGATATCGCAGCCCATACATGTCTTTAAATTTTTGTCCTTTTCTTGCTTATGGTTGGAGCTCAAAGGACGCTTGGGCCTGTCCTTCATTTTTCAGTTAATTTATGGCATAGTCAGCCCATTTAAAACCACTCATCCAACCAAGATTGATATTTAAAGCAACCTTTCGCTCAAGCAATCTCCTTCCTCAAGCAATGGAATTCGTGTCCTTGTCTTAGCCATTTAAATAATTGCAATTATTTACAAGAGAGAAATATTATCCAGAGAATATCATAGTCCCCTCCCCCTTGAGGGGGAACACTGTCCTTGGTGTTCAATAGCCATATACAACAAAACATGCTTTAGACCAAGTATTGTTGATTATGGAGCTTTATATACACAATTCTGTATAACATTTACATTAAATTTTCATTTGACTCACTCAACAAATAAGAAAGGATATGTTTCCCTCATCAGGTCAGCCATTTCCCATGTGGCTTCCTCGGGTCCAAAGTGCCTCCACTGCACTTTGACTTGCTTTAATACTCGGTTCCAAGATGCATAGAGGTTCCGGTTGGACCTCTACCTCTAGTTATACTTGTAACACAGATCAATCAATCACATGATTAACATCCTGCACATATCTTTTAAGCAATGAAACATGGAAAACATCATGCACTCTAATTGTTGGCGACAAAGCTAGCCTATTTGCCACTGACCCTATCCCTTCAGGTATCTCAAAAGGCCCAGAAAACCACGGTGCCAACTTGGTGCATGACCCAATCTTCAAGGAACTTTGCTTGGGTCTGACTCTCAAATAAACATGTTCTATGACTTGGAATTCCTTATACAACCTATGCTAATCTGCATGGATTTTTTGCCTGTCCCGTGCCACCTTTAAATTCTGCCTGATGATCTGCATTTTTTGCTCCATCTCTTTTAACATATGAGACCCAATAAGGACCCTGTTTACTGGATCACTTCAGTTGATAGGAGTATTGCAACTCCTCCCATAAAGTGCCTCGAATGGGCTCATCTTTAGAGATTCTTGGTACCAATTGTTATACGCGAACTTTACAAGTGGAAGATACACTTCCCAATTCTTTGGCTGGTGCATCACATACATTCTCAACATGTCTTGGAGGATTCTATTTGTTCTCTCTGTTTGCCCATCTGTCTATGGATGGTAAGCTATATTTAAGGCCAATTCTGTACTCAATCCTGCAAATAGTTGCCTCCAAAATATTGAAATGAACTTGGCATCTCTATCTGAAACTATTTTTTTGGGAGCTTAATGCAACCTCACAATCTCTTTGATGAAGACTTGAGCCACCTCACTAGCTGAATTGGTGGACTTGACTACTAGCCACTTTGCTCAACTTGTCAATTACCACCATAATTGCATCATGTTGTCTGGATGTTCTTGGAAAATCGGTAATGAAATCCATTTAGATCACTTCCCACTTCCATTCCAGAATGGGAATGGGCTGCAATAGACCTGCTGGATGTTTATATTCAACTTTTACTCATTGTCATTCTATGCATTTGGAGATAAAATCTGCCACCTCCCTTTTTAAATCAAGCCAAAAATAATTCTTGATTGTTGTAATAGACTTTTGGTAACCTGGGTGGCAAGAATACAGCTTGGCATGGAACTCCTTTAATATGAATCGCTTCAATTCGTTGTCATTGGGTACATAAATCCTGCTTCTGAATTTAATCAATCCTGTATCTGTAAGGCGTTGTACATTGTTCATAAAGCACATAAAGGTTGTAGGTGCATTGGTAAATCCAAAGGGTATTATCACAAATTCATAATGCTAATACCTCGTTCTGAAGGTTATTTTATGGATTTCCTCACATCCTCTATACGCACCTAATGATAACTTGACCTCAAATCAATCTTGGAGAAGACTATTGCTCCTATCAGTTGGTCAAATAAATCATCAGTCCATGGCCATGGATATTTGTTCTTGATGGTCATTTTATTCAATTGCCGATATCAATGCACAACCCGAGTGTGCCACCCTTCTCCTATATGAGTAGAATTGGTGCTCCCCATGGAGACACACTTGGCCTTATGTAGCCCTTATCCAACTTCTCCTTGAGCTGTAGCTTCAACTCAACCAATTCTGTAGTGCTTATTCTATACAGAGCTTTGGAGGTTGGAGTTGCTCCTTGCGTTAATTCAATAGAAAAGTCCACTGCTCAATGTGGTGGTAAACCGGGCATTTCTTCGGGGAAGACATCTTGGAACTGCTTCAGGACGAGATATCTAGTTAAGATGTTGTTGTCATTACTCTCACCGCTACTATTGGCGTCAACGCTACTAGAGATTTGGACAACAATAAGATACATCTCTTCCTGCTGCTTCCCTTGGCTTGCATAGCTGAAATCAATCTCATCGATGTGGGTTTCAGCTTTCCATGCAATACTCTAGGCTCCCCATCTTCATCTAAACATTCAATGGTATTTTCAAAGCAATCAACCTTGGTTCGGTGCGCATATAACCAGTCCATGCCCAGTAATGCACTATATGTTCCCAAAGGTAGCAGATTGAGGTTTACCACTGTTGGCACCCCAATTTAATTCGATTGGGAAAGCCTTTATCCAATGCTCAACTCTTCTTTTTGTCCTTGTGGCTAGTTGAACTAGCCAAGGCTCATTGTGTGCTTCCTTCTTTAATGCGCATTTCTCAACAACGGTGGGATTGATGTGTGATAGCCCCAATTATATTGTACTTATGAATGCCATGTAAACGTTTCCATGTAATTGTATTTCTAAATTAAAATGGGTTGAGTAAGGGACACGCAATCCAGAAGATTGAGGGGGTTGCTTGCTTTGGATGGTGCAAGTTTCCTTAAGGTAGGAAAAACTTGAATTGTTGGGACAACCATTGAAATTTGGTTGTTGTGTGTTTTAATAGACTGGTTCGTGAAATTAATAGAATTGCAAGAAAGGTAAGTAGGCCATGTTGCCTTGGAAAAATGTGACAAACAACAAGGACCAAATTATATGGAGTATGGGGGCTATATAGGAAGCGGGGAGAACGAGGAAGTCAACTATGAGAGTGGGACGTTGGTAGAGGAGGAAAAGGGAGACGAAGAAAGCGCATTGGAAGAAAAAAAAAAGTAGTGAAGATCGGTAACAGGGAGAGATCTTGAAGTTGAAAGCCAGAAGAAGCACCTGGTATAACTGATTTTGGCTGGCAAGACTGGCATAAGATCTCTCAGGTGAGGACAATGGCCTCTCGATTCTCCACTGGCTAGAGGGTTGAGATGGTTTTCTCTAGAGTCCCTTGAAGGCTGGGGTGGAGGGATTATTCCTTAGGTTCCTGGAGAGAGGACTTCTGGAGTCTTTCTTGCTGTGCTTGTGTATAGTGGGTTCTAGATTCCCTTCAGTGGGTGAACCACTGTGTTCTGTGTTTCAGGGTAGAAGTGAAACCTCTAGAGTTCTTGGAGTTCGGTTGCTGTTGAACAACTGAAGGGTGGAGGTGGCAGGCCTCTCAATTCCCTTCGAAGTTCTTGATTTCTAGTTGATTGGTGGGTGGAGGTGGAAGAGCCTCTGGAGTCGTTGTTCTAATTAGCAGTGGTAATCAATCCCTGGTGTAGGCTCAGTCTCTGGAATCTAGCTCGAGGGTGACCTGCAAGTGAGAACTGGCTGCAGTTTGTCTATGGTTGGGTGGAGAGTTGTTGTCCTTGACTCAGTTGCCCAACTGTAATATTAGTTCAAGATAAGTCTTTGTACATGTATTTTGAGCCATTGAATATATATGTATATATATACATGTGTGTTCTAGCTGTTTAGTTATGCTTGTGTTGAATGCTTGACTGGTGCACGACTCACTTATGAATGTGGCGAAAAAGGCTTACTAATTGGCTCCTGTAACTGTGACTTTCAACTAATGCTCTTTATGTAGGGAAAATATTATTCATCTAATGACAAATGCACTAAATGTTCATGACATCGCAGTGGTATGAATAAATGTTGTGAAGGAAACTTTCTGTTCATCTTTGGAGTGTTGATCTCCTCATAGTTTTGAGTTTTGTGAGCCTTCTAGTTGTCGTTATAAGCTTTATTTATGCTTATCGGTTTTTCTAATGAGACCTATAGATCTCTAGAATTGGATCGACTTGCTCCCTGCGAGTCATAGGAATTCAAAGGGACTGCAAACCTCTGAGGGTCTGGTAGACAATTCCCTAGATTGTGTTTTACATTTCGGTTATTGAATACCTGACAAGAGGGTCTAAATATGGAAAAATCCTTGGGCTGTGTCTCGGATTTCAACCACCCAGGACCCGAGAAGTGTAACCTTGTGAAAAAAGCTCAGGAGGGATAACACCATTGCATGCTTCATATAACTTTAATAGCGACAGTTGAACTCTGACATAAGTCCAATCGTTTGCAGAACCATCGTGGCCAAGCCATGGTCGTAATCTTTTGCAAATGGCTCATAATGTGAACTAGGCGGAAAGCCTTATCTCATATCCTTAGCCTCGTAACCTTATTCGTGATCTTGGTTGAATTCATCGGGCTATGTGACAGTCGGCTTGAAGGCTAGGCCACTAGCCATATGAATGCAACGCAAGACTATAAGCAAAAGCCAACATGATCAACTACTCAGAGGAAGCTCGAGATAACGTATCCCGAAGGTTACGTCCCTGGAAGCCCCCAAGAGGTCGTGCAAGAGAAATGTCGGGCTGATGAAGGCTGGGCTAGTGTGGAGTAGGCCGGGATGAGTTGGATCCCATGTATTGGTTGTCGGAAGAGCCACTTCCCATGCAGAAAGGCTTATCGCGAAGTTATGAAGTTAAGGTGAGACCCATTTAGACGGGGAATATTGCAGTAGTTGACGGGAAATTTTCTGTCCTAGAGTTCGTCTCTCGGAGGCAGCGACGTGCAATGCTCAAGGGATAGCTAGGTTGACTCGGCGCCAAGCTGTCGTGGCAGGAACAAGGTTGTCAGAGATATTAAGTAAGAGTGAGAGCTAGTGGACCAACCATAAGTGTTGATCATGCAGAGAAATGGACCTGCTAGGACACAAGCCCAGAGGTCGGCTCCCGACAGTTCAACGGTTGAATGCATTTAAATTGGTGCAGGATGATTGAAGCTAGGACACAGTGGCAGACATGTGAGCCTGGAAGGTCGTTTATTGGTGCAAAGGTGGACCCATAGATAAGTCAACCCTGATAAGCCTTCCCTGGAGCCACTTGTGACACAGTTGCAGACATGTGAGCCTGGAAGGTCGTTTATTGGTGCAAAGGTGGACCCATAGATAAGTCAACCCTAATAAGCCTTCCCTGGAGCCACTTGTGAAGGCGCAAGGTGAGAGGGGTTGGGATAATGGACCCAGGTAACGGAAAGGTTGCCAATAATTAACGATATGTCAATTGGTTATATGTGTGTGTGTGTGTGTTCAAATTAATGCGTGGTTGGGTGCATAAGCGAGGTTGCGTGTGTGTGTGTGTATATATATATATATCAACATATGTTAATTTTGAACATCCATGCCATGAGCGGGTCAACAGTCAACACGTCATTGCTAGGAGGAGTTGGGAGGATGACAAGGACTGCCACATGGATGCCATGAGGGCATCACGTGGCAAGGTTGATGACGTGGTGCCTTTTGATTCATTAGAATTCCAATGGTCATATCCAGGGTTGTGGGAGAGCGGTGCCTCCCCTTCGAATTGCTCCCAAAGCACGTTCCCGAAATTCGCTCGCGTCGTGCTCCCGCAAAAAAAAATCGCTCCCTGGTTTTTTTCACAATTTTTGTCACAAAGATGATCCAAACGCAAATTTCTTTCAAAGAAACAAGATTTTTTGAGTAGGGCAGCATAATATTCAAGTCTATGGCCCTAATATTAATATGTAATTCATGTTAATGTTAAATTCTTAAAGTAAAAGTGACATTCTCCTTTATCTTTCATTTTCATCCTTTTACTTAAATTTGTATCATTACCATAAAATGATTCAAGATGTTTGAAAGCAGTTCCAACCTCATTGGATTTCATATGAAGAAAGTAGAATTTTAGATCTCACTCAAAATCCAATAGACTTATCAGTTTTTTAGGATTTCAGGATTGGGGGGATTCCAATATTTCCATTGGATTTTGTCATGTACTAGGGTATGGGACTCGTATTTAATCAAGAGCACCAAGCCCTCTATGTACCTTCATGTTAGTGACATTGGTTGTCGAACTCCTCTATCATGACCCTACTAAAAATGTACCCATCACTCAAATAAAATCTTGACTTGACATGCTACATTTTTCTGTCCTATGTTAATTGCTTAGAGGGTGAGATATTAATGACAAAGATCCCAAGATAGGAAATGATTTTGATGATACGTAGCTATTTGTTGTAGCATGATTTTTTTGGATTCTAGAGGCCATCTAGAGCCTATTTGTTGATGTATTTTTAGTTCAGAGATGGATTACACTCGATGCTATTTTGGTTATGTGCACCCTTACATGTTATATAAATGAGAACTTGTAACTTGTGGATGTGGTTGGTGAAGATTATAACTTCTAGATGATTGTTGTTATTTGGTGTAATCCATGTTTTTATGATTTTTATATCTAATTCATCATTCTACATGCTTTTGTTGACATATATGCATCAAAATATATGTTATATAAAAATTCGCCCCTGATTCACTCCCAAACCAGGAGCTTTTGAAAATGTCGCTTCTCGCTCCTGCTTGCAAGTAACCATGGTCATATCTACTAATTCAGAGTCAAATTGAGGTGACATTTATACAACCGGAATTGTTCTGACGAGGCAGACACTACGATGATGTTCACTTGAGGTTGTAAGCGAGTTGAAAGGATCGAAATTTTTAGACCTCATTTTCATCACGTTACTTTGGATCTTGGGTCAGCTTAGTAACTAATCTCCTTCCAACCTGCGGTTATAAGGGATTAGGGGGGTGGGTGTTACAGTGTGGTATTAGAGCATCCGGGTTCAACACTTGCACTGTCTGGCCTCTATCTTGGCCAAGTAACAACAAGACTCCTGCAAAAAGGGGTTCATATCGATTTCTAGAAAATTAATAACACAAATGTTTACGTGTTAAAAGCCGGTTTAATTGATTGATTTCAAGCGTAATGGAAATTCTTGCTTTGCGATTTAATCATGTAGTATGGTACTAACAGCTACGTGGACTGATATACTCTATTGGCTATGCAGGCACCTACAATGATGTTAATAGTTTGATGATCAATTGATATTGGAGCACTAACATGGCTTGTTTTATACAACTAATTTTCTATGGCAGCTCCATAAAAACAAGTTCATGGTCATGATTGTGGTTATTTATTTATGTCTGAATTTTGTTTGAATCTAACAATTTGGGTGTGCGTGACAACACATAACATAAGATGAATATCACCTAGACTAGTAGAGGGTGGTACACCATAAATCCTGATGACCAAGAAATGAACAAGAAGATGGTAGAATATAGTTATGACCACACACAACATGGGCAAGAAGAAATCTCATTGGGACAAGGGGGAGAAGCAGACTCTCTTGACTTAATAGATACCTTGAGGAGCCTAAGGGCTGAGATTAGGAGCTGTAAGGCAAGCAATGAAAGATTAGTAAAGGCACAAGAGAAACAAGCTGAGGTGAATGCAGTCATACTGCAAAGCCTGTCTGACTTGCAGAGGCAAAAGTAGTATGAGCTAGGGGCTAGTCATAAAGACAGACAAAGGCCTCTGAGATCAGAGGAGAGAACAAATGGGGCAGATGGTAGCAGGTCTAGGAAGGGGCACAGGCAAGAAAGTGAAGTCACTGCGAAAGGAAATGCACCATTGAGTACCCCGGAAGCGGAAGGAAGAACTAGCATCTTGGGGCATCATTCAAGTAGACCTTCTTGTTCCACTACCAGAGGGCATTACCATCATTATCATCATCATCACCAGAGAAAGAGAGAAAGGGATCATATGACGGAGGAACTTATGAAGGCTAAACCACCCACATTTGATGGGGAAATGAAGAAATATGAAGATGCTGAAGAATGGTTACTTGGAATGAAGAAGGTCTTCAAAATCCATCCTTATTCTGACAACATGGAGGCAAAAGCGGCTACCCATAGTCTGAAAGGAAAAGCAAACATATGGTGGGAAGATCTAAAAAATGTGAATGGCATAACTGAGGAGATGTTAACTTGGAGTGAATTTGAAGGCCTCTTCAGGGATAAGTATCTATTGCATAGTTATTATGACAACAAGGCAAAGGATTTTTACGAGCTTAAGCTGGGACAAATGTCAGATGAAGAATACACCACCAAGTTTTTGAAATTGTTGAGATATGTGCCATATCTAAAGCATGAGAAGGCAAAAGTGCAAAGATTCATCAGTGGGCTACCCTTGTCATTTAGAGATCGAATTGAAATGCATGAGCCTCAAACTTTAAATGATGCCATTAAAAAGTTGAAGCACTGCTACGAATAGTCTAAAAGAAGTCCAGACTTTAAAGGAGATTGGAAAGCAAGGAAAAACAATAAGGATAAGAAGAAATGGCCAAGGAAAATACCAGACAAGAAGGAAGGTGTGGGCACAACCAGTGTAGGCCGAGTGCAACAAAAATTCAATTCAGCTGAGAAAGGCCATGTGCACCAATTTGTGAAAGAGCAGTGTGGAGTTGAGAGTAGAGAACCATTGAAATGTTGGACATGTGGTGAGAATCACCGAAAGAGAGATTCTCCACATCAAAAAAGCGTTGGACCTCAGATATATAGTGAACAAGAGGCTCGAACAGTGGAAGAAGTAGTGTAGAGCCTGCCCAGAATTTATGCAACAATAGATAACTGTGAGGTAGACCACCAAGCGTCCATAATTGAGATGGAAAATAAGCTATGCAACTAGATTATTCCTGTTGGTTCAATTAGCAACAGGGACAAAAAGAAGAGTTAATTACTGGGTAGAATCATGTGCGTTTGAACTTAATGGCATGCCAACAACAACACATTTAAATTTGCTACCTTTGGGTGCGTACTACATGTTATTGGGCATGGATTGGCTGTATTCACACATGACCAAAGTTGATTGATTTAAAAAGGAAGTCGAGTGCTTGGATGAGCATGGAGGAAGGAGAATGCGATAGGGCAAGCGAAAACCTATTTCAGTGAGGTTGATCACTGCCATGCAAGCGAAACGTTGTTGTCGAAAACGCTATCAATTATATGTTGTGCAAATTTCTAGTGATGACAAAGCCAATAGTAGCGTTGAGGAAGAGGAGAGTGAGATACTGAAACGATATCTTGTGCTGCAACAATACGTGGATCTATTTCTAGCAGATGTTCCTGGATTACCTCCTCGAAGAGAGGTTGATTTCTCTATTGAGTTGATGCCTGGTGCCGCTCCAAAATCTAAGGCACCATATCAAATGAGCACTCTAGAATTGATTGAACTGAAATTACAACTAAAGGAAGTGCTGGATAAAGGCTATATAAGACTAAGTGTGTCCCCTTGGGGAGCACCAATGTTGTTTGTGAAGAAAAAGGATGGCACCCTCAGATTTTGTATTGATTACAGGCAACTAAACAAAGTGACCATCAAGAACCGGTATCCGTTGCCACAGGTTGATGATTTATTTGACCAATTGAAAGGCCCAACGACCTTCTCCAAGATTGACTTGAGGTCAGGGTATCATCAAGTGCTTATCAAGGAAGAGGACATCCATAAGACAACTTTCTAGACAAGATATGGGCATTACGAGTTCTTGGTGGTACCCTTTAGGCTTACTAACGACCCTACCACTTTCATGTGTTTAATGAACAATCTGTTGTGTCCTTATCTGGATAAGTTTGTAATTGTCTTTCAACATTGATGACATACTGGTATATTTCAAGACTGAAGAAGAATATGAAAAGAACTTAGCTGCAATGCTACAATTGTTAAGGGAGCACCAACTCTATGCAAATCTTAGTAAATGTGAATTCTTCCAAACATAGATACATTATTTGGGGCACATTGTCTTCGAGGGGATATCAGTTGATCCTGGATAGATCAAATTTTCCATCAGGGAGTGGCCAACACCGAAGAATGTGAATGAGATTAGATCATTCGTGGGGTTGGCAGGCTACTAGAGGAGGTTCATCAAAAGCTTCTCCAAGATAGGCCATCTTATCACTTCCTTGTAGAGGAAGGGAAAGAAGTTTGAATGGACAACTAAATGTGCAACAAGCTTTGAGCAGTTGAAGTAGTTGCTCACTAATATGCTAGTGTTGAGGATTGCAGATCCAGAAAAAAAATTGGTGGTTTGTACAAATGCCTGCAAGGAAGGGCTTGGTGGAGTCTTGATGTAGGAGGGACAGGTAGTGTGCTATGAATCACAGAAGTTAAATGAACATGAGGCAAATTATGTAATTCACGATTTGGAGTTAGCTGCCATCGTTCATTCATTGAAAATGTGGAGGGATTATCTCCTCGACAGGAGATTCACGCTCATGACAGATCATGGTGGGCTAAAATATTTGTTTGATCAACCTAAGTTGAATGTAAGACAGGCTATGTGGTTTGCTATATTTAGTGAGTTTGACTTCCAGATCAAATACATCAAGGGCAAGGAAAATAGAGTTGCGGATGCACTTAGTATAAGGATTCAGGTAAACCACCTAGCATCAATAAACTCTTATGGGACAAACTTGAAAGAGAGAGTCACAAATGTAGGACAACATGACGAGAGATATCAACAAATAAAAGAGAGGCTACACCTAGGTAGTGAGAATGGAAAAAATGAGGAATATCATCTCACAGATTATGGTTTGGTTAGATACAAAAATAGAATCTATGTCCTAGATAATGTTGATTTGAAAAGGCTCATAATGAGAGAGTTTCATGACAAACCATATTCCAGACACAAAGGATACTAAAAGACCATCATGGCCATTAAGAAGTTCTATTATTGGCCTAATTTGAAAAAGGAAGTAGCCGAGTATGTGGATGAATGCATTGAATGCCAGCAAGTTAAGGCTTATTGTAACCCATTCCCATTCTGGAATGAAAGTGGGAAGTGATCTCCATGGATTTTATTACCGGGTTGCCAAGAACAACCAGAGAACATGATGTTATTATGGTGGTCATTGACAAGTTGAGCAAGGTGGCTCATTTTATAACAATCATATCCCCCAATTCAATCAGTGAGGTGGCACAAATATTCATAAAGGAGATTGTGAGGCTGCATGGAGTTCCCAAGAAGATTATTTCAGATAGAGATGCCAAGTTCACTTTAAAATTTTGGAGGGAACTGTTTGTAGGATTGGGAACAAAGTTGGGCTTCAATACAACTTATCACCCACAGACGGATGGGAAAACATAGAGGACAAACAAAATCCTCGAAGACATGTTGAGGATGTATGTGATGCACCAGCCAAGGAAGTGGGAAGAGTATCTTCCACTTGTAGAGTTCGCGTATAACAATGGGCATGAAGAATCTATAAAGATGAACCCATCGGAGGCACTTTATGGAAGGAGTTGCAATACTCCTATCAGGTGGAGCGATCCAGTTAATAGGGTCCTCATTGGACCAGATATGCTAAAAGAAATGGAGCAACATATGCAATTTATTAGACAAAATTTAAAGGTGGCACAAGACAGACAAAAGAGCTATGTATATCAACATAGGGTGCCTAAAGAGTTCCAAGTTGGGGAACATGTTTACTTAAGAGTTAGATCCAAGTTCCTTAAAATCGAGTCATGTCCCAAGTTGGCAACACGTTTTTGTGGACCTTTTGATATATTTGAAAGAATAGAGCCAGTGGCCTATAGACTGGCCTTACCTCCATCACTTATAGTCCATGATGTTTTCCATGTTTCTTTTATTAAAAGATATGTACATGATTCTAATCACGTGATTGATTGGTCTATGCTACAGGTGGAACTAGAGGGAGAGTTCCAGCCAAAGCCATTATGCATTCTAGACAGGAGGAGCAACACGCTTTGGAATTGGAGCAAGTCAAGGTGCAATGGAGGCACTTTGAGCCCAAGGAAGCCACTTGAGAAATGGCTAATACAATGCGGTCATCATATCCCTTTTTGTTTGTTGGTTGAAGCAAATGTGTACATGAATACTATATAGAGTTGTGTATATAAAGCTCCATGAAGCAGTATGTTTGTTTTCAACATGTCTTTTGTGTTGTTTATAGGAGCAGAACATTGAGGACAATGTTCCCCTAAGGGGGAGAGGTTTGTGACAACCTCGATTATATTGTACTTATGAATTCCATGTAAACATTTCCATGTAATTGGATTTCTAAATTAAAATGGGTTGAGTAAGGGACACGAATTCCAGAAGACTGGAGGTTGCTTGCTTGGGATGGTGTAAGTTTACTTAAGGTAGGAAAAACCTGAATTGTTGGGACATCCATTGAAGACTGGTTGTTGTGTGTTTTAATAGACTCGTTCCAGAAATTAATAGAACTGCAAGAAAGGTATGCAAGCCATGCTGCCTTGGAAAAATGCGACAAGCAATAGGGACCAAAATTTATGGAGTATGGGGGCTATATAGGCAACTGGGAGAACGTGAAAGTCAACCATGGGAGTGGGACGTTGGTAGATGAGGAAAAGGGAAACACTATGGACAAGAGAAGGGAGACGAAGAAAGCGCATTGGAAGAAAAGAGAAGTGAAGATTGGTAGCAAGGAGAGATCCTAAAGTTGAAGGCTAGAAGAATCACCTTGTATAGTTGATTTTGATTAGCAAGACTAGCATAAGAAGATCTCTAAGGTGAGGACAATGTTCTCTCGATTCCTCGTTGGCTAGAGGGTTGAGATGGTTTTCTCTAAGAGTTCCTTGAAGGCTGGGGTGGAGGGATTGTTCCTTAGATTCCTGGAGAGAGGACTTATGGAGCCTTTCTTGCTATGTTTGTGTATCGTGGGTTATGGATTCCCTTCAGTGGGTGGAACCACTGTTTTGTGTTTCAGGGTGGAGGTGGGAGAGCCTCTGGAGTCCCTTTTTCAATTAGAGGTGGTAATCAATCCTTGGAGCAGAACCACCTCAGTCTCTAGAATCTGGCTCAAGGGTGATAGCTGCAAGTAAGAACTGGCTGCAGTTTGTTTATGGTTGGGTGGAGAGTTGTTGTCCCTAACACAGTTTCCCAACTCTAATATTAGTTCAAGATAAGTCTCTGTACATGTACTTCGTGCCATTGAACACACACACACACACACACACACACACATATATATATACACGTGTGTTCCAGCTATTTAGTTAGGTTTGTGTTGAATGCTTCACTGATGCACGCCTCACTTATGAATGTGGAGAAAAAGGCTTATTACTTGGCTCTTGTAACTGTGACTTTCAACTAACGCTCTTTATGGAGGGAAACTATTATTCATCTAATGACGAATGCAGTTAATGTTAGTGACATTGCAATGGTATGAGTAAATGTTGGGAATGAGACTTCTTGTTCATTCGTCGAGTGTTGATCTCCTCATAGCCTTTTGAGTTATGTGAGCCTTTTGGTTGTCATTATAAGCTTTATTTATGCGTACTGGTCCTTCTAACAAGACTTGTAGATCTCTAGAATGGGATCAACTTGCTCCTTGTGAGTCGCAGGAATTCAAAGGGACTGCAACCCTCTGAGGGTTTGGATAGACAAGTCCCGGGACTGTGTTTTGCTTTTCAGTTATTGAATACCCGCACGAGGGTTTGAATGGATAAGCCCCCTTGTCTGAATGGACAAGTCCCTGGACTGTGTCTTGTATTTCAACCACCTAGGACTTGGGAAGGGTAGCCCTGCTAAAAGCTCGGGAGGGATAGCACTAGTGCGTTCTTCATATAATTTTAATAACGACGGTTGAACTTTGGCATAAGTCCAATCATTTGCAGAACCATCGTGGTTGAGCCATGGTCGTCATATTTCGCAAATGGCTCATAATGTGAACCAGGCAGAAAACATTATCTCATATCCTTAGTCTCGTAACCTCATCCGTGATCTTGGCTGAATTCATCGAGCCACACGACGGTCGACTTGAAGTCTAGGCCGCTAGCCATATGACCGCAATGCAAGACCATGAGCGAAAGCTAGCATGATCAATGACTCAAAGGAACCCTGAGATGGCGTGTACCAGAGGTTATGTCCCTGGAAGCCCACAAGAGGTTGCGCAAGAGAAGTGTCGGGCCGACGAGGGTTGGGCTAGCGTTGCAGGGCTAGTAACATGGAGTAGGTCGGGATGGGTTGGAGCCTGTGTATTGGCCGTCAGAGGAGCCACTTCCCATACGGAAAGACTTATCCTGAAGTTAGGAAGTCAAGGTGTGTAATGAAACCAGCTCCAAAATAGAAGAAAAGAGAGATCAACGCCTTAGAAATAAGCCACTTCAAGGGGGAAACCTCCTTTACATTACATAAATGAACAATTATGGGATGATACAAATGACAAAACCTCCTTCTATATATAGGAGTCCATGGGGTCACAATATAATCTTAGCCGACCTAACAATAATAATGTAAGGGCACAATAATAACAAAATTGGGGTTACAAGGGTACAACAATAACAATAAGGGGGCTACACTAACAACAAGGGACTACACTAGTAATATAGGGACCTAACATGCCCCTCTCCTTCAAAAAAGTGTTGTCCTCAACACTTGAGCAGCTCTGGGTGCTTCTGTATAAAATTCTTCTCCTGCCATGTAGAATCTTCAGTGGGTAAGTTCTTCCACTTGATGAGATACTCTAAAATTGATCGATTTCGTAGCTATCGAGTTCTTGTTTCCGTGACTGCTTTAGGTTCCAATATGATTTTTCCTTCCTCATCAAGTTCTACCAATATTGTTTGAACTGGAATTTTTTCACCTATAACCTTCTTTAAGCATGAAACATGGAAAATTGGATGCACTCTTGAAGAAGCAGGAAGCTCCAATTTGTATGTCGTAGTACCAATATTTTGCAACACCTTGTAAGGACCATAGTACTTTGATGATAATTTATTATCATTCTTAGCTTGCTTGAGGGACGTTTGTTTGTATGGTTGTAGCTGTAAAATACCCAGTCTCCTACATTAAAACTTCTCTCGCTGCGATGTTGATCTGCTTGTTGTTTCATTCGATTTTGTGCCAAGTTTAGGTTATCCTTTAAGAGTTGGAGAACCTCTTGTTGATGCTCGATGTGATCTTCCACTGCTTGAACCTTTTAGAATTTTCTCTTAAAGATGATGTGATGGACGGTGGATGATATCCATAAAGGGCCATAAATGGGGTCATTTTTGCTGCAGTATGGAAGGGAGTGTTATACCACCATTCAGCGAGAGGTAATCACTTGACCCATTGTGTTTGTTTATCATATACAAAACAATGAAGATATCCTTCCAAACATTTATTTACTATCTCAGTTTGACCATCGGATTGAGGATGATAAGATGAGCTATGAGCTAGTTGAGTACCCAAACAAGAAAATAATTCCGTCCAAAATCTTCTAGTAAAAATGGGATCTCTGTCGCTTACAATAATCTTTGGGTTTCCATGTAGCTTTTGAATTGTTTCCATATAGCAACTGTACTTGCTTTAAATGGATGAGATAATGCACAAAAGTGTGCATACTTGGTAAGTCTGTCAACTACCACCATGATGACACTCTTTCCTTCGGACTTAAGTAAACTTGTGATAAAATCCAGTGAAATCTCCTCCCAACGTTGACTTGGAATGGATAAAGGCTGTAGAAGACTCGGGGTCTTAATTGTCTCAACTTTATTTTGCTAGCAAACCAAACATTCCGCCACAAACATTTGAATATAAGATTTAAGGCCATTTCAAAAAAATTCTTTCTTCACCTTGTGGTAAGTTTTTAAAAATCTTGATTGCCCTCCTAAAGGAGAAGTGTGCAATTCCAAAAGAATCTTTTGTTTTAGTTGGGAATTCTTACAAAGATATGAGCGACCTTTGTACCATAAGGAATCATTTTTCCAACTAAATGTACCAGATGTACTAGAATCTTGCTGCAACTTTTGAATGAGTGTCCACGCTTCTTCATCCTTCTTCCATTCATCCCTTGTTTCGGTTATCCAATCTGGTTGGATAATAGAAATGGCACAAAGCAATGCTTCCACCTCTTCATTCTTTCTTGAGAGTGCATCTGCAACAACCCCTTTTTTGTAGATGATTTCAAAGTCATAATCCAATATCTTTGTGACCCATTTTTGTTGCTCTTCTGAAGATAGTCTTTGTTCCAAAAAGTGTTTAAGACTATCATGAACAATTTTTACCTTGAAGTGTCTTCCCATTAGGTAAGGTCGCCATTTCTTTAGTGCGTGTAGTATTGCTAACATTTCTTTTTCATAAATAGCTTTCTGTAAATACTTTCCTTTGATTAGATGACTTTCAAAAGCAATGGGTCTTCCTTCTTGCATTAAAACAACACCAATTCCATTTCCTGAGGAATCACATTCCACAATAAAGGCTTTTGTGAAGTTTGGCGTACCTAAGACTGGTGCTAGGTACATTGCCTCTTTAAGATGTTCATAGGCCTTAGTTGCTTCAGGAGTCTATGAAAATGCATCTTTCTTCAATAATGTTGTTAGAGGTGTTGCTATTCTCCAAGTCCCCACAACCATAAAGCAGTTGTGAGGATTTCTCAAGTTAACTGGGTATTATCGCAAGTTTGTTAATGGCTTTAATTTTGTTAGGGTCTACCTTAACACTCTCGTGAGATACAATATGACCCAAATATTCCACCTCTTGTACTCCAAAGAAACATTTGGATGCTTTTGCATATAATTGTTTTTCCTCCAATAGTTTGAGCACCCTATCAACATGTTGAACATGATCCTTCCAAGACCTGTTGTAGATTAGTATATCATCAAAAAATACTAGCACAAATTTTCTAAGGAAGGGTTTGAAAATGGGATTCATCAACCCTTGAAATGTAGAAGGTGCATTGGTAAGGCCAAAAGGCATGACCAAAAATTCATAATGACCCTCATGAGTTTGAAATGTTGTTTTCAGAATATCTTCAATCTTCATTCTAATTTGATGATATCTTGAACGAAGATCCAACTTGGTAAAATAAATTGCTCCATGTAATTCATCCAATAATTCATCAATCACGAGAATGGGAAATTTATCTTTAATAGTGAGCTTATTGAGCTCCCTATAATCTAGACACATGCGCCATGATCCATCCTTCCTTTGCACCAATACTACTGGAGCAGAGATAGAACTTTGACTAGGTTGAATTATACTAGCCTCTAAAATTTCTGCAATCATACATTCAATTTCGCTCTTTTGGACTGAAGGATATCTATAAGGTCTGATGTTTGGAGGAACACTTACTTGGAATCAAATGAATAGCATGATCATGATCACGAATAGGTGGAAGTCCGTTGGGAGTTTCAAACACCTTGAAATGATTGTCCAAAACTTTTTGGAGATTTGGAGAAATAGACGATTTTGATGTTGGAACTTCTAGTGACCATAATTGTGCATTTACGCCTCGTTGTTCTTTCTTCAGAAGCTTTGTCATGACATTAGAGCTTATTATCTTTCCCGGCTTCCCTGCGATACCTCGTAATTCGACATCCTTTCCTTCCAAAAAAAATTTCAAGAAAAGTTCTTGAAAATTAAAAGCTACCGTTCCCAAAGATTATAACCATTGTACTCCTAGTACAACGTCAGCACCTCCCATTGGAATGGAAAGCATTGGACTATTCAATACATATTCCCCCATGGTTAGCTTGATATTATGGCATTTTCTAGAGCAATTTATAGTTCCTTGATTTGCAACCATCACTTGACATTCTGGTGCTGGGAATAGGAAACAATTCAATTCTTTGGCTACCTTACAATGAATAAAATTATGGGTACTACCCGAATCAATCAACACTATTACTTTTTTCTTCTTGATATGTCCTTCTATCTTGAGAGTTTGAGTAGTGGTAATTCTTGCCAATGCATTACACAATATGGTCAGACTCATTTCTTCTTCTTCTAGGGTTGGTTCCTGGTGTATATCCTCTTCTTTTGATGTTTCTTGTTCATTTTTCTTCTTCTTCACAATCTATGTAAAATAATTTCTTCTTAGCACACTTATGACCTTTAGTGTATTTGCTATCACAACTTTAGCAAAGTCCTTTTGCTCATTTTTCTTCCAATTGTTGTGGTGTCAACCTTGTAGATTGTGGAAGTCTAGGAGTAGCAACACTTCCATCTTTATAGATGTGAGTGGTAGGCTTCCTTGTCGCCATTATTTTACATTCAATTTTTCTTGCCAACCTAAATGCCTTCTCTAATGAATCAGGTTCCCAAACACGAACCTCATGTTGGATGTTATCCTTTAAAGTCCCTATGAAGGCATCAATCCCACGTTCCTCTGGAATATCAGTTACCCTTATATTCAATTTTTGGAAGTCCTCAATGTGCTCCCCCATTGAACCCTTTTGTTTGAGATTTATCAATTGGCTAAAAAAAGTATTGCTTTTTGTATCCTCATAATGTGCTATCATTTCCTCTGTAAAAATTGACCAAGTGACAATTTTTTTTACGGGAGAAAAGCCATCGATACCATACAAATGTATTTTGTTATAAATATAAAATTGCAATGCGTACCTTTTCTGTGTTTTGCACATTATTGAGATCAAAATATTGCTCCATCTGTAGTATCCATGTTACGGGATCCTTGCCATGAAACTTCCTCATATCGATCTTTGGAATATGGTGGGCCTTCCATCCAACATTAGAGTTTATGAAATCACGATTAACATTTATTTTGTTCTCATCATGAGTTTCCTCTACTATCTTTTTTCCATAAGGAAACATTTGTTGTATCAACTTTGTCAAACCTTCCATGTCTGCTTTTAGATCATTCTTCATGTTTTCGATCTTAGCTTCCATGTCATCCATTTTAACTTCCATGCCAGTTTCCATGCCATCCATTTTAGCTTCCAAACCATCCACCTTAGCTTCCACGCCTTTCTTCAAACTGTCCACTTTGGCTTCCACGCCTTTCTTCAAAACTTCCATTTCATTTTTTGTTGCTCTTTGCGAGAGCGAAATTTGGTGCACTTGCTCTTGTAATTTTGATATCTAATGTTGCACTTCTTTGTCTTCATGAGTCATAGTAGATCCTTCTGAAGGCTTAATGGGTGTTGAATTCTTTTTAGGGGGCATTTTAGAACCCAATACTAATATCTATTCTACAGTATGCCCTTGGAATCAATTCAAACTGATTTTTCGAACAAGACTTATGCAATTCGAAAAAAAAATACACACATTTTTCTTGCTTTTGAAGAGCTCGATATTGAAACTGACTTATCTCTGTTATTTCGGATCTTCAATATCTGAAATTCGGTGCTGTAGTAGTTCTCTGAATCTTCTTTCGAATGCCACAGGTCTGACCTAATTTGGATTCTTCAAGGAAAAATTATGTCCAATCTCTTACAATGACCTAATTATGGACTGGTTTAGTAGAGCGAACTTGTATGGTGTGCCATGTGTCACTGTTTCCTCCTTTGGCTCTGAAATTTATACACAAGAAAGTACAGTCTGTGTACTTGCGGCCACTTTTACAGAATTCCAATCCAATGCTCAGAGAGAGAGTTATGACCATTTTCCCACGGTCACCTCCTTGAGATGAAATTCGGGAGCCTGAAAAAACCCTACCTTCCACAGATCATATCACTGAAAATATTGTGAACCAAGATCTGAAATTTCTACATGAAGTTCCTCAGGATTTCGGCTTCGCGTGATAAAAATTTCAGCTTTTGAACCTTCGTAGAAAAAAAGTTATAGCGAAAATGCCACGATGACCTATTTGGAGCAGCGAAACCCTAGAATCCAAAGCTCTGATACCAAATGTTATGAAACCAACTCCAAAATAGAAGAAAAGAGGGATCAATGCCTTAGAAATAAGCCACTTCGAGGGGGCAACCTCCTTTACATTACATAAATGAACAATTCTGGGATGATACAAATGACAACCTCCTTCTATATATAGGAGTCCATGGGGTCACAATATAATCCTAGCCGACCTAACAATAATAATGTAAGGGCACAATAATAACAAAATTTGGGTTACAGGGGTACAACAATAACAATAAGGGGGCTACACTAACAACAATAAGGGACTACACTAGTAATATAGGGACCTAACAAGGCGATACCTGTTTAGATGGGGAATATTGCAACAGTTGATGGTAAATTTTCTGTCCTTGAGTCCATCTCCCAAAGGCATCAATGCGCAGTGCTCAAGGGAGAGTTGGGATGACTCAGCACCGCACTGTCGTGGCAGGAAAAAGGCTATCGGAGCTATTAAGTAAGAGTGAGAGTTGGAGGACCAACTGGAATTGTTTGCCGTGCAGAGGAATGGACCCGCCAAGACACGTAAGCTCGAAGGTCGGCCCCTAACAGTTCAATGGCGAAATGCATTTAAATTGGCGTGGGGACACAGTGGCAGACACGTGAGCCCGAAAGATCGTTTATTGGCGCAAAGGCAGACCCACAAACAAGTTGGCATGGAAAGCCTTCCCGGAGCCTCTTGTGAAGGCACAAGGTGAGAGGGGTCGAGATAACCGACTCAGGTAACGGAAAGGTTGCCAACAATTGACAATCCGTCAATTGGTTATATATATATATATATATATATATATATATGTATTTAAAATAATGTGTGGTTGGGTGCATAGGCGAGGTTGTGTGTGTATATATATATACATATCAACATGTGTTAATTGTGAGCACCCATGACATGAGTGGGTCAACAACCAACACGTCATTGCCAGGACTGGGAGGATGACAAGGACAACCACATGGGTGCCACGAGGGCACCACGTGAGCATCACGTGTCAAGGTTGATGACATAGTGCCTTATAATTCGTCAAAATTTCAATGGTCATATCTACTAATTTGGAAGTCAAATTGAGGTGACATTTATATAAGCCGGAATCGTTTCGACGAGGTAGACGCAACAATGATGTTCACTTGAGGTTGTAAGCAAGTTGAAAGGAGGATCGAAATTTTTAGACCCCATTTCCATAACTTTGGATCTTGGGTTAGCTTAGTAACTAACCTCCTCCCAACCTACAGTTCTAAGGGATTAACAGGGGGGTGTTACATGATGTAACTAAGATTTGAACCGGGATCAATCAAATTCAAAATGCTTTGGTCATGGAGCATACCTTCCATCTCTGTAATCACATCCTGATAATTAGCTTGGCAATTATCCATTGCTGCATAAATTCTAGGTATACTTTGAGCCAACTCCTTGACTGTCTCTGCCTCCTGTGTGTTGTACAGTCTCGGACCAGTGTGCTTGTTTTGTGGGCAATCCTTCCTCAAGTTATTTCCTCCACAAGTCCAACTCTTTTATGGACCCTTCCCATAACCTTTGACTTCATCTTGGTTAGAATGGTCTCTATTGGCAACATTTTACCTTTGCTAATTTTCTTGGTTAATAGGCGTTGCACTTGCCCCTTTAGTTGTTTGTTGCCTTTTACCTTTAAATTTGGCATTGCCTTTGGATTTCTAGTTTGATTTATACTTAGGCCTACACCTAGACTGCTGATAGCAATGCTTCTGTTTTCGAATTGCATCCTTTAGTGTTTTGGGCTCGTGGAACTCAATCCTATCCTTGAAGGTTGCTGGTAGTCCACTGACATATCTTTGAATCTTTGCTTTTTCCTCTTTAAGGTAAGGAACATATCCTAACACCCCTAGAAATTTGGTGGTGTACTCGTCATCTGTCAATTTACCTAGCTTGAGTTCATAGAATTCCTTAGCCTTATTGTCATAATATCCTCTAATAGATATTTATTTCGAAATTCTCCTTGAACTCCTTCCATAATAATTCTTCCTCTTATTCCCTTTACATTTTCCAAATCTTCCCACCATATATCAGCCTTGCCTCTTATACTAAAAGTGCCTTCTTGTTCTCGAAATAGTTGCGCATTCGGAAGAATCTTTTCATTCTAAGCAACCAAGCTTCCACATCTACAGATTTCTTCATTTCTCCATCAAATGTGGGTGGTTTGGCCTTCTTAAATTCCTCTGGCATATGGTCCTTTTCTCTCTTTCTCTGATGATGATGATGATGATGACGCCTCCTGGTAGTAAAATTAGAATATCTACTAGAGTGATGCTCGTAAGTGTTAGTTCTTCTCTCTGGAGTACTCAATGGTGGTGCGTTCCCTCTCATGGTGTCTTCACTTTCCCATATGTGCCTCTTCCTGGATTGCTGCTACTTGCCCCATTTGTTCTCTCTTCTGGTTCCAAAGGGTTCCACCTGCCTTTATGACTAGCCCCCAGCTCATACTGCCTTTGTCTCTATAAGTCAAAAAGGCTTTGCAGTATGAATGCATCTACTTTAGCTTGCTTTTCCTGAGCCTTTACCAACCTTTCATAATCTTCCTTACAACTCTTTATTTCCGCTTTCAGGCTTCCCAACGTGTCCATCCAATCAAGAGAGTCTGCCATTCCTCGTTGTTCAACTGATCTTTCCTCTTCATCTATTCTTGCTTCTTTAGATCCATGATGTGATTGGTCAGAGCTATATTAAACCATTCATATCTTCATCTCTTCAAACCTTAGTGTCTTCTTGTCTTATGTGTTGTTACACACACGTATCCGTTACGTTTTAAACAAAATTCAAATACATAATAGATGTTGTTGTCGCACAAAATGTCTAGGCACCGCGACAACGACTCAGATCGGGGGCTGTCACCCTGATCCCCAATCTCTCTATCTAAGCTGTCTCCTTGCAAGCTAAGGGAGGTAGACCCTCGTAGAAATGAAGAAATAGAATTGGTTGCAAGTCAACCAACTCAGGAGACACAGTCAAATAACCAAGTACTTGATGAGATTAACGAGATTTCACAAATCCAATTATATTAAAACCAGTGCCTTATGGAGTTAAAAGATCCCGTTATGCAATTAAAGCCAAGTAATTGATGTATAACTGCTGCTATGAAGACACAAATGACCACAATGATATTCAATAGAAAGCACCACAACCATTCATTAAAATACTTAAGCCCACAACAAAGCTATCATGAAACGATCATTAAAAATAAATGCCAGATGCTTGCAACGTTTTTGAATCTATGATGTTTCAATTAATTCCAATCCAGAAATGAAAAATTTATATAGTCAAACTTAGGATAAAATTTTTAAGCTCATTTGACTAGAAATTTTTTTAGAATTTTTGGAATTTTTGGAATTTTTATATTTTATATTTCTTTTTATTATTTATAAAAAAAATTAAACTAAAGCTAAAGTCTAAAAGCTATCTAAACTAAAGCTAAAAATTAAAAAATCTAAAATAATTTAAAACTAAATTAAACAAGACTGAAATAAAATCTCAAACTTAGAAGCTATTATTAAGAAATAAAACTAAACAAACTAAGGCTAAATCTAAAAACTAAAGATTAAAACTAAACTAAAAAGGTAATTAAAATCTAAAAATTAAACTAAAGCTAAACTAAACGAAAGTTTAAAATTAAAATCCTAAACCTCCAAAGAAATAACGCTACCCTAACCTAACAAAATCGAATTAAATTAAAAGCCTAAAGCTAAACTCTTTATACAAAAACAAATGAAATACGAATTAAAGGAAAAATCAACGAAGGTTTATCATATGCGTTTTGTTTTTTGGTTTCGTTTTGCAGGTCGATACAGTGGTGGCACGATGGATGGCAGGCTAAGGAAGACGGCTGAGGAGAGGGTCGACGCAAAGGAGCTGCGATGGAAGAGCTAAGGGCTGGATGGCGGACGGATTAGGAGTTTGACGGCAGAGAAGAGTCAACGCAAAGGAGAAGGGACGGTGGATGAGAATGGATAGCAGCGGATGAAGGAAACACAGAGAATAATAGCGTTGAACAGGGGCAGCTGCAGGGATGAAGATGCATGGCAAGGGAAAAACGCAGAGGCTTGGCAGTAATATGCTTAAGACAACTTAGATAGAGAGATTGGGGATCAGGGTGACATCCCCCGATCTGAGCTGTTGTCGCGATACCTAGACATTCTGTGTGACAACAGATGTCATCACCTAGGCTTGTTGTTGGAAATTTGTTGGTTCAAGGCTAGCTGAACAATACATTGCAGGTTAGCACATCAATAACAATAAAACCATATCAATCATTAGTACCATGCTACATAATTAATCGCAAGGTAAGCATATCAACCATACATGCAATCAATCAATCACAAACAGACTTTTAACAATCAATCACAAACAGACTTTTAACACCTAAACATTTGCTTTCTTCATTTTCCTAAAATTCCATATGAAACACCTTTGCTCTGTTAAGTTTGTAACATAGTACCAACTTATTCCCAAAGGCTTGCAAGGAACTTGTCGTTATTTTTCCCATGATAGAGCCCATCTAGTCCAAGTATTAAACTTGGATGCTTTGATACCACTATGTAAACGCACTAGCATCTAACCCCAACCCTAACCAAGGGTAGAAGGAGGTGGTTATTATGCTGACCCAATCTCCATGGTATAGTTACGAAAATGGCGTCTAAATTTTTTGATCTTTTTCGACCTCTTTCAGACCTAAAATGGATATCATCGTTGTGTTTGTAACTTTGTCTCGTCGAGACCTTTCCAACAATATAATTTTCACTTTGATCCGATTTACGGATCAAAAGATATGGCCATTTGAAGATAGGCCATTCACCACTTCGCCACATCATTAACGCTTCCCACGTGGTTGCCGGGTGACAATCCACGTGGCGTCTTACATGGTTGCCCCACCACTGTGGCACCCCATGTGGCTGGGCATGCTCCTTCGGGTCGTTGGAGGTCAGCGTTGCTCAAATTCCATAGAATACAGTGCTGATTAGGGTCCTGACCCTGACCTAGGCATCCAACCCAACCCCCGGCCTGACCCAACTCTCGATTACCAGACTTGCGCCCAATCCCGACCCGCAGTTTCACCCGACTGGGCGATCGACTCGACTGGCTTGACCCCGACTAGCGGGTCCCACCTAACTAGCCCATTGACACTCCTTTGGTCAGGTGCAAAATCACTTTAAGTTGCGTGCCTCACCCGACTTGCTTGACCCCCGACCTGGCGGGTCCCACTAATGAATTGAAGATTGTTTTGCAAGTCTTTACCCTTACGAATTTTTGCGAATTCCCAGTTGATCTTGCTCTTGCCGAACCTCCACGACTTGCTAAGACTTAATTTGCAAAATCTCATGGATTCCCTCCCACACTCCATGGCCACAGAAGCCATGGCTTATCACGTGCATGCAATCAACAAGGACTGCTGAAGCACATGATTAATTTGTTCCACAGTGCACTAGGACAATACTGATCTTGGGCTCTCCTCTTGTTCGATAAAATATACAGGACCAACACCTTGGTGCCCTCTCCCAATCATAGGAAACTTACCTAGTTTCCTCAATCACATTGTATACACACACACACACACATGTTGTTCCACAGTGCACTAGGACAATACCGATCTTGGGCTCTCCTCTTGTCCGATAAAATACACAGGACCAACACCTTGGTGCCCTCTCCCAATCATAGGAAACTTACCTAGTTTCCTCAATCACATTGTATACACACACACACACACATGTTGTTATTAGTCATACACGCAACATATACACAGAGAAATCCACAATACATACAAATCACAAATTTCATCAAATCTCACAAATACCAATAGAGATCTATTTAGTCATGTGAGCTCAAAATCAATGTTATCCATGCTCACACAACACTCGTAGAATTTCAACCATTCCTTAAAGCATGCATATAAGGAAATTTAATATCTATTAATACATAGGAAATCACATTCCTTATCATCAATATATAAACATTTCACTAGTGTGACTAACGTGTGCATATCATTTAAGCATGAGAGGCTTGCATAGATTCTTATCTTATGTAGCAAACAAACTGGCAACTGAGAGTGAGACTTCAACTCTCCACCCAACCATAGACAAGCTACAACAACTGTTACTTGTAGTTGTCACCCTCGAGCCAAATTCCAATGCTCGAGTTGGAGTGCTTCCAAGGGAAACTTCGACCAAAACAACAATTGAAACAGGATGTCTCAAGGCCACTCTACCTTGATCCACCAACTACATAAGTTCCCACTTAGGCCATTGTACCTTGATCCACCAGGTATAATGATTCAACAAGGGCACAGTTGAAGTAGAGGGAGACACCAGCAGCGGGGTTTCAGCAGAGATTTGGGAGAAGGATTCCAGAGGGGATTTCCTATATTTTCTAGTGTCTTAGTGACAAGAAAGGAAGCTAATTTTATCTGCAAGAGGAGGCCGAAATAGTAGTGTGAGTTGCCTAGAGGAGCTCGTTTCAGTTTGTCAGTGCCAGGTTTATTGTCCAAAGACAGAGCGTGTGGGTTAGGGAAGTTGTTGGTGGCAAAACGAGTTGCAAGAAGTGATTCTAGAGGTTGTGCGATTTTTTCGAGAGTAGCAATGCAAATTTTTGGCAAGCAATGTGAATAACCAGGAGGAATGCGAGTTGGTTGGGAGAGGCCAGATCGAGTTACAAAGGAGAATTTTGTGTCTCCAGACTATTTTGACAATGGAGATTATTATTTGTCGGAGCTTTTCCATCATTAGACAAAAACCCTCATCTGCTGAAGAACTAATAATAAAACCCTCATCTGCTGCACTAGTTTTCCCTGCATTGGGGTTTTTCCAAGAATGATTGTCCAAAAATATCGGTGTCATCTATTTTGTGTGTGCGTGGATTATTTCTCAATTCTTACATTTGATTTTCCGCAACGTTTTTATTTGTGAAGAATTGCAGTAGTGAATTTATTGTTATTTGTCGTAAGTTAATTTACAAATTACAAATAAATGACATAAGTTAGGAGATAAATATCCGATTACTGCATTTGTGGAAAGTTCACATGGTATCAGAGCAAGGTTGGTGTAGATCAGATAGATCAGTGCACTAAAGAACAAATCTAGTGCAAAGGGTTTTGCAGGAGGAAATTAGCGCAAGGCATAAGAAGAGAAAGCAAGAGGGTTTTATAACCTAGTTTATTAATTTCTATAGTGTATTTGAGTCTGCAAATTTTCTAGATATCACCGCAGAAGGATTCAGAGATAAGAATAATTTGGATTTGTATTCAGGTTGGAAGATGAAGTCGATCTCATAGCTTTATCTCTCTAGCTCCACGTCCATGGGTCTCTAGTACATAGATAGTGGAGTGTCAACACACATGATGGGGGTTAGAAACTACTTCTCCAGCTACATGGAAGAGGAGGTGGATTTCCAGATTCAGATGAGAAACAAAACAAAGTGTACTCCAATTGAGAGAGGTACCATCAATATTCATAGGGAGTCAGGCAAGAACACTAGTGTTATAGATGTGTTGCATGTGCTAGGTTTGGGCATGAACATGATTTCAGTTTCTGCACTATAGGATAAGAGATACGATGTCTACTTCGTAGGGAAAAAAGTGTTCATTAAAAACCAATGTTGGAAGAAGGTGAAGCAAATTGGGGTTCAAAGCAACAAGCTTTACAGGTTGCAACTCGATTCTCCAAAGGCACTAGTTAGCAGCAACAATAGTAGTGGTAGAGACGTGGGAGAATTGTGGCATAGGAGAATGGGACATTTACACCATGGAGTACTTAGGATGCTTAAGGAGATTGACTGGTGTTCCAAAATTAAGTATGAAACACGATGATGTGTGCAGGGGGTGCGTGCTTGGGAAATTTGCAAAGGCAGTGTTCCCAAGAAGTGACAGTAGAGCCAATGGTGTGTTGCATCTTGTACATTCAGATATTTGCGGCCCAATGTCCACCAGATCTCTCAGAGGGTATGAGTATTTTGTCACCTTCACAGATGTCTACTCCAGGAAAACCTGGATCTACTTTTTGAAGACAAAGGATGAAGTCTTCAATCACTTCCAAGAGTTTATGGCTCTTGTGGAGAACATGCAGGAAAAAGGATCAAGGTGCTTCATACAGACAATGTAGGAGAGTACAAAAATAGTGACTTCACGGGGTTCTGTGCAAAGGAGGGCATCAAGAGAGAGTGGACAACTCCATACAATCCACAACAAAATGGAGTAGCAGAGCAGGAGAACAAGACGATCGTTGGGGCAGCAGAGGCTATGTTGTATGACCAGGATATGCCCAAGTTCCTATGGGCAGAGGCATGTAGCACAATGGTCTACATAAAAACAGGGTTCCTCATATAGCGTTGGGGAAGATAACACCAGAGGAGGTCTTCACAGGGAAGAAAATAGAGGTTTGTCACTTCAAAATCTTTGGTAGAATAGCATATTGTCATGTGACGGATGACAAACGCACCAAACTTAATCAAACTGTAGAGAAGGGTTGTTTCCTTGGTTATAGTGAAACGTCCAAGGCATATAGGATCTATGTTTCAAGCAAGAGGATGATCGTGAGACGGGACGTGAAGTTCCAGGAGGAGAAAGCCTTCAGGAGATCTCGCGAGTTTCCAACAAGTGATCGGAGTGAGCTAGTAGCAGCTCCATTGGTTCAACAGCAAGGACAGGCGGAGGGACAATAGAGCACGAGTACAGTTACCAGTACAAGCACTAGCTCAGGTGCAGATGGTCTTGTGAGTTTGCAACAGACAGAGCAACAGGGCCAGGATGAGGAGCTTCAAGCTCCACCCACCACCAATGGTAGAACTAGAAGAGAAGTTCGTTAGACATTGAAGGATGCATAGGAGTTTGTGGGTACTCCTAGGACGAGCAAGAGGGAGCATAGACAACTAGACAGGTATAAGGCGTTGGTGACAAAGTTCGTTGACAAGGAACCTTCCAGTTATGATGAGGCTGCACAAAATCAAGTGTGGCAGGATGCCATGGTAGAGGAGTACAACTCTATCATGATCAATGATGTATGGGAGGTAGTGGCTAGGCCTATGGATTGGTTAGTTGTGGGCTCCAGATGGATCTACAAGATCAAGTATATTGCAAATGGCAGTGTAGAAAAGTATAAGGCTAGGTTCATGGCCAAGGGATATGTGCAGAAGGAAGGCATAGATTATGAGGAGAGCTTTGTACTAGTGGCTAGATATACTTCTGTTAGGAATCTGTAATTTATTAGCAAGATTGGCAGAGTCCAATTACAGAAACAACATCGTTTCAACCAACTTTGGGATTCTATGATCTAGCCCTCCTGAATCCGGAGAGGGATCTCTCCAATAAGTGCAAAGATGGATTTGTCTTTGAAGTTCTGGGTAAAAATGCTAGGCTAGTTATGAAGGCCAAGGGTTTGTTTTGTTTTTTGGATGGTTGAGCATGAATGTTACTTGAGGGGAAAGTTCTAAGTGCAAAATTTTCAAAAGTGAGAAGTTGCAAGCAAATAGAACAGCTTTGGCTGATAGATAGATATAACGCTGGTTTTTAGTCCATTGGGCTATGGAGTCATATCTGGACTTTAATTGAGCAGCAACATCAAGGGTTATCCAAGGGGAAAGTCATCTATATCACAAGATTACTGAGATTAAAATGATGGAATGGAAACAATAAAGTGTTGGAAGGGTGGAAACTGATAATAATTTCTCAAGGGATTTATAGTCAGTCCAAACAAGAAAAAGCCTCTTAAGTAACTGTTTAAAACCAACCAAGAACAGGGCTAACCATAAACTTCTTGGGCAAGTCTGTATTAAAGCAGCTTAATTGACAAACAATCCAGTAGTCCACATAATTACTTTCAGAAAGTATGAAAACACATAAGAGAAACACAATGTAACCCTAAGATCAGATAAGGTACTTTTAAACCTAGTCTGCTTTCAGTCAACACCAAGGGAAACTTTCAGAATCTGCCTTTGGAGAAAAGAATCTAGGAATCAGGGCAAACCATATCTTCTCTAGTCTAACTTTAATAGCAAATAATGGAATTCACATTCAAGAACAATGTTTAAGCAAACAGAAGGACGAGGGAACGCCAACATTCCTAACTGTTTAAACTGTATTGAATCATTCTTAAATAAACAAATTTGAGGAAAACATTAAGATAAAGATTTCTCAGCCAGAGAAGGTTACTGATATACAGTAGACCCTAACCCTATTTAAACTGTTCTTTACAGCAGAATATGAACAATATGGCATACATAGAAGGAAAAACAATTAACAAATAAAGAAGCACTTCACCAGTAATATAGACCAGGATCCCAAGAAAAAACTTGTTATTGATGTCAAACCAGTTACAGTCTTCAAGTCCAATGTTTCAGTTCAACAATCATCTTCACTATTCAGCCTAACTACTCTATCACAAACAGAGCTTCAAGGGCCAGTGAACACTATGTACAAATAGAAGTCTCGAGCTCAAATGTATTTCAAAGTTCTGCAACCAACAATTTTTCATCTTCTATAGCAGTATTTATTGAAGGATGAGGAGGTGAGAACCAAAAAGATCTCAAGGGTCATTAATACAGATTAAATGACTTCTCGGCCCTTTGAGGGGCTCGATAGAGAAGTGAATAGGTGGACTGCTGTATTAATGTTTACAATTATGAATTTAAAACTCGATGGGAGTCTTATTTGACTTTGAGGCTCTGTGTGTTGTGTGGAGTAACTTTGTAGATATTTTCTGCGTTGATTTCTTTGCAAAAGTAACTCCCTGGCTGTGCTGGAGGCGAATATCAGCTTTTCTTCAATAACTTCGGCCTCTGTTTGAATGGTTTGAGGCAACAGGTGGCTTTTATGGTAGCTGAGGAATTAATTCGCCTTAGATGTGGCGGTGGAGGTTTTCTGTCTGATAAAACACTTTTAGATTTTCTTTAAACTGTGTTTTGAGTCGGGGATTAGGCTTTTGATAACCGTCTTAGCCGAATCCCCGTAATACTGTCTTCAATCTTCATCTGCTACGCTTTCATCAAAAACCGATACTCTTTAACTGTGTTCTGAATAGAACAGTGTCTTGTCGATGTGCAGGTCGCGCAGGGCTTTTTAAGGCATCAATGCCCATGGAACACTGATAAAACGTCGAATCCAACCCAGTGAATGGTTCCTTTAGTAGCTCGAAGGCACAGGAAACGTCTTTCCCAGTCCCCGACTTTCCTTCATTATTCAGTGGAAAACCATTAAAATACCTGCAAAACACAAAAACAATTAAGAAATCATGCGTTTTGGGCTTAAACTGCTTAGAAGGCGAGGAAGGAGCGCCACCGTTGGATTTGGACACGTGGACGGTCCAGATTTAATCGGGGAATCGCAATCGGTGGGAGGAGAAAAGGGGTGCGATTGAAAAACTCCGATGCAATTGCGCGATCGGGAGGGTCAAAGCGATTGAGCGAAGACCGTCGATCTAAAAATGAGATCAATGGTGGACAATGAATCGGCGGGTTTTGAAACAGTGGTAAGACTTATGAGCGGAGGGAATGAGGACCGTTGGATTTTGGAGGGCAGAGAGGAGATCAACGGTGGACAACCAATCGGAGATCGACAATCGGGGGTGAAACAAAACGCATGCGATTAAGACTTTGTGATGCGATTGAGCGCTGGCCGTTTGATCGGCTGTAGATGATCAACGGCGGATATTGGTTTTGGAGTGGAGTGGCGAAAACCCTTATAATATACGAAAAATCAAAGTTTTTAATATAAAACAAAGGTTTATATGGATCGGGGCGGAATATTTATATGTAGAGGGAATAGGCGCCCGATTGCGGGGCCTTTGGGTGTATGAAACATGATAGGCCCGAGGCTTTATATATATCAAGGGCCAAATCGCAATCGGAACATTCGGGCCCGGTCTTTAAATCAACCCATTGTGAAAACTCCGATTGCGATTGCGCGATCGGTCTTTTTGATCTACCCATTAAAATATTTCAACATGTGACTTAAGTTTTTAACTTGAAACTTTTGGAGAAGTGGGTTTTAAGCCTTACAAAGTGGGTTTTTATGAATGGAAAAAGGAAAATCACAAAAATAGAGGATTTTTATGGAAGAAAGTTGTGAAAATGAAGGTTAGTTTTGAGTGGGGGAAGAAGGGGGAAAATGATGGTTTTTCAGCAGTTTCTTCTCATGATTTTAGCAAAATTTCTGAGTATAAGATGGAAATAGAAATGAAGATTTTGGACAGAGGCATGAGGCCTTCTAGGAGCCTTTAAGAGCCAACAATTTTTAGTGATAAAATTTGTTCCTTGGAGGCTCAAAAAGTCTTAGCCATCTTTTGGTATAACAAAATATTATAGGTGGCTAACAGTGGCTCCACTTGGGGATGATGCCTTCTTAAAGGTATCAAGAACTTCAGACTTGGATTCTCTGGGAGGCTGACTTGTGCCTGATCCATTGGGCTGCCTTTCCTTTGGTGGGATGATCTTGCTTTGCTTCTGAAAAATAATATCAGTTTTTAAAGAATAATGGACTTCATCAATATAACTTTCTACCTACCCAATCCTACTAATTTAACATTTTTTCTTCATCAGAGTGCACTTGGATGGGCAAACTCTTTTCACAACATTTTATTCTTTTTGAAAGCATACAAACTAATCTAATTCTACTCCTTATTTCTCCCTGAACTCAGATTAAACAGTTGAGCTCAGATATTTCTCTACCTAATCTACTGTCTGTTGGGATTAAACTATCCAACAGACTTTCATTCTCTAAATTCTACAACAGAAATTTAAAAACAGTCAAGTCAAGTTTAAGCTGTTTGACTCGCTGTGATCTATGGCATAAAAACAAGCTGCACATAGATTATTATTTGCAGAAAATTTAAAAATCAAAATGGAAGGCTTAAGATCTGAAAGTTTTTCATCATGGCCTTCTCTTTTCTTCACAGCTCTGTTTTTGCTTTTGTTTGAGCTGTCTCTTCCTTGTTTTCTGATTCAGATTTTGGGCAAATTAGAACCAGTTTTTCTCTTTTGTGACTCAGAAAATAGAACCGTTTTGAGTCATCCCCTTTTGGAAACTTTGGTTCAGATTTTGAGTTTGTTTGAACCTTCAATTTCTATCCTAATCTATTTACTGATAAGCCAAGATTGAACAGTTTGGCAAATCGAATTCACTATCCTATCAGCAAAAAAATTTAAAGCTAATTAGCCAAGATTAAACAGTTTGACTAACTAGAAGTGTGTTTTGAGGAGTGGCATTTGAGCTTGCACACTTTCAGAATTTATTTCTGTTTTTTGGCATGGGGCTATACCTTTCTTATTTTCACAGTCTGCCCTCTTCTCTTTCTTTCACTGTTTTTGTATTTTTAAATTCTTTGATTTTTATCTTCAAAGCAGAAAACGACAACTAACTACATGCTCTGAACTGAGCTTTATTGACATTCCTATCTAACCTATTCTAAACATGGGGTATTTACATATTCATATGATACAAAAGTGCCAATGCAGCCAGTTGAGTAACGTCAAGAAGAAGAAGAAACTCTGGCTGTTTGTCAGAGGTATCCATAGTATATTTTGAAGATTAATCTTCAAAAAAATAAAAACTATCACAGAAGGTGACAACTTTTCATGTCTCTGGCTCTTGCAAAGGATCATTGCTTGGTAATTTGAGCCATTTGGGATATCCACACACTCTTCCAAAGGATCAACAAAGAAAAGATGAAGGTTCTCTTCTTTTTGGTCCTCCATGTCTGGTAGATTGTCTGCTCCCAAGACTTGAGTTTTGAGGAACATATCTTCAGGAAGTTGTTTGGAAGCTTCGTCATCCTTAACCTGCACAATAGCAAACAATGAAATATTTTCTTTCTCTAAATATATGCTTGCTTCTAATATGCATTCGGGTTCTTTAAATGGCAGATTGATATCAATGATAGGGGAAGTTTCTTCTTGAAAAGAGGGTATATCCACAGTAGGATAGTTTTCTATCTGTTTCTCTCCCTTTTCTTCATCATCATCTGAACTGGAGGACTCATCATATTTGGCAGTGTTGTCCTCTTGTGGCCCTGGTATGCTTGGATTCAGTGGGCTAAACTCTGTGAAGAGGTTATTATATTCTCGAGTGGGGGTGTATTCAATGGTTTCCTCTTGCTCAAAAATTTCTTCATTACTCTTCTCTTCACCTTATGAGTTGAAAGGCTACTGATTCCCAATAAAGTGAAAGCTTTGTATGATGGATCGAAAAGGACGATTGCGGCTTTCAAGTTGATGATGGTGAAACTCATAACACCAATCAAATGCTGGTTGCCCTGCATGATTAGTTTCTGCTTGGAAATCATCATCATCATAAGACTGATTGAAGTTTGAAAATTTATTAGAATAAACATTTTCATCAGTCAAACATATTGGGATATCAGTAGGCCCTTCTTCATTCTGATCTACAAAAGAACTTTCCGAATCTGTACAACAAAGTTCTCTATCTGAATGGGCAAGAGTGTTTGTTTCGCAGAAAATTTCAGAGACCGACTGTTTATTAATAGTCTGATCTATCTCTCTTTTTGTCAAAGGTGAAGATGTTTCTATGTTCCTTCTAACAGGAGTACCGCAGTTCTCTGTCTCTTGTGAAGACTAATTGTGAGGCTGGATGTCTTCTTGAGCCTCAGCTATAAGGGATGATGAATCAATATTTGAGTTTTCAGGGATATCTTGAGGAATGTTCTTTACTGCTCGGATCATCTCTTCCTCAACTGATTCATCTATGTTTTTAAAAATTTTCAATAGGATGTTAAACTCATGAATGGCTGTTAAAAGATCTTCAGGATGCATTTCTTCCAAAGCTTCCCCATTATCTATAATGTGTTGGGTGATGTTTTGCGATGGATCATAATATATTGCACCCAATGATAATGATGTAGTGTTTTCTTTATAGTTGTCATAGAACACATATTCAAGGTCTCTTAAGGAAAACAAACTACTAGATCTTAAGCATTCATACCAATCCCTAGCTTTTCCTTCTAATGTTAACATGAACATTTTCATTAGGCAGTCTTGATGCCATTCAATTTTCAACGTCCATACATGTATATGAAATTTGATGAGATGTAGTAGAGGGTCATCAAAGTTTTCACCTTGAAAAATAGGCAGGTTGTCATCCCAATTTTCCTGGAGCATCTTATGTGGAAACCCAGGGATATGATCTCTACTCATTGGGGCATATCTTCGTTGTATTCTTGGAATCATGTTTGTAAATCAAAAAAGGAGGTCACTGTGTCTGGTCACTCAGTTCAGGGTCTTCTACCGGTGGAGTCATTTGGTCTTCTGGGAGTTTCAGAGTGTGGAGTCGCCAGGTGGAAGATTTGTTAGCTCCTAAGGAGGTAAAATGTTTTAATGGTTCCACCACCATGTGTTTCTTGTAGAGCTGCAAGGTTTTTAGGAATTGAATTAGCTCTCAAGGGTGATCTGAAAACAGTTGATAATTTTAACCTTAGGAGACTTTCTAAGGATACTTTCTGGGTTATCAACTATCTCAGGTAGATCGGGGTCAGGATGGGCTCTAGTATGAATCTTTCTAGAAGCCACTATGCTGTGTTTTTTAGACCCAAATAAACAAGAAAAGTTCAACCAGATATGACAATATTTAAGAGGTTAACTAATCTGTTTTCACAATTTTAATCCTACAGTCCTCTAACTGGATTTGAATGATATTATAATGATAAGGGTTCTTCCCAGTGGAGTCTTAAGGTCTGTTCAGGATTGTGGAGTCGCCAAGTGGAAGTTTTTAGCTCCTTTGGAGGTAAAAGGTTTTATGGTCCACTACCATGTTTATTGAATACCAATCTGAAATTTTTTTTTAGGTTTTTCTGAGTTGTTTTTCAGTAGTGTGGTTTTTAAGAATATCCTAACTCTGCTTCAAAACTTAGCTACGGTTGTGAGACAAAGACAGTCTATCCTTATGGCTAAGCTAGCTGATTTTTCAAGGTTAGATAAAGTCTTGAAGAGAATCCTAGGGTTTACCTAGTTTGTCACTGATTCAAACAAGTTTCATCATGATTACCATTTCTGTGGTAGTGCTTGAAAAGGCTGCTTCTTACTCACAAAGTTTTCTTGAATCAAGGGTTTTCTGAGGTCTCTAAAAGGCATTAAAAACACTCAGATCCCCAGTGGAGTCGCCAGAAATGTTAGGAATCTGTAATTTATTAGCAAGATTGGCAGAGTCCAATTACATAAACAACATCGTTTAAACCAACTTTGGGATTCTAGGATCTAGCCCTCCTGAATCCGGAGAGGGATCTCTCCAATAAGTGCAAAGATGGATTTGTCTTTGAAGTTTTGGGTAAAAATGTTAGGCTAGTTATGAAGGCCAAGGGTTTGTTTTGTTTTTTGGATGGTTGAGCATGAATGTTACTTGAGGGGAAAGTTCTAAGTGCAAAATTTTCAAAAGTGAGAAGTTGCAAGCAAATAGAACAGCTCTGGTAGATAGATAGATATAATGCTGGTTTTTAGTCCATTGGGCTATGGAGTCATATCTGGGTTTTAATTGAGCATCAACATCAAGGGTGATCCAAGGGGCAAGTCATCTATATCACAAGATTATTGAGATTAAAATGATGGAATGGAAACAATAAAGTGTTGGAAGGGTGGAAACTGATAATAATTTCTCAAGGGATTTATAGTCAGTCCAAACAAGAAAAAGCCTCTTAAGTAACTGTTTAAAACCAACCAAGAACAAGGCTAACCATAAACTTCTTGGGCAAGTCTGTATTAAAGCAGCTTAATTGACAAACAATCCAGTAATCCACATAATTACTTTCAGAAAGTATGAAAACACATAAGAGAAACACAATGTAACCTTAAGATCAGATAAGGTACTTTTAAACCTAGTCTGCTTTCAGTCAACACCAAGGGAAACTTTCAGAATTTGCCTTTGGAGAAAAGAATCTAGGAATCAGGGCAAACCATATCTTCTCTAGTCTAACTTTAATAGCAAATAATGGAAATCACATTCAAGAACAATGTTTAAGCAAACAGAAGGACGAGGGAACGCCAACATTCCTCACTGTTTAAACTGTATTGAATCATTCTTAAATAAACAAATTTGAGGAAAACATTAAGATAAAGATTTCTCAGCCAGAGAAGGTTACTGATATACAGTAGACCCTAACCCTGTTTAAACTGTTCTTTACAGCAGAATATGAACAATATGGCATATATAGAAGGAAAAACAAATAACAAAGAAAGAAGCACTTCACCAGTAATATAGACCAGGATCCCAAGAAAAAGCTTGTTATTGATGTCAAACCAGTTACAGTCTTCAAATCCAATGTTTCAGTTCAGCAATCATCTTCACTATTCAGCCTAACTACTCTATCACAAACAGAGCTTCAAGGGCCAGTGAACACTATGTACAAATAGAAGTCTCGAGCTCAAATGTATTTCAAAGTTCTGCAACCAACAATTTTTCATCTTCTACAGCAGTATTTATAGAAGGATGAGGAGGTGAGAACCAAAAAGATCTCAAGGGTCATTAATACAAATTAAATGACTTCTCGGCCCTTTGAGGGGCTCGATAGAGAAGTGAATAGGTGGATTGCTGTATTAGTGTTTACAATTATGAATTTAAAACTCGATGGGAGTCTTATTTGACTTTGAGGCTCTGTGTGTTGTGTGGAGTAACTTTGTAGATATTTTCTGCGTTGATTTCTTTGCAAAAGTAACTCCCTGGCTGTGCTGGAGGCGAATATCAGATTTTCTTCAATAACTTCGGCCTCTGTTTGAATGGTTTGAGGCAACAGGTGGCTTTTATGGTAGCTGAGGAATTAATTCGCCTCAGATATGGCGGTGGAGACTTTCTGTCTGATAAAACACTTTTAGATTTTCTTTAAACTGTGTTTTGAGTCGGGGATTAGGCTTTTGATAACCGTCTTAGCCGTAATCCCCGTAATATTGTATTCAATCTTCATCTGCTACGCTTTCATCAAAAACCGATACTCTTTAACTGTGTTCTGAATAGAACAGTGTCTTGTCGATTTGCAGGTCGCACGGGGCTTTTTAAGGCATCAATGCCCATGGAACACTGATAAAACGTCGAATCCAACCCAGTGAATGGTTCCTTTAGTAGCTCGAAGGCACAAGAAACGTCTTTCCCAGTCCCCGGCTTTCCTTCATTATTCAGTGGAAAACCATTAAAATACCTGCAAAACACAAAAACAATTAAGAAATCCTGCGTTTTGGGCTTAAACTGCTTAGAAGGCGAGGAAGGAGCGCCACCGTTGGATTTGGACACGTGGACGGTCCAGATTTAATCGGGGAATCGCAATCGGCGGGAGGAGAAAAAGGGTGCGATTGAAAAACTCCGATGCGATTGCGCGATCGGGAGGGTCAAAGCGATTGAGCGAAGACTGTCGATCTAAAAATGAGATCAACGGTGGACAATGATCCGGCGGGTTTTGAAACGGTGGTAAGACTTATGAGCGGAGGGAATGAGGACTGTTGGATTTTGGAGGGCAGAGAGGAGATCAACGGTGGACAACCAATCGGGGATTGACAATCGGGGGTGAAACAAAACGCATGCGATTAAGACTTTGCGATGCGATTGAGCGCTGGCCGTTTGATCGGCTGTAGATGATCAACGACGGAGATTGGTTTTGGAGTGGAGTGGCGAAAACCCTTATAATATACGAAAAATCAAAGTTTTTAATATAAAACAAAGGTTTATATGGATCAGGGCGGAATATTTATATGTAAAGGGAATAGGCGCCCGATTGCGGGGCCTTTGGGTGTATGAAACATGATAGGCCCGGGGCTTTATATATTTCAAGGGCCAAATCGCAATCGGAACATTCGGGCCCGGTCTTTAAATCAACTCATTGTGAAAACTCCGATTGCGATTGCGCGATCGGTCTTTTTGATCTACCCATTAAAATATTTCAACATGTGACTTAAGTTTTTAACTTAAAACTTTTGGAGAAGTGGGTTTTAAGCCTTACAAAGTGGGTTTTTATGAATGGAAGAAGGAAAATCACAAAAATAGAGGATTTTTATGGAAGAAAGGGGTGAAAATGAAGGTTAGTTTTGAGTGGGGGAAGAAGGGGGCAAATGATGGTTTTTCAGCAGTTTCTTCTCATGATTTTAGCAAAATTTCTGAGTATAAGATGGAAAAAGAAATGAAGATTTTGGACAGAGGCATGAGGCCTTCTAGGAGCCTTTAAGAGCCAACAATTTTTAGTGATAAAATTTGTTCCATGGAGGCTCAAAAAGTCTTAGCCATCTTTTGGTATAACAAAATATTATAGGTGGCTAACAACTTCCATCCGAGTAGTGATATCTCTAGTAGCGCAAATGGGATGGCAGATTCACCAGATGGACGTCAAGACAATATTCTTAAATGGGGTGATAGAGGAGGAGGTGTATATCAAACAACCAGAGGGTTTTGAAACGCATGAGAGAGGCACACGTGTGCAGACTTAAGAGAGCACTATACGGGCTCAAATGAGCTCCCAGGGCATGGTATGGTCAGATAGACAACTACTTGCAACAGATGGGCTTTGTGAAAAGTGAAGCAAACTCAAATCTCTATTATCTGATGGTTGGAGGTGAGCCACTCATCCTAGTTTTGTATTGTCTTGATAGGGTCATCAAGGCTCATAGAGGATTGCAAGACAGTCTTGGCAACATAATTTGAGATGAAGGATTTGGGGCTGATGCATTACTTCCTAGAACTGGAGGTATGGCAGATGGATGGGGAGATCTTTGGAGATCGTGAAGAGGTTTAGGATGCAGGATTATCCATGTCCACACTTATGAGTACTAACTAGAGGAAGATAGATGCATCAGAGCGCGAGGACGTGGACGCAACCTCATATAAGCAGCTCATCGATTCATTCATGTATCTAGTCAACACAAGGCTAAACATTTGTTTCGTGGTCAACACTCTCAGTCAGTTCATGGTAGAGCCAAAGAGGGTGCACTGGATAGTAGCGAGACATATTTTGACGTTTTTGTGTGGCACAGTCAAGTATGGTTTGCGATATACTCAAGGTGATGGTGTCAGTTTATGTGGATATACAAATGCAGACTGGGCAGGAAGTTCAGTGGATTGGAAAAGCACTTCAGGGTGTTGCTTCCGTATTGGATTAGAGGTTGTCTCTTGGTGCAACAAGAAGCAGAAGTCTGTGGCACTGAGTTTTGCAGAGGCAAAATACATGGCAGCTAGCATGGCCACATGTGAAGCTATTTGACTTTGGAAACTGCTAGTTGGTTTGTTTGGTCAGCGGTTGGATTCGACCAATATCTACTGTGATAATCAGAGTTGCATTAGGCTCTATGAGAATCCAATGTTCTATGATAGGTTGAAGCATATCGACTTGTAGATAATCAGAGTTGCATTAGGCTCTATGAGAATCCAATGTTCTATGATAGGTTGAAGCATATCGACTTGTAGATAATCAGAGTTGTATTAGGCTCTATGAGAATCCAATGTTCTATGATAGGTTGAAGCATATCGACTTAAGGTACCACTTCATCAAAGATTGTGTGCAGCGTGGATTAGTTCGACTACAACATGTTCCCACAAGTCAGCAGGTTGCAAATATTCTCACAAAGGCCTTAGATAAGGCAAAGTTTGTCTTCTTTAGGGATAAGTTGGGAGTAGTGGAGAACACCTTCCTCATTAAGAGAGAGTGTTAGTTTTTGGTAGTGGAAAAGTGTTCTAGTCTCTATGGTGTCTAAGAGGCTAAGGAACATAGGATCTCCAAAACCTAGAAAAGTTTTCGCAAAGAAAACCTCAGAAACACCTCAATTAGATTGATTAGCCAATAATTAAATATTTCCTAAATCTAACTTAGGAAAATTGGTTAAATAAATCAAATTAATTGAGGAAAATCGATTTTTCTCTAGAGACTACTAGAAAAGCCACTTGATGGGGTCAAGATGATCTTATCCATCAATTGTGATTAGATCATGGTCGTTGGTTGCTCAACGAGAGATTATAAGAGCAAGTCGATGGAGTTTGGAGAAGACATTCAAGTAGTTCGACTTGTTACCACTCAAACCAACAGGAGACCTAAGAGGGGTTCCTATAAGGACAACTGCTAGGTCAAGGGCAACGATGGAGACTTAGCCCACTGTCACCACAACTAAGGCTCCCTACTCTTTACAGACTTTCACCGATGGGAGGAGTCCCAATATTTTGGGAAGCCACTTATGAAGGATATGTTAATGAATAGGTGTGAAGTAACCCCGGAAACCCTTTCCCTAGGATAGAATGAAGAGTGAGACTTGCTTGCCTTTTAAGCAAGGGACTTGATCTTCTAGGCGAAGAGGGGTGAGGATTGGAGGGCAGGGATGAAGAGTACAACTTGTAGAGGTACTTCTCGATCCCTAAAATCCTGTAAGAACTTGGATTCCCAAATAATCCTTGATGAGTAATCTTTAACAAGAAATAGGACCACACGGGGCCAATTTTTAATCTAAACGCAGCTACTCTATCATGAGAAATATCATATGAGGTTAGTTCTAATGCAAAAACCAACATGCAATGCATCCTACTCTAACATGCATAATGTACAATGTCAAGTACTAGGTATAATAATAGACCCAATGCAACCAACATGTCAATTGATCAATACAATGACACATGCCTCCATGGCTATTTTTGCAATGAACTTGGCAATACAAATGGGAATTATGATATGAGGGGTCGCGAGGGCGGTTGGTGGGAAAACAAGAGACCCATATGCCACATAAAGGAAAACTGGAAGAAGGAATAGACATCAACCTAGAGGATTTAATTTGATCCTCCAACGAGGAGATGGAAATGTCAACGACCAAGTATATGAATCTTTGATGAAGAACTATCTCGGGCTCATCACCCTTAGGCTAAGAAGGAGTAAATGGCTCAGACATATTTAGGATAATACTATTTTGGTCATTGGTAAAACAAGAAGTGTACTCATCATTGTATTTTGGAAAAAACCATGGCTCTGGTTTTTTCGCAGGGGAAAATAACTCTTCATCAAAGCTAGGGGAACAAACTTCGTCACAAACATCCATTTCCTGGACAGGGACATAATAAGGGGAATACTGCTCGAGCATGAAGAAGAACCTCGTATCGATGGCATGGCTCAATGCAACTTCTTCTTCAGTTTCCTTCACATTAGAGTCATCGAAATCACCCACAACTTCAGAAGGCTCTTCTTTGGTTGAATCATCTTGGAACATAAAGAAGAGACCCTTCCAATCACTAGAGAGGGGTTCATAAGGGTGAACACTGTTGTTCCAAAGGGGAGGAGTATCTTCTTCTTCTTTGAGTTCGTTCCTATGGATTTGAGAGACTATGGGGTCTTCATTTTTATAGTCATACCTAATTCCCCAACCAACAACCCAGGATCATTCAAAGATTCTTCATTTATTTGACTATCATGATCTTCCTTAGAATTATCCCATTCTTCACTACATATTTGATGTTGGTTAGGATGCCATTCATCCTCTTCTTTAGACATGGACGACTTTTCCTCCTTCATTCGTTCTCGAAGAATGAGATCCAAGGTATTTACTAAATGATTATGATGGAATGCCTCAAGAAGGAGGTCATCGGTAGGACTCTTTTTATATTCACAATTTCACACTTCATGTTACGGAGTCTTTTCGATTGCTCACAATAGTAGGAGAAAATCTCTTAGGAGTTATATGTAGTTGTTAATTGCCTGGAAGACTTCTCATACTCCATCATCCATTCTTCCAACACCGGGGGGCTCTCAGGATCCATATTATCGCTACCCTTAGAGGACATGATTTCCAATTTATGAATCTCTTTTTCAACACTATCCTCAAGGTACACATCAATCACTTGATCATGATGATTTGGAGAAGGATAAAGATATTCTTCCTCAAGCCCAAAACCATATTCAATAACTTCCTCCTCTTGAAGGGCCACATCCAACATTTGGCATATGTCTTCATGAGATTGGAAACCCGACCCTTCATGCAACAAGAATTACGTAGTCAACATTGGAAGAGAAGGAATGCTTTTAGGTTTATATGACTCAAGCCAATCGGTATTGGGGCCAATGGATAGGACAAACAATTCCATTTGGAGGTTGAGTTATATTTTTCTTTGAAAGATACCTCATGAACCTTACCATGTGAGTGGCTGCAGAATATGGATCCCCATCGAACGTTGGCATATTCTTCATGGATTTCGATGAGGGATATCTCGAGATCCCTGTCAGATCTATGGCGGGAATATATGTGGTCAACATGTTGTTGGGTCCTTAATGACATGGGAGTCGCCATGGTGAATGAAATTGCCTTGACAAATGCTTGCTTCACCCTACAAGCATTGACCTTAGCGATCATTAAAGAACTAGGGCTTCGTTCTTCCAATGGAGTAGCCAAAAATGATATATCAATATTATCGTATGGAGAACAAGACACGTCTCATCCTCGGAAACAGCGCCAGAAATGTTACCACTCAAAGGAGACCTAAGAGGGGTTCTTATAAGGGCAACTGCTAGGTCAAGCGCAACGATGGAGACTTAGCCCACTGTCACCACAGCTAAGGCTCCCTGCTCTTTACGAAATTTCACCGATGGGAGGAGTCCCGATATTTTGGGAGGCCACTTATGAAGGATATGTTAATGAATGGGTCTCAAGTGACCCTGAAAACCCTTTCCCTAGCATAGAATGAAGAGTGAGACTTGCTTGCCTTTTAAGCAAGAGACTTGATCTTTTAGGGGAAGAGAGGTGAGGGAGGAGTCCCAATATTTTGGGAAGCCACTTATGAAGGATATGTTAATGAATGGGTGTGAAGTGACCCTAGAAACCCTTTCCCTAGGATAGAATGAAGAGTGAGACTTGCTTGTCTTTTAAGCAAGGGACTTGATCTTCTAGGGGAAGTGGGGTGAGGATTGGAGGGCGAGGATGAAGAGTACAACTTGTAGAGGTACTTCTCAATCCCTAAAATCCTATAAGAACTTGGATTCCCAAATAGTCCTTGATGAGTTACCTTTAACAAGAAATGGGACCACACGGGGCCAAGTGGACCCAACCTAGGTTCAGGGATGGAATATAACAACCAATGATGCTCCTATCCTGGACAAGGTGAGGGGAAAGGATAAAACAAGAATTTTTACTTCAAAAGGTCAAATTGATCTTGCCAGGTGCTAGCCTTGGGAAACATAGGGAAAAACTTGGTCCTAGAGCTAGGGCTTCAGGTACCAAGAGATTCCACTATTGGAATTGGCCCAAATTTGGAGGAGAGCAAGGGGACCCACCAACGCAGTTACCTCTAGGAGATCAAAGTTTTTCTGTGGCCAGATTCTCGAGATTTTGATGCCCTAGGAAACCTAATGGGGCTAGACCAAGGAAAAAGGGGAAAAAGGTGAAAATGATCACCCTTTTGAGGGACTAGTGCCTGATTCACTTGGGGATATGGAGTCAAGGATGATAATGATTAAGAATTTGGTTTCTTGATCAAGGAGGCTAAAAAAGTCAACTTCGTCCAATGTTAAGGGAAAGAGAAGAAAAGTGACCTTCAAGCATTTATACTTCATACAAATGGTGCAAGCTTATCGGGACCAAACAATCTCTAGGACATTTCATTCATCTAACAATGTTCCATACATTAAACGAGCTAAATAGACACTTAATTCCACATTTCAATCATGCAACAATTAGCCCTAATTATAGCGAAGTTCAACAGTATGCAACAACAAGAAAATAACGTTAAAATTTGCATTTACAATGTTAGAGAGTATATCCAACCAACATCACATTTGCAAAAATGAAGCTCCAAGATAAAAATGGCCCAAATCCATACATCAAAATTCATCCATTATTCAAAATAGTCCTCCAAGGAAATTTGCGAAGTTCTCTAAAAATAGAGAGATCCCAAGTCACGTGATGATACAAATGAATGTAGCTAACTCCTATTCATACACCTTTTAGGAGTTCGAATTAGCCTTTGGGCCTACATTAACCCCTAAACATAAAATAATGTGCATGTAACCCTAAATTTTGGTGACAAGCCCACCAAACTAGCTCAGACATGGAATAATAAGCCTCTCAAGAGGTCAAATAATAATATGTGCATGTCATGGGGCCCTCCAAAGGCCTAATAATATCCAGAAGTGGCATAATGTTGAATGAACTCCTCAAAATATGATGGACAAGGGGGTGGCCCCTTGTTCTCCAAGTAGTTGACCTATGGTGCTCCCAGTGGGTGTGGGGGCACATCAATGACCCCATGGGTCTCCATATGAGTCGAATATGCTTGTTGATCCTCTGTAAGGGCTCGAATGATGGAATGAATGCTGCCATGACATTGTACAAGTCCTGGGACACCTGCCAAGAGTGTGGTGGTCATGTGGGGCCTGCTGGGCATAACGTACCAAGCATATCATCATCATCCCAAAAGTGTATCTCTAGTAGTCTCTAAACATCGATGGGGATCCGTGGAGTGTTGTCTGCTGCTGTGGAGGCCCATGGCTCTCTATGCATACCCTATATGTGCCAATGTAGCCCTATGGGGGTTAGGTTCCCATATAGGGAGACTAAAGCCAAATGGAAAACACCTGCAATCCTCTATAAGATCCAATTCGTCTCCTAGCCTTCCAGTACAAGTCATTAGAGTAATCGTGTAAAAGAGCTTACAAACCATGGATAACAGAGTGGGCACTTCATAATGGCATGCCCTTCCATAGTGGGCTTTGGCATGCCCTTCCAAAGGGGGTTAGCCAAGTACCTTATTAGGTGGTTTCAACTCTTAAAGGGGATAGTATGTCCAAGGTACAACCCTCCAATGGGAGTGGCAAGTGATAAATAAGTGAAATGGAGCAGGGAATGAGAGGGGAAATCCTAGGCCACATATTGGGGCATAGGGGCAGCTAGATAAGTGGAAGCCCACACCTGGGTATATAATGTATAGGAGGGAGCAATTGAACGTGCCTTTTGCCTTTTATAAATTTTCTTTAATAAACTACTCGAGGCTCAAAGGGCAAGAGCATGATGTGTCGGATATAGCAGTAAATACCTTGGATTTGGTAGGGTGGTTCATTGCGCTCCAGGGGTTCAGACAGTCATGGGTTCTTGAATGATAAAGGAGGCTCATCTAGGGCTTATGGAACCAGAGTGATTACCATGGGTATTGGGTAGAGCTCATGTATTGGCTTTTGCCCATGTGCTAATTATTTTTGTCTCGATCATCTTTTGCATTTTCTGGTACAATTTCCTGTTAAGTGTGGCCAATTTTGCTTTTTCTTTTTCTTTTAGATGTTTCAACCTCCGAGGCATCATTCCAGGCCTAACCCAAGGTGGGGGCAAGGGGATAGGGAGGTTGACCCTATGTGGACCCAGGGAGGCAATGTGGACCTAGGTCGGAGAAATGATGAATGGGGGTATAGTGAGTGGAAAGGGAATACTATATGTGGATAAATGAGCAAGACCATGCACCCAAAGTCGGGGTTTCCCAAGTAGTACCACCCTAGAACCAAATGGTCAATAAAGGAGATCCCACGGGACTAAGATCCAAAGGTAAAATCCAAAAGAGATCAAGGGGACAGGAGCACAAACTAAGCCCACTCTTTCCACCAAATACCTCCATCAATCCATGTCTAGAAGTATCCACGCTAAGTAAACCCAATACTCAATTACCAAATGACAAGACATACCTTTAGATTTGGGAGGCCCACCTTCAAACATACGATCAATACAGATGGGTGAGGGACCACATGGCTGGCTTAGGCGGCGGAGAAATGGCACAACGAGCTAGAAGAAGGTTGCAAGGGGCTGTCAGCTGAGGTCCATCATATCACCGACGAAGTGGTGGGTAACACGACTTACCTAGTTGCAGTGATTCAACAAGGGCACAGTTGAAGCAGAGGGAGACACCAACAACAGGGTTTCAACAGAGATTTGGGAGAAGGATTTTAGAGAGGATTTCCTTCGATTTTCCAGTGTCTTAGTGACAGGAAAGGAGGCCGAAATAACAGTGTGAGTTGCCCAGAGGAGCTTGTTTCAGTTTGTCAGTGTTGGATTTATTGCCCAGAGACAAAGCGAGTGGGTCAGAGAAGTTGCTGGATGCAGAACGATTTGCAAGAAGTGATTCCAGAGGCTGTGCAAATTTTCCCGGAGCAATAATGCACTTTTCTGGCAGGTAGTGCAAATAGCCAGGAGGAGTGCGAGTTGGTTGGGAGAGGCCAGATTGAGTTGCAGAGGAGACTTTTGTGTCTCTAGAGTCCATACTATATTGACAGTGGAGATTATTATTTGCTGAAGCTTTTCCATCATCAGGAAAGTAGATCATTGTACTCCTAACTTGCTAAAGAATTGATAACAAAACTCTCATCTATTGCATTGGTTTTCCCCACATTGTGGTTTTTCCCAAGGACGATTGTCCAAATATATTGGTGGCATCTATTTTGTGTGTGTGTGGATTATTTCTCAGTTTCTGCATTTTATTTTCCGAGTGTTTTTATTTGTGAAGAATTGCAGTAGTGAATTTATTGTTATTTGTCGTAAGTTAATTTACAAAAGACAAATAAATTGCCTAAGTTAAGAGATAAATATCCAGTTACTACATTCATGGAAATTTCACAGCTCCCTCTCAACTAGGGGCCCTTCTAGTCATAAATACAATTTCTACCTCTTGAACACAAATCACTCTAGCTAAGTATATGCTCGTTCCTAGGAGAACCCTCTTGCCACAAGCTTTTCTTTGTTCTTCCCAATGCTTCCATCTACTTCCAGAGCCTTGGTAGCTTTCACAATGTATCTGCAAACCTCATTAGGAGGTCATGGAAGAAACGATTATAACCAAGCAAAAGATAGAAAGAAAAGAGGCAGACCAAAAAAAAAGGCAATAATCAAGGAAGAAAGATATGAAGTACTTATCTTTTGATCTGATGCTTGTACGGAATTGCCAACTCCCTCTTTATCCTTGCCTTCATGCAAAAATCATTGAAATTCATCTGCAAACTCATCATTCTCGTCCTCATCATAAGCTCCTAATGCATGTTGCTTGCCTTTCCTTCCTAGCATGAAGTGTATGAACTAGGGTTTCTTTATCCGTGAGTTTGTCCATCCACAACAAAGATTCAACTGCAAGCTAATGGCATTTTCATGCTACCAAGTGCATACTTCTACCAACACTCAACATTCTTGATCACATTGTAGGGTTTCACAAACCCTTAATCAAGTCATAACCTAACTCTTCCAGGGTTTTTACAAAACCCTAAGTCTATCAGCTCTTCCAAGAGAGGGGGTCATATTTTAGCACAAGTGGTATGACTCTTCTTGCTTTTAACTTTCAATCTGCTAAACATATCTCAGCAGTGAAAACTTCAACAGTATATACAAGGCATCACATACTTGTCAAGAATTCTTATTTGACCACATTTCCACAATACTACAAGACTTATGGCAACATTCTTTTTTCAGTTCAGCCTTCTTTTAGCAAGTGCCTTGAACTAGACCTCATTCGTGACAACATTCTTGATTTTGCCTCTCGATGGCTTCCTAAACAAGATTCAACACAATCCTTTGAAGCTGCCCAAATAAGCCTAAACGTAAGTCCGTGTCTAAGCTTCAACTTGGCTTTATTGAGCTTTATACCAAGTCTCGGTCCCTTATTCATTGTAAACTTTTGAATGCCCCTGACTTGGCCATATTTGCAGGTAGAAATCAACACATTGATTTTGCTCTATGATAGAGGTAGAATTTGAACTTGGGTTTGGATAACTTGTTTGCACTTTTAGAGGTATAGTTTGCACTTAAATTTGACGTACTCGTCTACCTGTTTAATCCTCCAAGATTCACCTTACAAGATTTTTCAAATTTTGAGAGAATGGTTTTATACCCTTCAAAGAGAAAGCATACTGAGATTACTTCCTTCAAACTTTGTTGAAGCGTTGCTTCTTCAAACAATGGTAAGTGTCAATATGAGAACTAGGAACTAGTGATTAGCTCCCTCTGGTTCTAGCTTCACTAAATCAAACAATCTTCCAATCTATTCTGGCAAGAATTAAGTAATGGCACCTTAGTAGTATAGTTTATTTTCAATAGCAAATGCAAGGTATCAATCAAAAGCCCCTTGTCCTATATACACGGTTGCTAACAAACTTCATAATCATCTTATAATGAACAGTATTCTCCACAATTTGAGGTTTATAAGTAGGGATTACAATTCTAGGAAGCATCAAACCATGCTATTCAAACCTCCTTAAATAGACTTTAGCAGACCTCCTATGCAGAAAGACAACTTCATTGGCCCCTTCAGAGGTCTGGGGTATTTTAGCTTCTTCTACCCTATGAACTAAGGCTTCTTGGCTTCCTTGTTCTTGTACTGAGGCCCTTCGGCCCTTCTGCAAGTAGGGCTGAGGCCATCAATAGAATCTTGGCCATCACTAGGGCACAAATTCGGTCCTGGAAACTCCTACGGATAGACTAGCCCTTCTTCCAAGAATATCAGACCCTAAGACACCTTTTCTTGCCTTTTACGCTTGAGATAATTCGGTCCTGCTCTCAATCCTTTGAGGCCTTTCGGCCTGTGCTCTCTAACCTGTGGCCTACTCCTTGAGGCCTCAGCTAGCCTTTTTACTACCTTGGTCCAGTCAGTATATGAACCTGAGGTCTTTAGGCCTCCTTCTAGGGATTTGGCTCTCCTTCTCAGTATAAAACAGACCCTTGGTCTCCTTGAAGCAGCAGACAATAGAAACTTCTCCTTCTTCCTAAGAAAAAGTCGAAACCATCTTTAATTGATCCTTTCTTGTTGGTCTAAGGTCTCCTGCCCTGAACTAGGGCTACAGGACTTGGACTTTCGATTTCAAACAAAACTTCATCAAGGCTGCTCTTTCACCTATGCTCTGATATCTTGTTGTTTTTTCATGATCTTCTAGTCTAATAATTGCTTTCCAATGATTTCTTAAGTAATCCATCTTATCATTAAGCAATTATACATAGAAAAACTCAACAGTAAAACAATAATGACAGTAGGATCATGAAGAGGTTGCCAAACACGAGACACAAATTTTCACCTTGGGAAAACCCTAACTAGGGAAAAACCCAACAATCTTTTCTTAGGAGAAATTATTCAATTAATCAAGAGTACAATCTGATTTTCTTAGTCAAACTTGGTCAAACTGACCACAAAATTCAATAAGTGAAACCTCATCAAACAGACCACTTTTTCGGCATCCTGCAACTGCCTCAGAAACCCTAGTCAACTGTGGTCAAACTGCCCAGAAATAGATTTGGTCAATTGCCTAGAATCTTGGTCAAACAAAATAGAAATAGTCTTGGTCAACGCAGGTCAAGCTTCTGTTTTCTTCTCCTCTCTCTCCTTTGCATGTGTGAACAGAGAACAGATGGTTTTGTGTGAGCTCCGAATTGTTTCAAATGGAGGAGGTCGAGTGACTCATTTATAGTGATCTAAGGTGCCCCAAGGGGCACATCTTTCAATGCTGGGCTGACTTAAACAATTGGAGCCAACCTTACATTTTGGAGGCAAAATTAAATTCAATATTTAATTTAATTTTTTTTTCAATTTTCTTTAGGGTTGACTTGTAGTGAAGAATACCGACCGTAGCTACTGCCAAAATTCAACACTGAATTCATTGTTTAGACATGGTAATGTAACGCATGGCAGATACAGGACATCTGACGGGATGATAAATGTGTATGAGGCAATAGGTCAGCTTTCAGACGAACCCTGTCAATTTATATTTTAGCTGGAAAATGAAAATGCTTCATGGTTACTGATTTTGCGATTTCTCACTTCATGGATCATTTTCATCTATACTCAAATGTTTTCCTCTAGTTGAGAAAGAAGTCGCTCTAAAGCAATCAAATCTCTTTTTCCGTTGTATCCTCTCTGAAAAATATGTTGAATTCAAAATTACTAGAATGGAAATTTTATGTACAAGCATCTCTAAAGTTCTTCGCACCAAAACTTCAGTTCATTTTTTATAGGAAATGTACAGGGACAGAATTGTGAAATGAAACTGAAGTAAGAGCAGTAATAAAACTTCTTTCAATAATTTAGTCTACTCCACGAAACTGATGGATTGAAATATTGATGGCCCTTGTCTACTTGATGTACATGGCAGCACACAGGCAAAAGATGGATGGATGTTACACGGCCTTTGTTCTTGCAAGATGTCTCATTTGTTCAAAAAATTAAAGGGTCCCTTTTCCACTACGATGGACAAGGTGTCCTGGATTCATCAGTATGCATGGGGCAATCTTGTTAAATGGATTTGTTCAAATTTTGTGGCTTTTCTATACTCCCATAGATTGCTTCCGTCGGGGCATTCATTTCAAGGTCATGCGGGTTAGTCTTCTCTCTGCCAAAGCCTTTTCTTTACCTTCTTTAAGATCAATGTAGATATAGAAGTAACAGAAGAGCTTTTAAATCAGTCATTACATTTGCTTGACTCGCCTATTTACTTTTTCATTTGTTGTCTCTGACTTTAGGGAAGGCCTATGTAGGCATATTGCATTTTTTTCGGAGTTTATTACTGGATTTATAAGGGGCAGTTGTAGATGTCTGATAAACATGTTATAATTTCATTGTTAAATTTAGATTCAGATTTCACTCTTTAATTCTGTGCATTTATTGGTTTATGCCATCGTTGCAATCCAATCTTCTAACCAATGCTCTAAAATCTCTCTGCAATTTTTCTATTTGTGAGGCTTTCTGTTCATTCATCCTTCGAATAGTAAAAGTCATTTGTCTACTGCGTTATCCATTGGAAAAAACCATGCATTTTTTCTTTGTTGCTTTCAAAATTTTGAATGCATCTCTTGTTGCCACCATCTTGAGTATGGAGAGAAGAAACTCACATTTTTTATCCATCTTTGGGATTTCTCTTTTAATATTTTGGATCAAACTATCTACTCTCTTGTTTGGAAAATGTTCTTGATTCAGAAATACTCGAATGCACATGTTTTGAGTGCATCATATGATCTCTTGGAATGATTGGTCAGATTTGGGTTGGCACAATTTTGCAACACCTTTTTCTGAATATTTGAATTACTCGTTGCTTTTACCTTTTGCACTTGCAAGGCACATTCTAGTTAAAAAGAAAACTTCTTACACTCGTTTTGAGTGCATCATATGATCTCTTGGAATGATTGGTCTGATTTGGGTGGGCACAATTTTGCAACACCTTTTTCTGAATCTTTGAATTACTCCTTGCTTTTACCTTTTGCGCTTACAAGGCACATTTTAGTTAAAATGAAAAATTATTACGCTCTGTTTGTGGTTCATCTGCTGAACACTAGCCTCCCCTTTTCACCATTTCTCCTTTGTGAGGTGGAAGATGCGTCTTCATTTAATTCTCCTTAATTTTGCTCAGTTTCCCCATGAACTGCCCATACAAATGAACCTGCCTTTTCACCTTTTCTTTCTGTTTGCAAATGGAATTTACTAAATCTTCTCTCATAGCTAATCACAAGTGCCAGGAATTGTGGTGAAAACACTTAAAATTGCAGTTAATATCGTAATTTCAGTTAATATTAGTGCTTAAGGATACAACAAATGAAAAGAGAGATGAAACGAATTTAATCTGATGGTTCTGTTAATTGTTAACTTATTGCAGTTTATTTCAATTTCAGAAAATGAGTATGGTCTACGGCATTTTTTAAACTAAAAAGGGAGATGCCCTTGCGATGAAGGACAGGTACTGCAAAGGTTCAAAGAACTGCTCAAGAAATTGTAAACTTGCTTGTACAGGCATAATCCAATGAGTTTAGATAATTTTGATGCCTAATTTGTACATCTTTTGTTATAATTTGTCAAATGGAGTTAGAGGAGTTAGAGGAGGAAGGGTTCAGCTAAATTTAGAGGTGCAGTAAATTTATTTGGGGGACCCACAAGTGGGCCAAAGGTGTAGTTTACACTTTATCTCATTGTTTTGACTTAAGAAAATTTTAATTTTCCTATAGTAAAAAATTGAAGTGATCTCAATGATTCATTGAGATCTAATCTCAGCAATTTGTGGAGATGGTGGGCCTTGGTCGACTTCAAAGGAGGAAAGGGGCACAAACTTGGTTCATTATGCACTAGACAACTTGTGTGTTCAGCTCAGCAAGGGAAGGGTGTTCAGTTCAGTGCTTAGGGTTTTCAGTTTAACACAAACAGGGCAAGAAAGAGAGGTCAAACAGCCACAGAATTTTCAGCCAGCGTTCATCTTCAACCGGGTCGATATCAGCTGTGCAGAGGTGCCGTACTCGGGCCATACAAACCTGTACAATTTCCATACAGTGCGTAGACAGCCAAGACGAAAGGATGAGAAGGGCACAAATCAGTTTGTGTTGAGGGATTTGCTGAATGAAGGGAAGTCTTCCCTCCTCTTTGTAATCTTTTTCTAGATATTTCGCTGAAGCATAGTAAGAACACATAAGTTGGCAGGTTTTCCCCATTTGTGGTTCCCTGGGTAAATCTCTAGTGTATTGTTTTTATGGTGTGCCTGTGCCTTCAAGTTTGTTTCTCCTTTGCAATAGTCAATTAGGAAACTCAGTGTATTTGTTGAGTGCTTTTGAAAGTTTAGGTTCAACTCTTTCATTTCTGAAATTTCATTAAATTAGTTGTTGGGTTTTAAAAATCTAACATGGTATCAGAGCACAACCTCTGATTGAAGGCCAAAAAGTGTGTTTACTTCTTCAAGAGCAGGTTAAAAGGTGCGGAGAAGGGCACAATTTTGTTCAGGGATTGCACTAGGGTTTTTGGCAGCATGACCTAGGGTTTTCCAGAAGTTGACCTGCGCTAGGGTTTTCTTGAAATTACTTTGCACGAGGGTTTTTGAGCAGATCAAACTGCAGGTTGACATATTTGTGGCTGAGATTTGAGGACCACATTGTTTGGGCCTCAAACTTTTGTTCTTGGAGGGAGAGGATTTCTGCATTGTTGGAGAAGCAAGGAGTTTGGGAGTTTGTGGACAGTGCACCAACCCAACTTGCAGGCCCTCAGCAGCTGGCCCAACATAATAAGATGGATGCAAAGGCCAAAAGAATTATCCTTGAAGGAGCCAATGATCACATCATAACTCACCTATCCAGCAAGAACACAATTAAGGCTAAGTGGACAATCATCATAGGGTTGTACCAACATTCAAGTGAGTCCAAGAAGCTGGTACTCAGAGACAAACTCTAAAACATCAGCATGGTGAAGTCTGAGATCGTGATCTCATATCTCACCAAGTTCACCCAAGTCAGGATGAGCTTGTTGGAGTTGGGGAGATAGTCTCAGACAGAGACCTAGTCAGTTTTGCGTTGTCCGGTTTTTCCAAGTCATGGGAAAATTTTACGGATGTTATTAGTGGCAGAGAAAACCTACTAAGATGGAAGAGGTTGTGGAGTGATTGCGTCCCAGAGGATATCTAGAAACAGACCAAAGTTGGGTCTCCCGTAAACACATAGGAAGAGGAAAACTTTACCTTAACAGCAAAGGGCAAGAAAGGTGCAAGAGGGGCTGAGTCCAACTCCAGAGGCGAGAAGAAGAAGCAAGATCTCAACAAGATAAAATGCTTCTCTTGCCATCAGTTTGGACACTACTCCACCAAATGTCCACGCAAGAAGAAGGGGTCCAAGAAAGAGCACGTGGCAACACCAACAAAGGTGGAGGAGTTCACTTCTCACTTTGAGAGGGAGTTGTTGCTCATAGATTGCATGGCAAGCTCAGTGGTCATCGACGTGTGGTATGATGACAATGGAACATCTTGTCACATGATCGAGAACAAGGAGTATTTCAACAAGTTGACCGAAGAACATGCAATTTCACATAGAGTTGGGAGATGATGGAAAGTACCTAGCTAATGGCGTGAGTACTGTCAAGTTTGAGAGGGAGTCTAGGAATCCTCTCTACCTCAAAGATGTCCTCTACATCCAAGGTTTGAAGAAAAACCTTGTTTTAGTCTCAACCTTGGAGAACAAGGGTTATGAGGTTATCTTCAGTAGAGGAAGGGCCTTTATAAAGCCTTTCAACTCTGAAGCAGCTAAGCAGATTGGGGTTAGGGTGAAGAACCTCTACAAACTTCAGTTTGAGATAATCACAACCTTGAGCAGCATATGAGATAGTGAGCAGAGCCATGACCTTGGGGAGCTTTAGCATAGGCGTATTGGTTGCTTACACCATTGAGCACTGAATATTCTCAAAGAGTTTGCCACAAAATTGCCACAATGCAGTGTTGACTATCATGATGTGTGCAAGGGTTGCACACTTGGCAAGTATGCCAATACATCCTTCCCCGACAGAGACAACATGGTCGACAACATCTTGGAGCTGGTGCATTCGGATGTCTGTTGACCACCCTCCTCTCCATCCCTTATGGGATATAGATATTATGTCACGTTCATTGATGACCACTCAAGAAAGACTTTGATCTTCATCATGAAGAAGAAATATGAAGTCCTCTCAAAGTTTGTGGAGTTTAAAGCCTTGGTGGAGAACCAAACAGGTAAAAATATCAAGGAGTTGAGGTCAGACAATGGTGGGGAGTACATCTCCAATGCCTTTAGGAACTTTTGTGCCAAGGAGGGCATTAGGAGATAACTCACCATGCCTTATAACCCTCTACAAATGAGGTGGCTAAGCGCAAGAATTAGAGCATTGTTGGAGTGGCTAAGACCATGTTGTATGACCAGGGGCTGCCAATGTTTCTTTAGGTAGAGGCATGCAACAATGCATTCCTTTTGCAGAACAGGGGCCCACACAAGGTGCTCGACAGAGTCACACTAGAGGAAGTTTTCATAGGCAAGAAGCCTAACATGTCTCACTTCCAAATTTTTGGCAGTCTAGTTTACTGTTGTGTGCCTTCTAATATCTGGAAGAAGCTGGTGCCTACTTCAAAGAAGGGTATTTTCATGGGCTAGTACTAGACATCTCAGGCATACAAGATGTACATCCCAGACAATGATAAAGTGTGATGTGAAGTTCAAGGAAGAAAGGGCTATCGGGAAGTCCTTTGAGCATGAGTAGTGTGTAGCACAAGAGGAGCAACACCAGGCTCCCAAGCAGGAGGCTCAACCAACTCCTCAGTTTCATCACAACCAGTTATTGGGCAGGTTGGGCTACATGCAGATGAGAAAGTGCAGAACAAGACGAGAGAGTAGAGAAAGAGGGCCCCACTTAGCCAGTGACTCCTAGTATAGGGAGAGGACGAGCCAAATGGGCAAATAAGTTGATCATGGAAGCTCAAAAGAGAGTTGAAGCCACCAACTCCACATTCAGATAGAGTAAATAGCCACAAAGATATATAGGGTATATGACACTAATGACTGAGTTGATAGACTCAAAGCCTTCTTGTTATAAGGAGGCAACCTCTTAGCAGGTATGGCGAGATGCCACGATGGAGGGATATTGCTCCTTCATGATGAAAGACATTTGGGAAATAATGCCAAGACCAGTTGGCAAGTCAGTGGTTGGTTCATGTTGGGTGTATAAGATCAAGCACGCAACTGATGGGAGCATGGAGAAGTGCAAGGCTAGATTTGTGGATAAAGGGTTCTCTCAGGTTGAGGGAATGGACTACGATGAAACATTTGCACCCATGGCTTGGTACTCGTCCTTTAAGACCATATTGGCGATTGCAACACAGATGGGGTGGAAGATCCACCAAATGGACATGAAGATTGCTCTCCTTAACAAAGTTGTTGAGGAAGAGATATATGTTGAGCAACCTAAGGGGTTTGATACTTTCAACAAAGATACATATGTTTGGAGGGTGAAGAGAGCTCTTTATGGGCTCAAGTAGGCACCGAGGGCATGGTATGCCCAGATAAACAACTTCTTTCTAGGATTGGGCTTCACCAAGAGTGAAGTTGACCCTAGCTTGTATTATATTGTGGTTGGAAGACAACCTCTCATTCTCGTGTTATATGTTGATGATTTGATACTAACAATGGATGAGAAGCTCATCAATGACTACAAGAGAGATCTTGCAAAGGAGTTTGAGATGAAGTATATTAGGGCTCATGCAATATTTCTTTGGGTTGGAGGTATGGCGGGGTGATGGGGAGATCTTCTTGGGGCAGGGAAAGTACACGTAAGAGATTCTCAAGAGGTTCCACATGCAGGAGTGCAAGCCCATGTCTACGCCTCTAGTCACAAACTGGAGAAAGGTGAACGCTACCAGAGTAGAGCGGGATGATGCCACACTTTAAATACAACTTATTGGGTCGTTGATGTATCTAGTGACCACATGACTCGTAATTTTCTTTACAATTAACCAGGTGAGCCAGTTCATGGTTGAGTCGACTGGAGTGCATTGGGTTGCTGCCAAGCACATGTTGAGGTATCCCAAAGGCAGAGAAAATTATGGGTTGTTGTACAAGCAGGTTGATGGTGTGCGCCTTCAGGGCTTCATAGATGCAGATTGGGCAGGGGGTTCAACTGACAAGAAGAGCACTTCAAGTAGCACCTTAAGTGTTGGGTCAGTAGTTGTTTCCTGATTCAGCAGGAAGCAAAAATCAGTGGCATTGAGTTCAATTGAGGCCAAGTACATGGATGACAGCTTGGCAGCCCGTGAGGCAATATGGTTGAGGAAACTACTTGTTGGGTTGTTCAATCAGAAGTTGGAGCCTACAGTCATACACTGTGGCAATCAAAGCTGCAAGCTCTCTGAAAATCTAGTGTTTCATGACAGCTCCAAGCACATCGAGATCTGGTACCACCATATCAGAGATTGTGTTCAAAGGGGAAAATTCAAACTCCAATATGTGCCTACAGAGGAGACAACAAATATTTTGATCAAGGTATTGGCAAGGGGCAAATTTGTCTACTTTAGAGATAAACTGGGTATAGTACAAAACACCTTCCTCTCTAAGAGGGAGTGTTAAATGGAGTTAGAGGAGGAAGGGTTCAACTAAATTTAGAGGTGCAGTAAATTTGGTAGGGGGACCGACAGGTGGGCCAAAGGCCCAATTTACACGTTATCTCATTGTTTTGAATTTTTCCTATAGTCAAAAATTGAAGTGATCTCAACCATCCATTGAGATCTAAGCTAAGGCATTCATGGAGCTGGCGGTCCCAAGTCGACTTCAAAAGAGGAAAAGGGCACAAACTTGGCTCATTATGCACTAGACAAATTGTGTGTTTAGCTCAACATAAGGAGGGAGTTCAGTTTAATGCTTAGGGTTTTTAGTTCGGCACAACTAGGGCAAGAAAGATAGGTCAAACAACCTCAAAATTTTCAGTGAGTGTTCATCTTCATCCAGGTCGATATCAGTTATCCAGAGGGGTCGTACTTAGGCCGTACGAGCTTGAATGATTTTCGTACAGTGCATAGACAACCAGGCTAATAGGAAAAGAACAACGCAGATCAATTTGTGTTGAGGGATTTGCTGAGTGAAGGAAGACTTCCCTCTTTGTAATTTTTTTTGAATATTTCACTGAAGCATAGTAAGAACACTCAAGTTGGTAGGTGTTCCTCAGTTGGGGTTTCCTAGGTAAATTTCTAGTGTATTGTTTTTACGGTGTGCTTGTGTCTTCAATTTTGTTTTTCCGCTGCAATATTTATTTAGGAAACTCAATGTATTTGATGAATGCTTTTGAAAGTTCAGGTTCAACTCTTTCATTTCTGAAATTTCATTAAATTAGTTGTTGGGTTTTAAAAATCTAACATGGTATTGGAGCACAACCTCTAATTGAAGACTAGATAGTGTGTTTACTTCTTCATGCGAATGTTAAAAGTTGCAGAGAAGGGCACAATTCTATCCAGGGGTTGTGCTAGGGTTTCTGGCAACATGACCTATAGTTTTTCATAAGGATTTTCTTGAAGTTGCTTCGTGCAACGATTTCTGAGCGGATTGAACTGCATGTTGGCATATTTGGGGCTAAGATTTGAGGACCACATTGTTGGGGGCTCAAAATTTTGTTCTCAAAGGGAGATGATTGGTAGCATTGTTGGAGGAGCAAGGAGTTTGGGAGTTGTGGACAATCCACCAACTCAACCAACAATGTTGAAAAATGTAACTAGGTTTGGTCTTCATAATGACATGTGTAATTGTGATTTTATGTAATTGATGTAAAGAAGAAGAATAAAATTACTATTGTAATGCTTGTCTCGTGGGTTTCATGAGAAAAGGATTTTATTTTTAGTGATGACTCCCATTGTCAACCTTTAGGATTTGTCATCTAGTCATAAAAGTCAATTTGAGTCAATATCATGTGTGAAGGACCCTTCTTGGGCATGTTACATTTTTGTATGAGTCATGAAAAGAGTCAAAAGACCCTCCAAGACAAGCACAAGGATCTCCTGGCAAGTCAGCTTCAAGATGGAATAAATGATATCATTCAAAAGACATGTCGACTCACCCTCACTCAAGTCAACTTAATTGACTGGGAAAAAACTATAAATAGGGCAACTCGACCTCATTTCAAGACAAGATTTTTGGCAATCATCAAGTCTGAAATAAGAAGTGTGAAGAAGTGAAGGAAGCCAGTTCTATAGCCAACGAAGTGAAGAAAAGGAGGAGTGAAGTCTTTAGGAGTTTTTTTGGGTCTATTTTGGGTCACACGTGCGAAGAAGAGAGAGGTCTCTTGCTGCAGAAGAAGTCGAGAGGAATTGTAGTCCTCTTAGGTAGCCGAATTGGAAGAAGGACAAGTCAAAAGGAAGTTGAGACAAGCTAGAAGGAGACCCTATGCATGAATTAGGATTTATGAATTAGGGTCAAGGGCTGTAGAGCTAATTCAAGGAGGCCGAAATAAGTGAGGGTCTGAAGCAGAAAGGAGCTGAGGTTGAAGAAGAAGTCGAGAAGGAGGAAGGAGTAGAAGGTTGACTGTTGTTAACGAAGGATCTCATCAAGGAAGCCTTGTGTCTTGGTCTTGGAGTGACAAGTAGGTCAAGGGTCTTGGTCTTGGTATTCGTCAATTGAAGTCTCTATAAGAAAAAGAATTTGTTTGGGTTTTCCTCTCAAGTGGGAAAGGTTTTGGCCCTAGTTGATCACCTATATTCTGTATCTCTTGTCTCTTATGGTTTATGCATTAGTAGTTGTTTGATGAAGAAGAACACTATAATAACATAAGTAAAAGAAGATCCTAATCTAAGAAGTAAAAAGCATTCACAAGCAGTTATCATAAGTAGAGAAATCACCTAATACTTGATGCCCTAGATTTCTCAACATGGTATCAGAGCTATGGTGACAAAGTCAAGGAAGGGCATCATATCAAGGGACACTCAAGGATCAAATCTCGAAAAATACATCAAAGCAAATTGAAGGATATCAAAGTGAAGTCGAGATCTACGAAGTAATATCAAACCCTAGATCGAAGAAGAAGTCTACACCAACAAAAGTCTTGGGATCCTCTAGTTATCATCAAAATACCACAAAGACACTCATAAAGTTGAAGTGATCTACAAATCAAGGTTGTTTGAAGACCATACATCCAAGAAGGAAAAGTCTACATCACATCATCATCTTGAAGAAAGTCGAAACCTTAGAAGCATTTATGGGATCTACACTTATTCATCATCGAAGGAGTCAAAGTATCTTGAAGGCTAGTTATCCAAAGAAGGCTAGATCAAAGGGCATTGTCATCATCTTCGAAAGGCTATAAGGCTAGTTCCCTTTCATTGAAGAAAGACACCTTCAAGAATTCATCATTGATCTTCATCAATAAAGATTCCACCATCAAATGATCAAAAGATATCTCCCTCTTTGTGGAATCAAGGATCATTATTGTGGAAAACTACCTTCATCAAGGAGAATTTTTCCATTTCCTATATCATCATCAACATCAAGGAAGAAAAAACAAGAGGGAAGACATAAGTAGTCCAGATGTGGACATAAATAGTCTTCCCTCCTTGTCAAAATGTCTTTTTGCAAGGAAAGCAACAAATTGGTTGGGGTTTCAAACTATCTTGTATGGAAAAAAAAAGGACAGATATGAATCTCATTGAAAACGAGGTTATGGAATATGTCAAAGGATCAATCACTAAATCAGGGAAAGGAAGATGCTCAAGCTCTTGCGAAGTATATGAAAGGGGAAGTTAGGGCTCAAAGGATTCTCATTGAATCCATCAGGGATGCTCTCGTCCCATATGTATCAAAACTTCAAACTTCAAAAGAAATATATGACAAACTGGTAGAGTTGTATTTTGTAAGCATTGCAGGGGAAGTTATATCTCTAAGGCAAGAACTCTACAAGCGGAAGATGGAATAACCTTATACTTTATGAGGATATCTGAAATCCAGGATCAACTTCAAGATCCAGGAGAAGTCATGTCTGATAGAGAAATGACTACAGTAGTGCTAAATGCACTACCAGAGGAGTGGGGTAACTTTAATTCAAGCATTTATGGGAAAATAGAAGCTAGTCCATTCATGAATTGTGGTCACTATGCAAGATTGAAGAACCAAGGCTAAAGGAAAATTTTGATGTGGGATCAGGTGAGCAAAATCAGGCATATGCTGTAATGACAAAAAGAAAGGGAAAATTTGGAAAGTTTGGTCCTTCGAAAAAGAAGAAGAACATGACTAAGATTCAATGTTATGGGTGTCAGGAATATGGGCACTATAGAAGAGATTGTCCTAAGCTCAAGAAGGACAATAACAAAAGAGGAAGAGAAGAAGTCCATATCACTGAGGAAGTAGAGGAAGTTGAAAAGAAGAAGTCCAAGAAAGAGGAAGTTAAAAATCTCTACTATGATTGAGATAGTCTTCCTCACCTAGTTCTTTTCCAATTTATGTTTCCAAGTTTTCATGTTGTACGATAAATCTAAAGTGCATGATAGGATGCATCATAACATCATAGAAGCATTTGAAGCAAGAGCTCACGACATCATCATAGAGTAGCATGATTGAAAATTGAAATCTATGGCAGTCAACTATGGAAGGATATAGCTCTTGGGTACCTCATTAGAAGCATGAATGGCACTTATGGGAAAAAGGAAAATATCATCCAAGACAAGGCTCATCATACATCAATCAAAAGGAAACATATGCTGGATGGGGATACTCAAGATCCTCAAGATTCTTTGATAGAATCTTCATCGAAAGGTTCACTGATCTAGAGAAGTAGCAAGTGTTTCATTAGGAATTCCAACTTATGGAATTCATGGGATGATGGTATGAAAAGAGGTAAAATAGATTAAGGGATTGAAGTTCTTTCAATAATGGAAGCTGCTGAAGGAAGATGACCTAAAGGAAAATGAGGTATGTATGCTTGTATTTGAAAGTGAAGAGTCATGTCATATGGTTGCAGGTAACTTGGATGAATGCTCTACCCCGAGAGCATGATCAAATGAAAGGATCTCCTCCATTGAAAGGATGCAAGAAGGCACGAGTCACACATTGTCTAGATGAAATGAACACAATATGTCCTCATATGTAACATGATGTGGTTGACAATAGTTGGAGGAACTATGACTGAAATTTCCTAGAAGGAAATGTGTGAAGAAAGAAAGGAAGAGATCAAGAAATATATAACTATGGAGAAGGCAATCAACATATGAGAACTGAAAGATTTGACTATGATATCTCCAAGAATGATATGAAGACTCTGATGGAGTTTGGAAGAAGAAAGAGACCATTGACGATATATATATATATATCTTTGGGAGATGTGTCTATATGTATGCAGGATGCTGATGCAAACTGGAAGATGTCATGATGAAAGATCATCACAAAGGTAATTTTGATTTAATGTTCATTTCCTATTTTTGAATGATATCCGGATGGGCTTATGCAAGGCTTCCTTGGGAAGAGCTATATATGTCTTCCACTATTGATAATAATGTAGTAGGATGAAAAATCCTTAATGAAACATGGCATGGAGAAGGAAACATGGCATGAAGAAAGGCCATATATGGACTGATAGATCACTTTCCGCTGAAAGGAATGATGACATGGCTCAAGGATGAAAGTGATGGATGGTCTGTGCCCTATGAAGAAGTCTCAAAACATGAAGACTTCTGAATAATGAAAAGTAGTTCATGACATCACAAGGAGTTCTACAAGAAGCTAGTTGTCCCATCATATCCACCTGAGGAGTTGTTGTGGGTCCCTAATTAAGAGGGAGCCTGGAAACAAGTTTCTTACTTGGAAGAAGCTTGGAAGCAAAATTCTTAATCCAAGAAGGAGCTTACGTACATTCCTTTATTGTAATAGGTATATCCTCCCTAATTAAGAGGGAGAGATAGACACAACATTCTTGTCTTCACTTGGGAGGACAAAATGGAGGATTGGGTAAACATCTGGAATCCGATGCTCTTTAAGTATGTGTTAGGGCATCTAAGACAAAAGTAGTCGTAGAGGACTAATATTCTTTGAGGATTGGCAATCCAAGATAAGAATAGTCCTGGTGGAACACACTTCGAGAACCGGGGTGGGGTATATTTCGAGAGAGACAACGATGAGGGTGTTTATACATCGTTGGTCTCACCAACATTGTGCTATGATCTTTGTGGAGAGATAGAGTTGTTAGTCAAGGCCTTTCTATGCGACAATGCCGGTTGATATGATGCTAAATAGATGGGTTACCAATCCGACTCTTCTTATGAGAATTATTCAGATTGAGAACGACAAAGTACCATTATAAATACCTCCCTAGTTATGAGGGAGTGTTGAAAAATGTAACTAGGTTCGGTCTTCATAATGACATGTGTAATTGTGATTTTATGTAATTGATGTAAAGAAGAAAAATAAAATTATTTTTGTAATGCTTGTCTCATGGTTTTCATGAGCAAGGGATTTTATTTTTAGTGATGGCTCCCTTTGTGAGCCTTTAGGATTTTCATCTAGTCATAAAGGTCAATTTGAGTCAATGTCATGTATGAAGGACTCTTCTTGGGCATGTTACATTTTTGTATGTCATTAAAAGAGTCAAAAGACCCTCCAAGACAAGCACACGAATCTTTTAGCAAGTCGGCTTCAAGATGGAATAAATGATTTCCTCCAAAAGACATGTCGACTCACCCTCACTCAAGTCGACTTAATTGACTAGGAAACGATTATAAATAGGGCAACTCAGCCTCATTTCAAGACAATATTTTCAGTGATCATCAATTCTGAAATAAGAAGTGTGAAGAAGTGAAGGAAGACAATTCTATAGCCAGCGAAGTGAAGCAAAGGAAGAGTGATGTCTTTAGGAGTGTTTTTGGGTCTATTTTGGGTCACACGTGCAAAGAAGAGAGAGATTTGTTGCTGCAAAAGTAACCGAGAGGAATTGCAGTCCTCTTAGGTTACTGAGTTGGAAGAAGGACAAGTCAAAAGGAAGCTGAGACACGCTAGAAGGAGACCCTAAGCATGAATTAGGGTCAAGGACTACAAACCTATTTCAAGGTGGCCGAAATAAGCGAGGGTCTGAAGCAGAAAGGAACCGAGGTTGAAGAAGAAGCCGAGAAGGAGGAAGGAGCAGAAGGTTGCCCATCGTTAACTAAGGATCTAATCAAGGAAGCCTTGTGTCTTGGTCTTGGAGTGGAAATAGGTCAAGGGTCTTGGTCTTGGTATTCGTCAATTAAAGTCTCTATAAGAAGAATAATTTGTTCGGGTTTTTCTCTCAAGCGGGAGAGATTTTGGTCCTGGTTGATTGCCTATATTTTGTATATTTTCTCTCTCATGTTTTATGCATTGGTAGCTGTTTGATGAAGAAGAACACTATAATAACATAAGTAAAAGAAGATCCTAATCTAAGAAGTAAAAAGCATTCAGAAGCAGTTATCATAAGTAGAGAAATCACCTAATACTTGATGCCCTAGATTTCTCAACAAACAAACCCTCAACATTTCTCTGAACACAATAAGGACACAAAGGCTAGAAGAATTATTCTTAAAGGAGTGAAAGATCACATCATATCTCACCTGTCCAACAAGAAGACAACTAAGGTTATGTGGACAATCATCATAGGGTTGTACCAGGGTTCGAGTGAGGCCATGAAGTTGGTTCTTAGAGACAAACTTAGAAACATCAGGATGGCGACATTTGACTCTGTGATCTTATATCTCACTAGGTGCACCAAGTGAGGGACAAGCGCGCTGAAGTTGGGGAGAGTGTCTCAGATAAAGACCTAGTCAGTTTTGCATTGTTGGGTTTTCCCAAGTCATGGGAAAATTTTATTGATGCTATCAGTGGCAGAGAAAACGTACCAAGATGGGATAGGTTGTGGAGTGATTGCGTCCAAGAGGAGATCTGAAAGCAGGCCAAAGTTGGGTCTCCCGTAAATGCAGAGGAAGAGGAAAACTCTGCCCTAGCTAGCAAAGGGGGAATGCCAAGGGCAAGAAAGGCATAGGAGGGGCTGGGTCCAACTCTAGAGGTGAGAAGAAGAAGAAATATCTCAACAAGATAAAATCCTTCTCTTGCCATAAGTTTGGACGCTACTCCACCAAATATCCAAGCAGGAAGAAGGGGTCCAAGAAGGACCATTTGGCAACATCAGTAGAGCTGGAGGAGTTCACTTCTCACTTTGAGAGGGAGTTCTCACTCATAGCGTGCATGGAAAGCTAAGTGGCTAGTAGTGTGTGGTATCTTAATAGTTGAGCATCCTGTCACGTGACTAGGAACAAGGAGTATTTCTGCCACTCGACCGAAAAGGACATGCAGTTTCACATAAAGCTGGGAGAGGATGGCAGGTACCTAGCCAAGGGCATGGGTGCTATCAAGTTTGAGAGGGAGTCTGTGAATCTTCTCTACCTCAGAGATGTCCTCTACATCCCAGGTTTAAAGAAATAATTTGTTTCAGTATCAACCTTGGAGAACAAGGGTTATGAGGTTATCTTCAACATAGGAAAGGCCTTTATCAAGCCTTTCAACTCTGAAGCAACTATGTAGATTGGAGTTAGAGTGAATAACCTCTACAAGCTTCAATTTGAGACAATTGCGACCTTGAGCAACAAAGGAGTTAGTGAGCAGAGTCGTGACCTTGGGGAGATTTTACATAGGTGTATGGGTCACTTACTCAATGGAGCATTGAAAATTCTCAGATAGATTTCCACAAGGCTACCACAATGTAGTGTTGGCCATCATGACATATACAAGGGTTGCACACTTCGCAAGTATGCTAAGACATCCTTCCCCAATAGAGACAACATGGCCGAGAGCATCTTGAAGTTGGTGCATTCAAATGTCTGTGGACCATTCTCCTCTTCATCCCTTATGGAATATAGATATTATGTTACCTTCATTGATGACCACTCAAGAAAGACTTGGATATTCTTCACAAAGAAGAAAGATTAAGTCTTCTTGAAGTTTGTGGAGTTTAAAGCCTTGGTGGAGAACGAGACAGGTAAAAAGATAAAGGTGTTGAGGTCAAACAACGGTGGGGAGTGTTGAGAATTTGGTAGGGTGATGATTAATTCAAATTCTCTTCTTGATAATTACTTGTGAGCTTACTTTACTTATCTATTCTCTTCTTAGCTTATTATGTCTTTCATCAAGTCAATTACCAAAACACAAGAGACACAAATATAGACTCTTCAAGCCAGTGCCAAAACCTCTCACTCTTGGAGAGGAAAACCCACAAGGAATTCTTCTTATAGACTTTCAAATGACAAGTACCATGACCATGACACAAACCCTTGACCCTTGTATGCGTCCAAGACATTGTCACTACTTCTTTATTAACTCCTTGAGTTGTTCCTTCTTTTTTGCATCGTCCTGCACCTTTCTGCAGTAGAACTAGAGAGCTCAGTCTCTCACTATACTTCCCTTATTCGGCTGTGTGTGATCCTTACTGGGATATCGATATCTTATTATGGTCAGTCCTGAGCATACCTTGCATCTCCACTTGACCTTACTGGTTGATCTTCAAAGTATACATACCTTGACTCCTTTTGATGAAAAATCCACTTTCCATACTATAATGATGCCCTTACGGATACTGCTTTACTTTGTTGATCACAAATATTATACTTCATACTAGTCCTACAATTCTGCACCCACACAATCCTGCAACTTCGTAGTTATCACAGTGTTTCGACTTCGCACTTATTACAGTGCTGCAACTTCGCACTTATTACAACCCTTTATTCGCTCTGCAAAGTAGTCCGTAAAAACCAGACTTGTCCTCGCACTTCAGTGCAATGTCTACTTCACTTTTCTATATCCTTTTTACTCGCACTAATATCATATATATATTACCGAAGTTCTCTCAGACTTATCCGAAGTTATATCCTTCAAATGATTCGCAGACCTGTCCTTATATATACTGGACAAACCTTCTTCTGGGGCGACATATAGATCTTCTTCTGAGCCGACGTGGAGGGATACTTCTGAGCCGAATTCTATAGGGACATGGAGGCCATTTAATTCAATGTATATAGGCCGACTAGAGAGGTTACATCAACGTAGATCTTGAGCCATAATTTCAAGGCTTATGTGACAAGGTATTGAGGCATACAATTGAGACTTTGACCCTTCATAAACATGACTCTTTAATTAGTACAATTTATGACCAAAAGACAAATCCTAAAAAACATCAAGAAGAAGTCTTTTGACCTATAATAAAAACCTTGCTCATGAAACCCATGAAGCAAGCATAACAAAAATACATTTTATTATCTTTGTCTTCTTCATTACATAAATACATAATTACACATTCAATATGAAGACTGAACCTAGTTACACTTTCCAACACTCCCTCTTAACTAGGGAGGTATTCATACCGATACATGGTCACTTTCAATCTGAAGAATCTCATAAGAAGAATCAGATTGGTAATTGCATTAGTATAGCATCATTTCAACCAGCACTGTCCTAGTGCAAGGCCTTGACTAATAGCCCCATCTCTCAACGAGATAATGGGCTACAATGTTGGTGAGACACATGACTTATAGACACCATAGTCATTGTCTCTCCAAGGTACATACTCCACCCAGGTGTTCCCAGAGTATGATAACCGCCTCTTGACATGGTTGCACTGCATGATCTCTTCCTCACAGCTTCATTCCCATGAACTTCTAGTATCAAGTTCCTTGATTGTGTACAACCACCTCATATTTCATAGGAGGATAGTAATTTCATCTATTAGTGGCAACCTGTGCACTAGAAGAGATCTTCCTTCCATAGATCATACTTCTAAAGATAGAAGTTCATCACGTACAACCACATGACATGACTTCACAACATCCAATGTCAGCATATATTTATATGTACCTCATCCTTTTTCCTTTGAGTCATCCTGCAACAATTTTACTAGAATGAAGAACTTCATCTCCTTTGACCTGCTTCATCAATATGTCATCATATCCTAATCCCGGAATTTTGTGCCATAGAATTCTTGATGAAACCTTTTGCTTTCTTTTTAACCAGTGAATCCATAGAGAACTCCTTTAGAAAATGTCAGCACCTGTTTCCATATTGATTATTGAATGATGACCCTTGATCTTAATGATTGCCTTCCATCAATATTGTTATCAATGAGGTTTCCAGGAGCTGCTTCTCCAAGTGCTCCTTCAATGCTTCTATCATGATGCTATAAATATACATTGCTTCCTATCATACTATTTTACAACCAACAAAAATCTCTCGAGGAGAAAGATGATCATAATAGAGATCTTTCCCTTCTTCTTTCTTAGATTTCTTTGCATCATGTTCTTCCCTTTCATCTGTGACATGGGCTTCTTTCCTTTTCCTCTTATCCTTTCTAGATTTAGGACAATTTTGTTTATAATGCTCGAAAGTATTACATCTAAAGCATTGTGCTTTGTTCTGATTTCTTCTTTTATTATGAGGACCAAATTTACCAAATCTTCCTTTCTTCCTAGACATGGCTGCAAAGGCTTGATTCCCTTCACATGATCCTGTATCAGATTTGGCTTTCAATCTTGTTTCTGCTCTCTTACCTAGACCCTGGAATGGCATGACTTCTTCTTTCCAATCTATGCTTGAAGTGAAACTTCTCCATTCTTTAGGTAGAGCATTTTGTACCACAGTGAGTATTTCTCCATCAGACATTAGTTCACCCAATTTCTGCAGTTGATCTCGTATTGTGAAATTCTCCATCATATATGGAATTATTTCTTCCTTTCTTGACATTCTCAATTTGTATAATTTTTGTCTCAGTGATATTATTTCCCTCGTAGAACCTTTCGAGAATAGCTCCACCAGTTTATCATATATTTCTTTTCAGGATTCTACATTTGATACATAGGGAATGAGAGAGTCCTATATGGATTCTATAAGAATCCTTTGGATTCTTATGTCTCCCTTCATGTATTTGATATATGCTAGAATGTCTTCTTTTGAGGGTTGAATTGTAGATCCTTTGATGTAGCCCATAACTTCATTTTCAATTAGATTCAAATCTGTCCTCTTCTTTCATGCACTAAAGTTTGATGACCCAACCAATTTATTGCTCTCTATACAATAAGTCATTTTAACAGATTTAGATAAGGTCATAGATACTTACTTGAGTAAGGTGACTTTCTCCTTCCAACAGCTTCTTAGATGAAGATGAAGTTAGGAACTCCTTCTTAGATTGAATTCTCCAATGCATATCTCTTTAATGGTCATGATGGAAAATATCTTCAATATAACTCTTTGATGGCAAAGATTATCTTTTTGGGGAGTGATTCCTTGAGAATCTTCCTTGCAAACTGAATTGATCTTTCAATGTAGACTTTGATTCTTGCTTCTTTGAGTGTCTCTTTTTCAAGTAGCCCTTGTCTTCAGCACCTTAGCTCTGATACCAGGTTGAGAATTAGGTAGGGCGGTGATTAATTCAAATTCTCTTCTTGATAATTACTTGTGAGCTTACTTTACTTACTTATTTATTCTCTTCTTAGCTTATTATGTCTTTCTTCAAGTCAATTACCAAAACACAAGAGACACAAATATAGGCTCTTCAAGGCAAGGCCAAAACATCTCCCTCTTGGAGAGGAAAACCCGCAAGGAATTCTTCTTATAGACTTTCAATTGACAAGTAGCATGACCATGACACAAACCCTTGACCCTTGTATGCCTCCAAGACCTTGTCACTGCTTCTTTATTGATTCCTTGAGCTGATCCTTCTTTTCTGCACCGTCCTGCACTAGAACTAGAGAGCTCGACCTCTAAAACTATACTTCCCTTCTTCGGCTGTGTGTGATCCTTACTGGGATATCAATATCTTGTTATGGTCAGTCTTGAGCATACCTTGCATCTCCACTTGACCTTACTGGTTGATCTTCAACATATACATACCTTTATTCCTTTTGATGAACAATCCACTTTCCATACTGTAATGATGCCCTTACAGATACTGCTTTACTTTACTGATCACACATATTATACTTCATACTAGTCCTGCAATTCTTCACCCACACAATCCTGCAACTTCGTAGTTATCACAGTGTTGCAACTTCGCACTTATTACAGTGATGCAATTTCACACTTATTACAACCCTTTCTTCGCTCTGCAAGTAGTCCTAAAAAACCAGACCTGTCCTCGCACTTCAGTACAATTTCTACTTTGCTTTTCTGTCTCCTTTTTACTCGCACTAATATTAGATATATATTACCGAAGTTCTCTCAGACATATCCGAAGTTATATCCTTCAAATGATCCGCAGACCTATCCTTATATATACTGGACAAACCTTCTTGTGGGCCGACATGTAGACCTTCTTTTGAGCCAACGTGGTGGGCTACTTCTAAGCCGACTTGTGCAGGGACATGGAGGCCGTTTAATTCATTGTATATAGGTTGCCTAGAGAGGTTACATCAATGCAAATCTTGAGCCATAATTTCAAGGTTTATGTGACAAGGTATTGAAGCATACAATTGAGACTTTGACCCTTCATAAACATGATTCTTTAATTAATACAATTGATGACCAGAAGACAAATCCTAAAAGACATCAAGAAGTCGTCTTTTGACCTATAATAAAACCTTGCTCATGAAACCCATGAAGCAAGCATAACAAAAATACATTTTATTATCTTTGTCTTCTTCATTACATAATTACATAATTACATAGTCAATATGAAGACCGAACCTAGTTACACTTTCCAACAGGGAGTACATCTCAAATTCCTTTAGGGACTTCTTTGCCAAGGAGGGATTAGGAGACACCTCACCATCCCTTATAACTCTTAGCATAATGGGGTGGTTGAGCGTAAGAACTAGAGCATTGTTGGAGTGGATAAGGCCATGTTGAATGACTAGGGTCTGCCAATGTTTCTTTAGGAAGAGGCATGCAACACTTCAACTTTTTGCAGATTAGGCCCACATAGGGTGCTAGGTAGAGTCACACCAGAGGAGGTTTTTACAAGCAAGAAGCCTGACGTGTCTCACTTCCATATTTTTGGCAGTCTAGTTTAGTGCCATGTGCCTTTTTATAACTAGAAGAAGTTGGAGCCTACAACAAAGAAGAGTATTTTAGTGGGCTACAATGAGCCATCTAAGGCATACAGGGTGTACATTCCAACACTCAGAAAGACAATGATCAAGTGTGATGTGACGTTCGGAAGAAAGGGCTCTTGGGAAGTCCTTGGAGCATGAAAAATGTGTAGCATAGGAGGAGGAGGAGCAGGTTCCCAAGCAAGGGGCTAAGTTAGCTCCTCATACTTCATCACAACCAATTACTGGGCAAGCTGAGCAACACACAAATAAGGAGAAAGTGTAGGAACAAGAGGAGAGAGTAGAGTGAGAGTGTCCCACTCAGTGAGTGACTCCCAGTACAGGGAGAGGACGAGCCAAGTGGGCATATCAGTTGATCAGGGAGGCATAAGAGAGAGTTGGAGCCCCCAACTCCACATTCAGACAGAGTAAACGACCACAAAGATATATGAGGTATATGTCACTAATGACTGAGTTGATAGCCTCAAAGCCTTATTTCTATAAGGAGGCAACCTCTTAGTAGGTACAACAAGATGCCATGGTGGAGGAATATTCCTCCATCATGATGAACAACGTCTAAGAGATAGTGCCAAGATGAGTTGGAAAATTAGTGGTTGGTTCACGTTGGAGTATATAAGATCAAGCACTCAACTAATGGGTGTGTGGAGAAGTGCAATGTTAGATTTGTGGCCAAAGGGTTCTCTCAGGTCGAGGGGATAGACTACGATGAGATGTTTGCACCCGTGGCTCAATAATCGTCCATTAGGATGATATTGGCGATTACATCGCAGAGGGGGTGGAAGATCCACCAAATGTATGTGAAGACTACCTTCCTTAATAGAGTTGCTGAGGAAGAGATACATGTTGAGTAGCATGAGGGGTTTAAGATTTTCAGTAGAGATACACATGTTTGCAGAGTGAAGAGAGCTCTTTATGGGCTCAAGCAAGCACCGAGGGCATGTTATGCCTCGATAGACAACCACCTTCTAGGATTGGGCTTCACCAAGAGTAAAGTTAACCCTATCTTGTATTATATTGTGGTTGGGGAGCAACCTCTCATTCTTGTGTTATATGTTGACAATTTGATACTAATTGGGGACAATAAGCTCATCAGTGACTGCAAGAGGGATCTTGCAGAGGAGTTTGAGATGAAGGATATTAGGGTTGATGCACTATTTCCTAGGATTGGAGGCATGACAAGGTGATAGGGAGATCTTCTTAGGACAATGCATGTACATCTGTGAGATTCTTAGGAGGTTCCACATGCCGGAGTGTAGGCCCATGTCCATGCCTCTAGTCACAAGCTAAAGGAAGGTGGATGCTACCAGAGTAGAGTGAGTTGATGCCACACTTTACAAGCAACTTATTAGGTCGTTGATGTATCTAGTGAACACATGACTCGACAATTTCTTTACAGTTAACTAATGAGCCAGTTCATGGTTGAGCCAACCAAAGTGCATTGGGTTGCTTTCAAGCATGTGTTGAGATATTTCAAGGGCACAAAAAATTATGGGTTGTTGTATAGGTAGATTGATGGTTTGTGTTGGGTGTGGAGCATGATTATCTTCTTTATTTAGATATATCGCCGCGTTGGACCCTTATTCTTAACGAGGCGAAAACGTCGCCCGTCGTTTGATCTCTATTAGGGGGGTCCAGCGGGGGGCAACAACAATTTTATGAGCCCCCCCCCCCCCCCCCCTGGTGGGGATTCGAGGGCTGTGCCCCCGAAGCTAAACATAGATGTAAATTTGCCTTGTAAAATATTGTAATTTTGTAGTCAATCTGGGCCGTTCATTAGGCGAATGATCTGACAGTAGAAGTTATGTTTAATTTAGGGTTATTTTTCCCTAGAAGGCAACCCCTTGGTTCACATGAGGGTATTGTATTGCGGCTGTGTGTGGTATGTGTATTCTGAGCGAGAAAGAGAAAGGAGGACTGTGTGAGAGAGTATAGGATATTACAATGGATCTGTTTTAGGTTGTGTCTCTTCATTTTGCTGGATAATATAAAGGAAGCACTGATTGTTTCTCCGTGGATGTAGCCCAAGTTGGGTGAACCACATATATCTGTGTCTTTGTTGTTTTATATGTTTTCTGTGTTTGTATTTCCGCATATTTTTATGTGTTCCATTGCTCTGTAATATATAATTTTCTAATAGTGTGAGCCTTTGATGCTTCATAGATGCAAATTGGGCAAGGGGTTCAACTAACAGGAATAACACTTCAGGTTATACCTTCAGTGTTGGGTCAACAATTGTTTTTTGGTTCAACAAGAAGCAGAGATCAATGGCATTGAGCTCAGTTGAGGCCGAGTACATAGTTTCCATCTTAGCAACTTGTGAGGCCATATGGTTGAGGAAACTACTTATTGAGTTGTTTAGTTAGAAGTTGAAGCCTACAATCATACACTATGACGATCATAGGTGCATCAAGCTCTCTGAAAATCTAGTGTTTCATGACCACTCCAAGCACATCGAGATCTGGTACCACCATATTAGAGATTGTGTTCAGAGGGGAAAAGTCAGATTCCAATATGTGCCCACAGAGGAGACAACAAATATTTTGACCAAGGCATTATCAAGGGGCATATTTGTCTACTTTAGAGATAAATTGGGTGTAGTACATAACACCTTCCTCTCTAAGAGGGTGTGTTAAATGGAATTAGAGGAGGAAGGGTTCGACTAAATTTAGAGGTGCAATAAATTTAGCAAGGAAACCTACATGTGGGCCAAAGGCACAATTTACACTTTATCTCATTGTTTTGACTTTGGAAAATTTTAATTTTCCTATAGTAAAAAATTGAAGTGATCTCAACCATCCATTGAGACCTAATCTCAGTCATTCATGGAGTTGGTAGGCCCATGTCGACTTCAAAGGAGGAAAATAATGCAAACTTTCCTCATTATGTACTAGACCGCTTGTGTGTTCAACTCAACAGGAGAAGGGTGTTCAATGTAACACTTAGGGTTCTCAGTTTAGCACAACTAGGGCAAGAAAGAGAGGTCAAACGTCCTTAGAATTTTCAGCCTGCGTTCATCTTCATCTAGGTTGATATCAGTTGTGCAAAGGGGTTGTATGGACCTGTACGCTTTCTGTACAGTGCGCGGACAACTAGGCCTAGAGGAAGAGAAGGGAAAAAATTAGTTTGTGTTGAGGGATTTGTTGAGTGAAGGGAAGTCTTCCCTCCTCTTTGTAATATTTTTCTAGATATTTCACTGAAGCATAATAAGAACACACAAGTTGGTAGGTGTTCTCCAGTTGGGATTTCCTGGGTAAATTTGCGGTGTATAGTTTTTATGGCATGCTTGTGTATTCAAGTTTGTTTTTCCGCTGCAATATTCAGTTAGGAAACTTAGTGTATTTGATTAATGTTTTTGAAAGTTTAGGTTCAACTCTTTCATTTTCGAAAATTCATTAAATTAGTTGTTGGGCTTTAAAAATCTAACAAAATTAAGCTTTATATGTGCTTTTATTTTGTTGTTTAGTACATATCCTAGCATAGTCATATAAATTAAATGGTTGATAAACACCTATAACCATCAAAATATCTATGTGCCATTTGTAATGACAAGACAAGGGTGGAGGTTAGGTAACTGTGAGAATTTGCAATACCGGTACAACAATGGAGATTAGAAATGGAAAAACAGTTTGGAAACTGTTGATTTCAACACTTGGATTGTGTATTCGATTAAGAATATTCTCACATTATTAAATTTACACCGTGCGTAATTTTTTTATTTGTTAAATAGTGGAAATTATAGAAAGCTTATTTCAAAATAGACCATGCTTATCGACATAATTATTAATTTATAAATTATCAAGAAAAATGTTTTATGCATTGGGCTTATGATGGAGCTCATTTTTCTAATGTCACATATAATTCTTTTTAAGGAGTAATAGGATACAATATTATGTTATAAAGACTACATGTTGCTCATTGTTCCAAAGTGGCAAGTGCATAATCATGGAAAGGTTCTAAACTATGAATTTTCTCCCCACAAAATCTTTGTACCAAAAGAAATTATACCAAGTTGTGAGGAACACTACCAATATTTGTATTTAAATTGAACTAACACACATTGATATTCTGGTACACAAAACTAATTAAGTCATCTAAAATTTAGTAATATTGCAATCAAATTATCATCGAAATGAGATGAGTCTCAACAAGGATAAGTGGAGTGCGATTCATCTTTGTTATTCACTGAAGTAGCTTGTGGAAGATATTGGCTGGAAATGCATGCATTACCATCCAGGTCTAAGTCCTTCCAATTCTGTAACTTCAAGGTGTTACCCTATTTTCTATGACTAATCAATCTACTTGAACTTCCAACATCAAGCAATTTAATCCAAGTATCCAATAAGAGCATAGTATAATAATTATGCCATGAATACATCATGAGTATACATACAACTATGCCACTAAAGCGAGATATTGAATAATCATAAATATACAACTAGATGTATAAATGTAAAGAATACCTATAACCTCTAGCTCTTTGGAGTCTCAGTATTGGTTTGCTAGTACTCTAGATCCCATGAACCGTTCTTTAATCAACAAATGGGAAATCACACCCGTCTTTACTCAGTCAACCTATGTCATAGCCCCTCCATTCATGGGATATTAAAAAGAACATCTAATCTCACTAGATATTGATAAAAGCCTCCCAAAATCCTTTTGCTGAACGCCCATCCCCATACATCTTTTTAATAAAAATAACCCCTATTTTAATTAGATAACTCATGTTTTTATTGAATACTCTTTTTTATACCCCCAATACCTATAAACCCGCCTTACCCCATATCTCCCCAAAAATACCTACAATATATTGACTCTATTTTTCACAATTTTAAAACCCCCTTTATGAATGAACGTGGTAAGATGTTGGTCAACAAGGTGAAGACCCAATGTCACACCCAAGGGTCAATTTTTCACCTAACCATTGCATCCACCTTCATGTGTTTTTCCCCTAAGAAAGCATCAATCCCTATGAAGATAATGACCAAGGTGTGCAAATCACAATAAGAATAACTCAAGAAGGTCTTACTACGAATATACAACTCCCCAACAAAATCCCCTTGACTATGGTGCCCCTCTATCTTATAAGGATCTTAATACAACTTTCAACTCCTCTACAATGGCATTCTAAGGATCCATAATGATAATATGTTAGAATCACCAACTCTTTCTTAGTACCAAAATCACCCTAAATTCCCCTTAGGGCCTAGGCCCCTCTCTTCTCAAAGGAGGGTTTCCCTTATTAAAACCACTCTCAAGTGGTTATCAAGTGTAACCACTTTCCCCTTTCACAAACCAACTCATCTATGTCGAAATTTAGCTTATGAGGGAGATTACAAGTGTCATAGAGAAGGTAAATTACAACTTATTTCAATTTTCCCTTTTCATCCAAATTTATTTTGGTGCCCATTTTTATTCCAAAGGTTTCACAACACCAAATTAAGGTGGTGTTGGTCCACTAAAACCAACACATATATAACATCATCATAATAAGATACTCTACTATATACAATGCATATACATGTTATTAGTACCATTCACCCATAAGTAACATTATCATATAAGTCTAACATAATCAATTATCACTAATGAGCCAACAAGGGGAGAATGAGTCCAAAACAATCTCTTGCAACCATTTAACTTAAGTATAACGTATAAGGGGTCTCACAAATTTCTCTTTGGGCTTGTCACATCCTTCCTTTACTTCTCACAATCACTAAGAAATACCATTGTGTGGCCAATGTCATGAACAAAAAACTTCTAATCTAACATGTTTTGATTGTTGCTAATATAACACTTATCAGTGTCTATATGTTTTTGGGAAAAGAGGTAGCATTAATCATATCAACAACAACAAATTTATACTAACCATAGAAATTCCAACTATTTTATAGTGATTGGTTAACCATAGAAATTCCAACTATTTTATAGTGATTGGTTTTATAGTAACTTCTATAACATTGACAATGAGATTAAAAACAACAATAGCTACTAGTAACAGAACATGAATGCTAGAAATCATTAGCATATGAATCTAAAACTATCACGAGAAGGTATGGATGCCAACTCAAGCCAAATCCAATTTGGTATGGATGCCACTCTTGGCCAAAAATATCTCTTCTAGCATATTTAAAATAACACACTTCCCAAAATGTTGTTACTTCAATGCCTAAGATTCATTTGATAACCAATGATCCCATCCTTTTATAGAAAAGTGGAGTTACAAACCTCAACGAGTAACACATAAGAGGTATTAAACATCAAATATAGGTGGTGTTACAAAATATCTCATATCTCTTCTAGCATATTTAAAATAACACACTTCCCAAAATGTTGTTACTTCAATGCCTAAGATTCATTTGATAACCAATTATCCCATCCTTTTATAGAAAAGTGGAGTTACAAACCTCAATGAGTAACACATAAGAGGTATTAAACCTCAAATATAAGTGGTGTTACAAAATATCTCATCAGTAAGGACATTAATAAAGTATGCATAATGACAACCATTCATGTAAGCATGAATTAGTAACTCTTTACATTGAGGAAAGAAAAAAGATGCTCCCATGCAATTAATATTACAAACAAAAATAATAATTGTTTTCAAACTTTGTAATAGCTCCTCCTTAAATTGGTCTTCCCCAAAGTAATTGCAATGCTAAACATTATAGTTTTAGGGCTTTCCCATATGGCATCTTCTAATGGAAAATTCTTCGACTAAATGATGTATTCTAACCACATATTAGTCCTCAATTTCTTATCTTGAGTTGACCATTATCAACAAAGTGAGATATTTGAAATAAAAAAAAATCCTACCACTTTCATCAAGCACGAGACATGAAACATGTTATGCACTCGTGACACTACTAGTAGTTCAAGAGTATATGTAACTTGTCCCACAATGCTAGAAGTTTAGAAGGCCCATAGTATCTAGGTCTACATTTTTCCACCCATTTATCTATGCAAGTTCTCTAGTTATAAGGTTGTAGTCTCAAGAAGACCTAATCTCCCACTTCAAATTCACTCTCACTATTTTGATGTGTTATCACACCAATTTTATCTCTCTAGAATATTTACATAATTTTACCTAAAGTCATCCTAAACTGGTACTAGCAACACTTAATACATCTAACATTCATATTATACGTCCATTATAGATCTAGAATATAAGTAAAAAATTAGGTTGACCATAAAAGGGTTACACTACTTCCCATTTATTAGTTGTGCACCCCTTTTGGGATATGTAATACTCCTAATCTTGTAATATTATTTTATAAATCTATTATATAGGTTGGTGAGTATATTGGCTCATGAGCTTGATGGGTTAGTATAAACCCATGCTAGTTGTCCCTTCGTCAATGAAAGGGTACTTGGCCATCCCTTTTGTCAATTTAAGCACATGGTGTCAATACTTGAATCTCAAGCAATCACATTGGTGTTGCTTCCCCTCCCATTTTATTGTTGGCTTGTAAATACAAGTCATATCCATGCATTCAAGAGATTTTTCTTATGTTATGGTTATGATGTTGAGATTTTTCCAAAAAGTGAGTAATCCCTCACTTCCACTAACATTTCTTGTGTTTCCTTACACCCATGCTATCCATCTTTTCCTTCCAAAGAGCCATTGCATAAGGGGGAAGTGTTGTTGATTAGTTGCCACAACAAAGAGAATATGTTGGAGGAATCGAAAAAACCTACAAGGAAAGTATTGTAGACTACATCCGCAAGCCTCCCCATGTGATATTAGTTTAATTGTGTTTCATTTTTTCCATTGGATTAATACAAAGATAGTCTCTACTTTCCCCTACATGTTGTTATATTCATTTAAATTTTTGTTTTGAATGGATTTTTTTTGTTAGTATATATACTTAGATATAGATTTGATTGCACTTTTATTTTGTTTACTCACATATTTGTCTATGCTTAGCTTTATAGTAGTTGAAATAGGTTATTGGTACATACGCATGAAAACCACCACAAGAAGATGATGATTCTACTAGGAATTTAAGACGATTTCTCTTTCCATGGTTGTTTTATAACCTTCTCTCTATTTTATAATAGCTTGTAGCTTAGTTTAGATTGCCATTAAGCTCTAGTATACCGACGTGAGGCCCTTATTTCCTTTATATTTGCAAATTTCCACTTTTTGCATTTTCATGAAATTGCATAGTTGTTTCTTAAAATCCTACATTGTCATGTTGTATCCTCTTCGATATCCACATGTTTAACCTTAGTGATAAGAAATCATAAATTATATGAATGAGTCATTCAAATATATGTCAATCTTCTTACCCTCACTTCACATACGTCAGCCCTGAGAGTATAGACCGAGCATGCGGGGACGCTGTGATGTCATCACATTGAAAACCCCAAAACATAATGATAAATTTAAGCCAATCATAAAAATTAAACGTAATTTTTAATACGACTACGACTAATACCTCCAAATAGAAACTTTATATCATTACTATATAATAACATAACAAACAAATTATAAAAAATACATATTAATTATATTCACATAAACCCTACTCCATAAATAAAAGGAATATACATACATGATAACCCAATCACAAGGCATATATATTTAGTGGACTTACACTATTTTTCTACCTACCATTTACACTCATTAAAAAAAAATACATATATAATTTAGTGGACTTTACACTATATTTTGCTACCTACCATTTACACTTATTTTAACAATATATATATACGCTACACATACTTCTTATTATTATAATATTTATTACGTCTGAGGCATTTTCTTTGTTGGCTTGGGGTGAGCAAACACTGTTCACCCCAGCCAATACGAAGTTTTTGTTATCGCCCTTCGAGCAAATTAAAATCTGACAAATGTTGGCTCTTTATACGCTTATGCCGCTGTTTGACTTAACGCAATGCCCGACACTCACTAAGGAACCAGTCAGCTGCAAAATTCTCCACCTACTCCTCATGATAACACTGGCCTTGCTGTACGCACAAGGAGGAGAAGAAGAATCCCATCTTCTCTGAGGATCTATCAGCCCAAGCTCTTAAACAATCAGGGGACCGATGTGATCTCTTATAGCAGGAAAATAGATAGCCTCTGCAAGAAGGGCCAGACCGCTGAAGCAATGGAGATATTCTCACTGTGCAAATCTTCTGAGAAATTAAATCAACACAACTAACTTCTAAAATAATTTCAAATGTTGTGGTTAGAGACTTTGCTGGCCTGCACGCTTACAAGAGCCCTTCTGTGTGCCAAGATATTTACAGGGTTTGCATCTCTACCTGCTTAATAAGAGCACTGTTGTGTGCTATAGACTGCTTATGGTGTGTCAGGCGATTAATGTATCGATGAAGTCATTGCCGATAAAAAATACTCAGAATAAATGGTGGATTAAGTTCCAGAGATGATGCTTCAACCAAAATAAATGACAGTAAATTTATGGATTTCAAATATAATGCCGTTGCATTATCCATCTCTTCTAATAATTCATACACAACACCTTTCCTTCCCAATGCTAATGTTGTCTGAAATACAATCTCCATTGCATCTGGCATTTCTGCATTACTGTCCAATGGTCCAAGATGACTCAAAAGTTCCTCTGCACTTTCAATTTCACTCAAAAATTGATGTTCAATTTCTAAACAAGAAGAAGCTACCCTCTGCAAGTCCCCTTCCTTCTGCATTTGTAGACTTTGTGCAACAAGACCCTCACCGGGAGAGGTTTCTGTAAGGGTTGCAGACCACTTTTGACATACATACAATGCTTGTTTCCATATTGCTTGATACCATGGACAAAGCGTAAAAGATGTAACTGCTTCAACTGAATCAAGCCTCTCACTTCTTCTTTCATCGTTTGAATTGGCAGTTCCCTTATTGGACACTGGTCTATGTCTAAAATTTCGAGATTATTCACCTTCAAAATATCTGGTGGCAGGTATTGTATGCCAAGGACATAAATCACGATGCCACAAAGATGCAGAAGGCTTAGTCCTGAAAGTTTAGGGGAATACAATGGGAAAGTGGTGAAGATGGTGGAAATGCGGTGCAGCCTGAGGTGGTGCTTACAGTGTAGTAGTTAAAATCAAGTTACCGATCTTCACAGCAACTGGATCTTCACATGGAAGGAGGATATGCTCTGTTCATTCCAATGCGATGGTGGTAACGGAAACACTTACATCCAGATATGTGGGAGTTCTCATGACGAAGAGGAGCGGAAGGACTCAGGTGATGGTGAGGAACAAGTGTAAGCCTCAAAATGCCTTCACTCTGTTAAATGTGCAATTTCAGTAGGAATGGAGCGCCACTAATGGAGGGTAAAACTAAATGTTTAGTTGGGAACATTCTGGCCTTTGGATCCCGTAAATGCCTTATCTTTGTCATTTTTAACACGTGCGATGGTCCAACACAGTGCCCCGGTTCCCGTCAATTGCAGGGGAATTATTATTTGGCCATTCTCTAATTCGCAGACATATTTTCAAACCTAGAGCCATACGAATGTCTGTTTTTTTTTTTTTTTTTTTTTACAACGCTGAGAGCTTATGTTAATTTGACAGAGAAGTCACTCTGGTTGACATCACGAATGTCGTATATATTTGGGATTGTTGGTATTGTTTCGTAATATTAGTGGTCGGGCATTATTTTCCCGTGGCTAGCTAAACTCCCCATCAGTTTCACGGCGGGTGTGTGTAAATTCATTTTGAATCGCATATTTTTGTGTCTAAGAACAAACCTAGCCATTAGGTAGGTTGCGGCAGGTCAGTGTAAATTCATTTTGAATCGCATATTTTTGTGTCTACGAACAAACTTACCCATCAGGTTAACCATAAATTTAAGTCAAGAGTATCTGCATTTTAAGTAAAAAAAAAAAGAAGAAGATAGAGGTACAGATAGAGAAGACAGTGCATTTATGAGATCCCTTTGTAACCGAACTACAGGTGTGGAAGTTTGGTTCGGGATGTAATTAACACTAGCGTGGAAAATAAAAGGAGGGTTGGATAACTTTCAAAATTTTTTGTCTTCTTTCGATTAACTTTTTGTGTGTGTTTTTTTGAATTTATTGAAATTGTTAGTAATTATACTTACTCGAATCATGTAATATATGTATTTTATTTTCAATTTAAGATCCGATTTGTTTAAATATTGATCTTAAGTGGTGGTTAATTATTATTTTTTAAAGTAGGTTGAATTAGAATTTTTAGAAAATCAATAATTTCAAAAGATATGACTATTTCATATGTTATAAATGGATTAGTTACAATATGTTTAAGGAGAAGTGAATCTATATAGATAAAGAAACAAATTGTTTACTAAACTACTAAAAGAAAATGTTTTTATTTTTATTAAAAATATATATATCATTGAGTTGGATTTGTTTTATTTAATAAATAAATTTAATATATATTTTTATTTAATTTTTAATAAAATAACCTTTATTTAATTTATTTGTGTAATCTAAATTATTTTAAAATAGATTTAAAAAATATAATTATTATTATTAATATTATAATATAATAGTCAATTAGTAATGACTCTACTTGTTATCTATGAAATGGTGAGTTTACTTGGTCTTTATATTTTAGAAAAACTAAGTCAAAAGCATTTTTTTATTTTACTTGATAACAATATTGCAATTATTTTAATAAACAAGTTTTAATAAAAAAAATGAATTTATTATTATATGTTGGAAACCCTAGCAATTTGTAGTGGTATACATTCTATTTTTTGGCAAAGCACCTACTCTGTTTTATGCATAAGTCTGGAACGGATCAGAAAAATCCACAACCCGGAAGAAATGCAGGCTCTAGGTTTTTTATGGCAGTCGAGCATTTTTCTGAAGACCAATATTCTAATCTAATGCATCTCAAGAGCTAAAGGGTAAATTAAGATATCTATAGATAGCAAATTCATGCATCTTAGCAAGCTGAAAGAAAGATGTTCACAACCTACAAATAAATTTATGACCCAAAAAAAAAGGGAGGTAGAAAGTCAAGGTCTCTCACCTCTCAGGGAACCCAAAAGGTCTTTTAGGCGGCAATTTGACATTGGGAGGGGTGATCTTCTTCGCCTCTTCCTTATTCCTCCTAGCCACAATGTTTTGATGCCCTCCACTATTCTTCTCCTTCAAAACAAGAGGGGTTTCCTCCCTTTCTTCCTCCACAGTCTTCTGAGGAGTGATACCAACACGCCCCTCATGCTTCTCTAAATCCAAAGGCAACTGTACTTCCTCCATTTTACAAGACAAGCTCTCCATCTCTAACAATAGAAGGGTATCCAAATACCCACTTCCTCAAATCTCAATATAAACTTTCTTGTACCAGCAATAATATAAGGAGGAAAAAAAAAGTTGATTTAGGTCCTTAAATAATATTCAGAAAGCAATAATATTCAGAAAACCCACAATGGAGAGAAATCCAGTGCAAAACCCCTGCAGGACTTTGGAAATGAACCCACAGAAATGAAAGCCTCTGTGACAGAGAAATAAAATACCCACAATAATGAATGGAATGATTGAAAGAAAGTACCCAAAAGCCTTTTACCTGCACAAGTAAGAAATGAACTAGAATGGAAACAAGAGACTATATGTTTCTGAATATGTAGAGAAGTAGAGATGGAATGTGATTGGGACACAAGCCTGTAAAGGAGATAAACGTTCAAAACAGAGGCCTAACGGTCACTAGCTTACGACAAACCAAGGGCAGCATAAAATGCTCGTTGCCGTCGGATTTTTTTATAAAAGTGGGGATTAAGTTAGGGAATATCTTGATCGCGTTTGTATTTGGAACCCCATGGAATCTTAGTTTGTTTTTTACAACGGGTTTCTTCGTTGTCATTTTATTGTAATTGTTTCAATTCCTAGTAAATAGCTTAATGTGCCTGATTTTTTTTAATGTTTTTATCAGTTTTATCCATATTTAAATCTTTGCACAGAGGTTTCAAGGAAATAGTCAACAAGTACTCGATTTTGTTAAATATTTGTCTTTGTACTACAATACAATTCCAGCAAAAATATTTTTGAACCATGATCAACAATCTGCAGTTCCTCCTGTATTCCTATTTCAAGATTTGGAGTTTCAAGTCCCTCTGTTTCTTGATTTTTAGCATTCAAAACTTCCACCATGTTCTTGAATTTTAGCATTGAAAACCACTGTCCATGTTTTAGAATCCTTTCCTTCTCATGATACTTATGGTTCTTATATAGTCATTGCATTGGTGCTCTACTCCAAGTGACCTTCTCCTAGATCTCTGTTGCTGCAATTTTTGGGACTGTGGATCATTTAAAACTACGCCCATAGCTTTCAAATGGACTGACATTTCGGCATGAAGATGATATCCTTGGTTTGTAACTTTTTATCACCACCGTGAGGTCTCCTTACCGAACTGCTCAGATTTTGCTTTGCCAATATTGTTATTGGGAGAGAGATCACACATATTCAAGGCTCCATCACATATTGACAATTGTATCATCTTTGTTCTCTAAGTTGGGGGCATTCCAACTGTCACAAAACTTTGATACATCAAAATTTTGGATACCCTTTCTTCATTTGCTATGTCAAGCTTTATGAACTTGTTTAAATGCAAACCCTTGCTTTCCATGGATGCTAACATAAGGGCTTGAGTAACATTAGCTCAACCTTGAAAGATGCCTAAATGCAATCCTGTCACCAGGGATTCAGATTCATATCCTGCTCTTCAAACACGTTATTGAGAACCAAGGAGGAAAGGTTTTCAATTTTCACTTTGCCCAGTAGGTCTACCACGAGGTTGGAGATGTCCTCAACATATATGTCATAAAATTGCTCTTCTCCTTCCCTGAGGTCAGAGATGTACGTCTCATTGTCAGCCTGCACTTCCTTATATGTGCTTTCATCAGCAAGGGCTTCCAAATGATCTCTCAGAACTCCAATTGCTCCCTGTACGAAATTGTCAACAAAGAAAGGGGTCTTCTTGTTCACTTTTGAAATGTCCTAATCCATATGCTTGGCATCACCAGCTTCATTGATGGGGCAATTAGAGTTATTTCACTCAAATTTTGTGTGTAAATCCGCCCTTGGAGCAGCATATACATCATTCGTTTGTATTAGGGAAGAGGCACCCTTACAATCATCACTAGGGTTGGCACCAAAATGTATCCCTATAGGCTTGTCCTCAAAATAAATCTTCAAATATAATTTAGAGCTGCCAACAGTTCTCTTATATTCATCTTCCAGGGGAACAGGACTAAAATCTATCACATGATGTGCAGTTTGTTGCTGAACGTGGATTGGGCAGAGGCAGAGGCAGCGACAAAGGTAGGGGTTTAAGTAGGGTTACTTTTACTTTGCTATTTTGGAAATAAATCAGACTGATAGAAGTACAAATTCGCGTGTACGTGGTCAAAAAAATTTGCAGAGCAATAGTGGTGTGTTTTATTGACAACCATTTCTGTATCCTTCTACTCAAATAGGTCAATGAGCCTCACTAATGTGAGCTCAAGTAATGTTTTCTCAACAAATTATCAAGGCCATGTTCCTCTTATTGATAGCACAACATAATTCACGCCTCTTTTCGACGTTCCCTTGCATCTCTCGGTGCAATTGCTAGTTTATAGTTATATATAACCTAAGTGTTGAAATGCATTTTACTTTGGTGATGATGCAACAAGGAAGATAGACTATAAAATAAAGACACCCATACCTGTAATATTCAACTAATTATTATTATTATCACAGGGATAACACATTGGGTTTTTGGTCAAACCCATATTACTTTGGGTTTGACTTAAAATTGCAATTTTTTTAAAGTTTAACATTAGAAAATCAGAAATTATTAATATTTTTAAATAATTTAATTTATTTTTTGTTAATCTGATTGGCTACTCGGTTTAAGATGTTATTGCATATTATCTCTTGATTCACGACGGCTTGAGTACTTTTTTGATCATTGTGTTGTACTTTTCGTTTTTCTCACAAATTCAGTGCATCTGCCGATTTGTCATCGTGCAAATTCAATGTCATTTATGGATGCGCAGCTGCCACAATTGTAAAAAAAATTAGCACTTCTTTCATTATTCACAAGGACTAACCACATAACATAACATTTCAAGAAAGGTAATTTGGTTAATTATTATACTATGTTGAGTACTCTTTTTATTATGAAAGAACCTTGCATCAAAAAACATATCCCATTGGATATCGCTGCCTATCACAAGGATTAACCACATATCATAACATTCCAAGAAAGGTAATTTGGTTGATTATTATACTATGTTGAGGACTCTATTTATTATAAAAGAACCTTGCATTAAAAAAACATATCCCATCGGATATCACGACGACCTTACATTCCATATGCTTGTGCATTGATATGATAATTATTATTAAGTCGTACATTCCTTATGATAATTATTATTAAGTCAAAACGATGTAACCTCATAAATGTAAATATATATATATATATATTTTTCCTTTTTTATATTTATTATCAAATCAATTATATTTTTTTTTGTTTTTTTGTTTTTAACATAAGTGATGTAAATATAAACTTTTTACATTTTTTAATTAAATATTGATTTTTTTGATGTAGGTGATGTAAACAAAAAATGTAAATATAATTTTTTTTTTTTTCTATTTATATTTATATTCAGGTAGCTAATGTAAATATATTTTTTGTTTTATTTTTTAATTAAATATTGATTTTTTTTAAAAATGTAGGTGATGTAAATATAAATTTTAATTATGGCTATCCCTATTAGTTTTTGAATAATTTATTTCTCAAATCAATTAAATATGTTATATAATATATAAATATATTATAAAGTTATTGATTAGGTTGCCCAATTAATACATCTTCACCCCTTCATATCAAGAAAGAATAGTATGGTACTTCCAAGAACATATAACACATTGGTATGGTATATGGCATACTTTATTTCTTAAAGTATCCACCTCACTCCTACATATTTTTCACTAAAGAAATATGGCTTATGATGTGTAATTGGTTATGGTTGATAATAAAGTTATATGATTTTTTTCACAAAATAAAAAATCATTTTCTATTATGTTTCAGTGAATTAGTTAATTTTCACCTCTCCTCACTTCATACTTCATGAAAACATATTTTCTTATACTTTTGAAAGAATAATAATTAATAATATTTATATAATTCAAATATATATATATATATATATATATATATATATATATATATATTTTTTTTTTTTTTTTTTTCTTTTTTGAGTAAGTTTAATCTATTAATATACAAAAAAAGTTTACAAGGAGGCCGAGGCCTCAGAGATTTTGGCCCGAGAGATGGGCATTCTAGTATAGCCATGATGGTTTTTCAAAATAACAACACATAGTGCCGGGAGACAGTTACAGCAATGAAGCACATATAGGCATCTAAACACAAAAAAACTGCCCTCATAGGGGAAACCGGACGGAGTATCCAAACAGTGTATCAACCTACAACATTCAGCTTCAGAAATGTAAACTTGAACAGTTTTATACAGAACATTCTGCCGCCCACGAAGGGGAAACCGGCAATCAAAAGAGCAGTAGAAGTAGAGCCAGCTAAACTGAGTCAGCATACGAATACCAGAGCGGAGCCTGGCACAAAGAGCAGCCAAAAACAAGCCTGTATGAAGAAAGGCCATTAATTACCTTAAGAAGAAGGAGGCGACTTGACCACAGGGCAGGCGTGAGCGTTGGGGTCATCCTCGTCCTGCCCAACAACAAAATCATCCGGAGCAACCTGTATGGAAGACTCTGCCTTATCCTCGACAACCGGAGCAGTGGAACAACTCCCCTTGGAGACACCCGCAACAGAATCCAGGAAGGGGTCCTGAGAGGACCCTCCCTCAACCATCTTCCGCTTCTGACCAGCTGTAGGAGGAGAACAGGGCCTATCGGACAACAAATGCACCGGAGGAGAGTCAGAAAACTTGACAATCGAATCAGGCGGCTCTTCTTTGAAGTCAATGGTGATAGTGGCCGTGACAATAGGCATGTTGAGCAAGCAAGGGAAGCGGAATTGAGCTCTGTGCTGCTGACCCGGGAGTAGACTGGAGAGGTTTCTTGCCTGCAGAGCACTCCCACGCCCCACCAAAGCGCTCCTACCGCTACGAGTCTCAGGGTATCGACCCCTCATGGAATCAGAAGGCGGAGAAGAGGAGCTAGGCGAGGAGGGAGGAGGGCGACGAGAAGGACCACCACGGTTCGAGCCTCGTCTGCTTCTCATTCTATGGCGTAATCGAGGCATGGAATTCAGATAAGAAGTTCTAAAATTGAAAGAACAGGAAGTGCCCAAACTAAGCACTGAAGGCTGGTAAGAATCAATCTCCACAGGGAGAGAGACAGAGCGAAAGCCAAAACTCTGAGTGCAGAAGGAGCTTTGCGAGAAGTGCAATCCAGGAGCAAGGTTAACACAACAGGAAAGCGAGCACCTACGACCAGTGTTGGTCCATGAGCTTGGCTTAGAGACCACGGAAGCACAGCAGGAGCGAAGGGGTAACAAATCTGGTCTGTAGCGTCTCGAAGAAGCCATATCTCTGTGGATTGAGCGCGAGTCTGGACGAGTGTGCCGCATAAATGCCCCAGACAGTGCAATGTTAATGCAATTAATGGCGCAGAGGACGCAAAGAAGGTTGGCGGTGGTAGATCCCCACTCGCCCGCCCACCATCCTTGCCACCTATCATGCATGATGGCCACCCGCATCCGGGATATATAATTCAAATTATTAATATTTATATAAATTACTAAAAAACAAATTTCTATATGATTGTTAATTGAATTTTTTTTTTTTTATCTATGGTTAATATTATAAATTAAATTCTTTATATTCATAATAAATAAATTTATGTAATTAGATAAATATAAATATATCAAAATCTAAAACAAATAATTAAATGCAGAAAAATGTTATTTTACAAAATTTAATAATACAATCAATTATAATTTAAAATTAATCTAATTATATAATATTTTAAAATAAAATTTTTATATTTTATTGTTTTTATTTCAATTTAAATATCTTAAAATTTTACGAAGTTTGTATTATATATCAAAATCAGTAACAAATAATTAAATGCAGAAAATGTTATTTTACAAGATTTAATAATAGAATCCATTATAATTTAAAATTAATCTAATTATATAATATTTTAAAATTTAAAATCTTTATATTTTACTGTTTTTATTTCAATTTAACTATGTTAAAATTAATTAAGTGGCAAAGGAGTAGCTACTATGTAGCACTTGTTATTGAGATGAGTTGAAAAAGCTCACAAGACAAGACACTCATATTTAATCTTATAATATTAAATGCAGTGGAATAGTTGATTTTGATAATACTCAATAATACTCAATGTAATGGAACAGGAACCACACTCTGACAATGTCACTGCATCTGTCTAAGTGGTTTTTATTTTTTGAACAGAATTATAGTAGAGAAATAATTGTGAGAAATTATGAATCAAAAGATTGTAATTGAAAATATGTTCATTGTTTCTGCTCACATCTATACATATATATAACTAATTTTAACCAGAAAAAAAACTCAATTGAAAATTATGAAAAATTGTAGTTCCAAACTTTCCATTCAACTCTTTCGATCAACTGTATTCAACTCTTTCGATCAACTTTTTGATTATTAAATTTTTATTTTTTTTTAACTGTTAAAATGTAAACCACTTTGTGTGGCCTTTATGGCCCCATTTAAATGTGTTGGAAAGAAATCCCATTAGTGTTTTATGAATGGAAAAGAGAGCTAGCCAAGAAATCTGCAAGTATAGAATGCACATCTGTCTCTTGTCACTCTAATAGCAACAACTTGCCTCGTTCCCAGCAAATTTTCCAAGGCAGCCCAAGGTGTCGGCACAATGACTCCAACTAAAAACAACTACTTAATCTCATTTTCTAATAATTGAAAATTAACACACAAATCTTGCCTCGGGCGCTCAGTTTTCAAATGTAATCCCCCCAGCAATGAAATCTGATCCTTCTACAATCACAGAGCCGCAAGCAAATGTACCAGTGTCGATCATGCTCTGATCCTGAGAATCATTAAGAATCAAAGTCATTTTCCCATAAATGAAAATTACGAACATTACCAAGAGAATTTTTAATACATGACGATTTTTAATGGGCTTATTGGTTGTGTTATCCCAAGTTAACACAGTTTCTTCTGCAGAGGACCCTCAGAGTGTGGTGAGATTCTTTGTTTTTGGAATATAGAATGGATGCCTGTAAACTCCAGGATTAACCTACATTACTACTTTGTGCTTGTTGCCAACATGGACAACGTCAATGGCAGCTTGGACATCCTTGTACTTGGGGCTACCATTCTGAGCAATTGTTATTACAGTAGCCATACTTGCAGCTCCAGGTACCTTACGATTCAATTAATCTCGAAACACTACCGATCTTGCAGGTGACACAAAAATAGACCAGAGCAACGGAGCCATGAGTAACAATAAAGCATTATCCACCCGTGGAGAAGTGTAATCCGCACAACACAGCTCGCAGAGGATGACGTAGGGCCTCGGTCTGCGTAGCCCTAGTGCCGACGGCCGGACTACGTCAGCCTCAATTTTTCAAAAAAAAAAAAATAACAGTTAAACTTTGAAAAAGTTTTAAAATTTAGAATTTTTTTTAATGTACAGAGTAAAATAATAGCCGTGAGTGATCACAAAATGTCACTGCAGCGACATAATAATTATCGGGATAAACCAATTTTCTTTTTTATAAAGATGATGCATATTCATTATATTAAATTAAATTTTATTTATTAATATTTAATGCAGTGGAATAATTGATTTTTGATATATTCATTTCAAAATCAAAATATGTTATACATATTTTAATTTAATTTAATCTTATAATATTTTTCTAATTAAATTTAAAAGCAAAAAAGTTATAATTATTTTTGAAATATATATAAAGTTTGGTAGGACTACATCTTCTCTATTTCTAGATAGGTTTAATTTCTTACTTATGAATATCCAGGAATAACATACCTTCTCGTAATCTGGGTCTGAAATGATGAAAGAGAAACACATTTGTGGTTCCAAGATAGTGACACAAAATGTTTGAAAGGTTAGATAAATTCCAGATCTATGGGGATCCAAAGATATTTTTTCATCGTGACTAAACCTTCAACTTACGGACGGAAGGACGCCAGGTTGAAGCCGAATAGCTATAGAACGATGACTTTGGTTTACTTGGGTTATCGGCATTTCGTTCGAGCTCGGTGCAATTTGTTCTCCTAGGGATCAAAATCAGTAGAAATAGGGAACAAAGTAACTAGAAAGATTTGTGATTATTTGAAACTTTTCAAATTTCTCTTTCTATCGGGATCATCTAGAAAGTGCATAAGTATTCTACGATTTTGGGACCTTCACTAAAAAAAGAGAAGAGTAGAAAAGAGAAGCAACTGACGTAGATGCCATGGGTACGATAAGAAATTAGGGTTTTATTTGAAAAGAAAAGAGGAGAAAGAAAAGAATTGAAATTTCCTTTCACAAATATTTGATATAAATACTCCGCTTCTTCCCTCATACCGCTCTCTATCCCCCATGAAGGAGATGAATGATGAAATTCTCATGTTCGGTTATGAATTAGAGGCATTGAATAATCAATGTCGACTATAACTCCTAGCCTTCCAAGCTAACGATGCGGGTTTAATTCCCGCTACCCACTAACAGATATCTACCTGTTCTATATCTATCTATATAGATAGATATAGAACAGGTAGATATAAAGTGATTAAGTATATACCATAATTTCATGATTCACTCGAAATCTTTTTTCCGTTGCAATGTGAAATAGATTCCATTCTTTTCCTATCCTATAACCTCATTGTCAATAGAAGGTAGATTGGGACAATGTATGCCAAAAGGAGTGAAAATAAAAAAGGGAAGAGAGAAAGAGCGTCCATCGTCTAATGGATAGGACAAAGGTCTTCTAAACCTTCGGTATAGGTTCAAATCCTATTGGACATAATACTCTTCAATTGTTCTAAATTGTTGTGCAATGTATTGGAACAAATTCTTTAGCGCTTTTTCCTGTTCTGAATAATCCCACCAAATGATCAAATATATATATTTTTTTCTAGAAGTAAAAAAAGTTTAGTATGTTCCTTAAGAGCCTCTTTTAAAAGGGCTTTCACTTCTTCTGTAAATGTACCAGTAGAACATATAATTTTTCCGAACTGAGGTTTTTTCTTTATCAAATACTCGCGTAACCGAATGAGAACATTTCTCAACTGTGCTATTTATAATATATCTAGGTATCCATTTGTTGCGATATAAATAGTAGCTATTTGTTCTTCTACTTTCAAAGGAGCTGATTGAGATTGTTTGAGCAACTCACGTAATCGTTGACTCCTTGCCAATTGATCTTGAGTAGCTTTATCAAGATTAGAAGAAAATTGTGCAAAGGCTTCCAACTCTGCAAATTGAGCTAACTTTAATTTCAACTTTCTAGCTACCTTTTTCATAGCTTTTATCTGAGTCGCAGATCCTCCTCTAGATACAGAAATACCCACATTAATAGCAGGTCGGATCCCGGCATTGAATAGATCGGCCGACGAAAATATTTGTCCATTGGTAATGGAAATTGCATTAGTGGGAATATAAGATGAAACATCTCCAACTTGAGTCTCAACTATTGGTAGAGCAATAACACTCCCCTCACCTAACTGGGAACTTAATTTAGCTGCTCTTTACAAGAGACGAGAATGCAAATAGAAAACATCTCCCGGATAAGCTTCTTGGCCGGGTGGTCTTCTTAATAGAAGAGACATTTGTCGATAAGCTTGTGCCTGTTTGGAGAGATCGTCATAAATGATTAATGTATGTTGTTTCTTATACATGAAGTATTCAACCAAAGCTGCCCCTGTATAAGGAGCGAGATATTGTAATGTATCATGAGAATCTGCAGTTTCCGCTACCACAATGGTATATTCCATTGCGCCACGTTCTTGGAATGTATTAACTACCTGAGACACGGAAGAAGCTCTTTGACCAATTGCTACTTACACACAGATTACATTTTGACTCTTTTGATTAGGAATAGTATCTGTAGCTACTGATGTCTTGTCAGTCTGTCTGTGCCCAATAATTAATTATTGTTGACCACGTCTTGTAGGAATCATAAAATCAATAGCAATAAGCCCTGTTTAAAGGGGTTCATAAACGGAACGTCTTGATATAATACCTGGAGCGGGAGATTCAATCATTCGAAATTCGGAAGCTGAAATTTGACCCTTACCATCAATGGATTGGGCTAGAGAATTTACAACACGACCCAAATACGCATCACTTACTGGTATCTGAGCAATTTTTCCTGTTTCTCTCACGAAACTACCTTCTTGTATCATAAAGCCATTGCCCATAAATACAACTCCAACGTTATCCGATCCTAAATTTAGGGCAATGCCTACTGTACCATCTCCAAATTCCACTAATTCCCTTGCCATTACTTCATAAAGACCATGAATACGAGCAATGCCATCTCCTACTTGAGGTACGGTGCCAAGATTACCAACTCCTACTTTGTCATTATATTGTTTGATCTGTTTCGGTATAATACTACTAATTTCGTTGATTTGAATATTTCCCATTAGCACTTATTAATTATCTATTGAGAAATAGGGCCTTTAACAACTAATCTAGTGTGTTCATCATGGTTCTAAGTAGGTGTACGTAAATGCAACTCAATATTCAAGGTTCCTATTGCTCTTCGTAAAGTTTGCCCATAACCTTTTTGTCAGATATGTTGTCAGATCATTTGGTGGGTTCACCATGGTTCTAAGCAAGCCCATATTTTCATTGATAGTACGTAAATGCAACTGAATCTTCAAGCAACTATTCAAAGTTCCTATAGCTTTTCGTAAAGCTTGGCGATAAACTTGTAGTTGGATCTGGTCCATTGCTCTTTGGTGTTTGGAGTAAGCCGTTTCATTCTTGGGATCCTCTAATTGTTCCAAATTATCAGAAGCAGCATTGATGAGATCCTCTTTCTCTCGTTCTACTTGGGAGTCTCCATTTACCCAGGTTTCGTTCCCTATCATTTCCACTCCCCTTAAGAAATCCCGAGCTTTCTCGAGCTGATAGATAGCTCCTTTACATAGTTCTTCATTTTTTTACACATGAACTCTTCCATCTTGGAGAGATGGCTGAGCGGACCAAAGCGATGGATTGTTAATCTGTAGTACGAATCATCTGTACCGAGGGTTCGAATCCCTCTCTCTCTCAGTTCGTACACTATTGATCCTGAAAACGAATAACCCCGAATCTTTTTGCGGAACGGAAAAGACCCACTAACCTAGAGACTTCCTATTTTGACCCTTTGAAGAAGGATAAAAATGGCCAAAAAGGTCAAAACATAAGTTATACATTTTTTCATTGCATAGCACAAAATGATAAAGTTCTCATTTTAACTGGGCATTTTAACTATGCTCAGTATTTTTTTTTTTCCACCGTAAAGTTTTCATGTTCCATAAACAGTAATAGCTCTGCTCTTGAGTAGAAAAATGATATTTTTAATCAAAAATTATATACCAACTGGTCCATAATTTGCAAAGGTATCGTTCATGGACGAATGGAAAGATGAGAAGATATTGTTTCCTCTTTTTTTTTATCAATATAAATGGGACCAATCCCTACATTGTGTATTGGTACATACAATCGGTAAAATATCTTTGTCTCTACCTACAATTATGTATGAGCAAAATTGTTTCAAACCTGTTCCATCATTAGCAATGTCCAAGTGAATAGATGTTCACTTTCGAGATGATCTAAGTCTAGCTCGATAACACGATCTCTTCCAATCCAATGTGAGAAAGTTACATAGTGTTTACTTTTTTCGATGAAGGGGTGTTTGCATGGGTTTGCCTTGGTATCGCGTTCATATCATTGTATTGAATGATCTTGGTCGGTTAATTTCTGTACATATAATGCATACAACTCTAGTTGTTGGTTGGGCCAGTTCAATGACTCTGTATGAATTAGTAGATTTTGATCCATTCGATCTTGTTCTTGATCCAATGTGGAGACAATTTATGTTTGTTATACCTTTTATGACTCGTTTGGGAATAAAGGATTCATGGAGTGGATGGAATATCACCGGAGAAACTGTAATTAATCCTGGTATTTGGAGTTATGAAGGTGTGGCCGGGGCAATTATTATGTTTTATGGCCTGATGTTTTTGGCAGCTATCTGGCATTGGGTATATTGGGATATGGAAATATTCTATGATGAACGTACGAGAAAACTTTGTTTAGATTTGCCAAAAGTATTTGGAATTCATTTATTCCTCTTAGGAGTAGCTTGTTTCGTATTTGGAGCATTTCATGTAACGGGTTTGTATGTTCCTGGGATATGGGTGTCTTATCCTTATGGACTAATTGGAAAAATACAACAAGTGGATCCAACATGGGGAGTTGAAGTTTTTGATCCTTTTGTTTCGGGAGGAATAGCTTCTCATCATATAGCAACGGGTATTTTGGGTATATTAGCAGGTCTATTCCATCTCAGTGTTCGTCCTCCCCAACGTTTATACGTATACGCTTGGGGAATATTGAAACGGTCCTATCTAGCAGTATTGCTGCTGTGTTTTTTGCAGCTTTCATTGTTGCTGGGACCATGTGGTATGGCTCCACAACTACTCCGATCGAATTATTTGGTCCCACTCGTTACCAGTGGGATCAGGGGTGCTTCCAATAAGAAATAGATCGACGGGTTTGTTGATCAGCGGTTGTCATTGATGTCAACCCAAGCAGCACCAAGGGCTACCCCGATATTGCATGGGAATTTTGACCTACCAAATTACTATATTCTGGGTCAAGAATGCTTTTGATGGTTTCTACTTGTCGAGATGTTTCCGTTGATATATGGCACGCCATGTAATTCTTCACGGTTTGAGAGATATTCATGTTTGAAGTTTGTACCCCCAGTTAGTGGGCTAAAACCCCATGGGGTTGTGGCATGAGTCATTGAAAAGTCATAATTAATATTTTTTAAGCTCCTAAAATCCCTCCCACATTCACTTGTTGAAGCCCCTCTCACCCTAAGCATTTATATAAATTGTGATCCTCATATCCTCCTTATGTAAGGGATTTCGCCATCTGAAACAGGTCATCGTGGCATTTTCGCTCTAAATTGTTTTCTACAAAGGTTCAGAAGTGAAATTTTTATAAGGCAAAGTTGAAATCCCGAGGAAGATCCTGTGAAAATTTCAGATAAAGGTGCGCAATATTTTCGGAGATATGATCTGTGGAAGTCAGTGTTTTTGCAGGCTCCTGAATTTCATCTCAAAGAAGTGACCTTGGGAAAATCGTCATAACCCTCTCTCTGAGTATCGGATTGGAATTTCGTAAAAAGTGGCAGATAGTGCATGGACATTAGTTTTCGCTCTATCAATTTTAGAACCGAATGAAGAAACAGTGACACGTGGCATGCCATACAAGTTCGCTCTACTGAAACAGTCCATAATTAGGGCATTGTGAGAGATTGGGCATAACTCTCTCTTGAAGAATCCAAATTGGGTCAGACCTATGGCATTGGAAAGACGACTCAGAGGAATACTACAGGACCGAAAATCAAATATTGGGGATCTGAAATAACATAGATACACCAGATTCAATATCGAGCTCCTAGAAGGCAAGAAAAAGCTATATCATGTGTTGTTAAGGGCTGCAAAGGACCATACTTTCTAGAGTAGCAAAGCAAAGCAAGGTGCAACAGAGGGTAGCATGACAAGAGCAGTAACCAAGGTGCAGAACAATAGCAAGAAGTTCATCACATAAAGTCTTCAAGTGGGCAGCACTGCTTACAGTCACTGTAAAGGTATCATTGTACTAAGTCATTGTAAATACATTATTGTAAAAATTTTTCTAGTGTCTATCTACCAAGAGTTGAAGAGGCAGTGTCGGGAGGTTTAGGATCATCATTAGGTGGTTGTTTCATAGTTGGGGTTATGGTCTAGTGTGTCTTCTTCTTCTACATCATTCTATATCATTGTAAAGTGGACCATTTTCCCTGGTATGGGATTCCATTCTTCTTTATTCTTCTATAGGGTGGTAGGGTGGTGCTAGGGTGAGTTGTAGCTCATTGGGTGTTGGGGCATCTGTTCAGTTGACTACTGAAGAATCTCAGGTGTTGGAGCATCCATCTAGTGGGAGCTGGAGAAGAATGCTTTTCTAGATCTAGGAAATTGGAGCTTTATTTTCAATTGGAGTTGAATATTAAAGAATTATTAGAAAAGCATTATGTGGTTTTTGTTCTGGAGTGGGTTTCCACCTTAAAAACTGTGTGCATTTGTGTTCCTTTTGTTTGCTGCTATCATTGTACAAACACTGATAATAATTGAAGATTAACTAATGCTCTAATTGAAAGGAATACTGGTTCACCCTCCCTCTCAGTATTTCCAACAATTGGAATCAGAGCTTGGTTCCTTCAATAGCAATTTAACAGCTGGAAGGAGGTCATGGAGCATACCAAGAATGGTGTGCCTCTGTTCAATGAAAATAATTATGCACTCTGGAAAGGAAGAATGGAGGTCTATCTCTTGGCGCAAGGTTATGAAGTATGGGACATTGTTCAAAATGGATTTACATCAACCGCAGATGAATAAGGTAAGAAGAATTTGGTAAATGATGCAAAAGCAAAGAATATTATTATCAGTGGACTTATTGAATCTGCTTATCATAAGGTGTTGGGTTGTAAAACCGCCAAAAATATATGGGACAAGCTTGAGAACATATATGCAGGTGACTCAAATGTCAAAGAAGCAAAGCTTCAAATCTATAGAGAAAAATTTGAGCAATTCAGAATGAAAGAAGATTGCAACATTGCTGCATACTTTCAATACATTGATAAAATAACCAATACTCTGGAAGGATTGGGAGAGCCAGTTAACGAGAAGACTATTATACGAAAGATTCTTAGAACGTTACCAAGGAGATTCAACCCAAAGGTATCGGTCTTAGAATACAATGCAAATCTGGACAAACTTAGCAAAGAGGAATTACATGGAGTTCTCATAGCATATGAAATGAGACTTGATGAAGAAGAGGGTACTTCGCATCTAGAAACTACGTTTGTTGCATCTAAGAAAACCAATAAGGACAAACAACCTTCAATTGAAAAGGCATGCACCTGCAAGTGTGAAGAAAAGGGAGATGATGAAGGTGGTCTTTCAGATGAAGAATATGCTTACTTTACGAGAAAACTAAAAATTGGTAAGGGAAAATTCAAAGGTAAACTTCCATTGATATGTTTCGGCTATGGTGAGGTTGGGCATTTCACATCAAAATGTTCGAACATAAGTGATGGAAACTCGAAAGGAAAGAAAGGCTTTTATAAATTCAACAAGAAAGGATCCAAAAGGAACTTTCTCTCTAAAGAAGATAGCTCATCATCCGATGAAGACAATGACAACGAAGAAGAAGCCAATGAGAGAGTATTGTTTATGGCTAAGCACAATAAACAAGAGGTATCAAACAATGAAGAGGAAGGGTTGACCATAGAAGAATTTTCTAAGGAAGCAATCAAACTTATAAAAGAGTTCAAGGCAGAGAAGATCCATTCCAATACTCTAGAAGAACAAGTTCAAGGTCTCAAAATTGAAGTTGAAGAACACAAATGCATTGAAGAGTTACTTCAAAAGAAGTTGGAAGAAAGCAACCAAGAAAAGGAAGAATTAGAAGCCGAAGTAGTTTCGTTGTGTAAGGAAGTGAAGAAAGGAAAAACTATCCAAAAATATGCCAACAGATCAAGGGCATTGGAAGAACTCATCAACAATCAACTATCTTACAATGACAGAACTGGCATCGGTTACAAAGAAAAAGAAGCAGGACCTTCTACAACAAAATACAATGAACCTATGAGATCTGACATGCATATAGAATTCATTGGATTATGAAACAACTTGCTGGAAGACAATTACTCGGCCAAGGAACAACCAGTGCCAACATATTTTTTATGGCTATTGTTGTTCATGTGGAAAATTTGGTCATAAAGCTGTAGAATATCGCATGTACCCTAGGAACGAATACAATTCCGAGAGATCTATCAAAAATGAACCTCCCAGGGCTCAGCGAAATATCAATAGATTTGAACATTTAAGAAATAATATTGAATGTTACAAATGTCGAAACTTTGGACACATAGCCAAAGATTGTAGACTTGAAAATCCTCCAGAAGAATCTTCGAAGCCACAGAATGAACAAACATGGAAGAAGAAGAAGAATGATAATTGTGCTCTCACTCTCAAGGCTCAAAAGAACAAAGATGTGTGATATGTTGATAGCGGTTGCTCAACGCATATGACTGGAGATAGAAATAAATTTGTATCTCTGAAAGAGAAGAAGGATGGAACAGTGTCCTTTGGAAATGATGGATCTTCAAATGTTATAGGATCAGGTACTGTCACTCTCGGAAGCAAAGATGCTCTAGCCAAGAATGTTCTATTGGTTGAAAACATGAATCACAATCTGCTCAGTGTTGGACAAATGTGTGATCAAGGACACAATACTATTCAACTACACAAAATGTGAAATCAGGAAAGATAGGTATGGTGAAATTGTGGCTATAGCAAATCGAGCTCCAAACGACATATATGTTCTGGATGAAGCAACTAAAGCATGTCTAATAGCTAAAGAGGATGATATAATATTTTGTAGCAATGATGATCGACTAAGTAAGAAGTTTGCTACAAAGATGCAAAGTGATTTCGAGATGTCTTTACTTGGTGAGCTGACATACTTCTTAGGGCTTCAAACATCTCAGCGAGAGAAAGGAATATTTATATGTCAAGCCAAGTACATCAAGGAAATGCTCAAGAAATTTAAAATGGAAGATCGCAAACCCATCCTTACTCCAATGGTAATAGGTTGCAAATTGAGCATAGACGACTCATCTAAGGATGTGGATCAAAGGTTGTACAGATCTATGATTGGTCGTCTTCTATATGTAATATCCTCCCGACCAGATGTTATGCAAGCAGTTGGACAAGTAGGAAGATTCCAAGCAGCACCAAAAGAATCACATATTATTGCCATTAAAAGAATTCTTCGATATCTAAAGGGAACAACAGAATATGGCTTGTGGTATCCCAAGGGTAACAATATCATTATTTATTCCTTTACAAATGCAGATTGGGCAGGAAGTGTTGATGATCGTGAGAGTACTCATGAAGCATTGGAATATCTTCGCCAGAAGCTTGGGATTCTCCCAAGTTCTCATTAGATTTTCCTTATTCAAAATATAACTGGGGAGTGGAAGTGTGTACAGGTCCGCAGGATGGTTGTGTGTATGGGGGAGTTACCCTTTGCCATTGATGTCAAAGGGGGAGAGAATGTTGTAGGAAGAGGTGTCATGATCACAGGGGGAGTACTTGTGTTGCCGTCAATGTCAAAGGGGGAGATTGTTGATCAGCGGTTGTCATTGATGTCAACCCAAGCAGCACCAGGGGCTACCCCAATATTGCATGGGAAATTTGACCTACCAAATTACTATATTCTGGGTCAATAATGCTTTTAATGGTTTCTACTTGTCGAGATGTTTCCATTGATATATGGCACGCCATGTAATTTTTCACGGTTTGAGAGATATTCATGTTTGAGGTTTGTACCCCCAGCTAGTGGGCTGAAACCCAATGGGGTTGTGGCATAGGTCATTGAAAAGTCATAATTAATATTTTTTAAGCTCCTAAAATCCCTCCCACATTCGCTTGTTGAAACCCCTCTCAACCTAAGCATTTATATAAATTGTGATCCTCATATCCTCCTTATGTAAGGGATTTCGCCATCTGAAACAAGTCATCGTGACATTTTCGCTCTAACTTTTTTTCTACGAAGATTTAGAAGCTGAATTTTTTATGGGGCAAAGCCGAAATCCTGAGGAAGCTTCTGTGAAAATTTCATATCAAGGTGCGCAATATTTTCGGAGATATGATTTGTGGAATTCAGTGTTTTTGCAGGCTCCTGAATTTCATCTCAAAGAAGTGATCTTGGGAAAATCGTCATAACTCTCTCTCTGAGTATCAGATTGGAATTTCATAAAAAGTGGCAGATAGTGCACGGACTTTAGTTTTCGCTCTAGCAATTTCAGAGCCGAATGAAGAAACAACGACACATGGCATATCGTACAAGTTCACTCTACTTGTTGAGGAGGTAAATCCCCTCTGCGGACAAAGGTGATCCCACTAGCCCAGATCGGGTCTAGCAACAATCAAGACACGCAATGACACTGGTTCCTAGTTACAAAAAGACAAAGATTGTGATGAGTAGCCTACCTCAAATCCCACGCAGTTGTCGTTGGAGAAAAGGTGATGTTTCTCGTCCCTCGCTTGACATATCACATCCTTCCATTTGACACGTCCGAACACCTGTACACATGCAGGGAAACAACGACATACAACGTAAAATCTAAAGCATGTAACTATATATCAGTCAGAGAGGATATAATTCATTGCATTGCATAAAGAAATGAACACATGAATGGAACCAAAATCAGAGTCGCTTATATTATAAATGACAAAAGGGAGATTACAACCAAATGCTCTGATGCTATGATCTTCCTTCGGCGGGGCTTGCAGTGAAGCATGTCTCAACAAACCCTGTCGGGAATCTGGACGAAGCTCTCTCTCTTACGAGATTCTCTTCGGCTTAGCTCTCAATAGTTGCCCAGCTATAGTTCCCTTCCTACAGTTTCAACTAACTTGCTAATGGAGAGGGCAAGATTTTATAAATGGAGGAAAGGAAGTTGGGATCCCTATAATCATGGGATAGACCCTATCTCTTAGGAAGGTTCCATGATAGGTGGAAAACCACTCCCTATACATGGAGATCCGGAGCCAAACCACTCAACTCCATTTGACGATTCATTCTGGAGTTTGTTAGAATCAAACTTCCGCCATTTATTTTTAAAAAACATCCCTTAATAAGCTTGGCGCGAGTGAAACACAGGGACAGAGCGCCAGTTGGCGCGCCCTCTAGTGTGGATTTCCCCCATTGGCGCGAGGGATGAACTGGCTAGTTACGCCAAGGCTAAAACATTTGTTTTTAGGGTTTTTCAGAGGAAATGTTCTTCAGGAGAATGTTTGTCCTTATGCAAGAGGATGCCATGAAGGTGGTTTCGGGACATTTTATTGTTCACAGGTCACGGGAATAGTTCTCCAATGTAAGGGACGAGGGATTGCAGGGACGGTGACAAAATGTTGTGTAACACCACTGAAACAGTCCATAATTAGGGCATTATGAGAGATTGGACATAACTCTCTCTTGAAGAATTCAAATTGGGTCAGACTTGTGGCATTGGAAAGACGACTCAGAGGACTACTACAGGACCGAAAATCAGATATTGGGGATCTGAAATAACAAAGATACACAAGATTCAATATCGAGCTCCTAGAAGGCAAGAAAAAGCTATATCATGTGTTGTCAAGGGCTGCAAAGGACCAAACTTTGTAGGGTAGCAAAGCAAAGCAAGGTGCAACAGAGGGTAGCATGACAAGAGCAGCAACCAAGGTGCAGAACAACAGCAAGAAGTTCATCACATGAAGTCTTCAAGTGGGCAGCACTGCATACAGTCACTGTAAAGGTATCATTGTACTAAGTCATTGTAAATACATTATTGTAAAAATTGTTCTAGTGTCTATCTGCCAAGAGTTGAAGAGGCAGTGTCGGGAGGTCTAGGATCATCATTAGGTGGTTGTTTCATAGTTGGGGTTATGGTCTAGTGTGTCTTCTTCTTCTACATCATTCTATATCATTGTAAAGTGGACCATTTTCCCTGGTACGAGAGTCCATTCTTCTTTTATTCTTCTATAGGGTGGTAGGGTGGTGCTAGGGTGAGTTGTAGCTTATTGGGTGTTGGGGCATCCGTTCAGTTGACTACTGAAGAATCTGGAGCTAGTTGTCAAGATCCGGTGGGAGGCGGGTAACAGTGCTTTAGATTCTGGTTGGTTTGAGTTTCATGCCAATTGGAGTTGACTGTTAAGGTATTAGAAAAGCATTAGGTGGTTTTTGTCCCGGAGTGGGTTTCCACCTTAAAAACTGTGTGCATTTGTGTTCCTTTTGTTTGCTGCTATCATTGTACAAACACTGATAATAATTGAAGATTAACTAATGCTCTAATTGAAAGGAATACTAATTCACCCCCCTCTCAACATTTCCAACAAGGTTCGTGCCGGCATGGCCGAAAATTTGAGCCTATCAGAAGCTTGGTCCAAAATTCCTGAGAAACTCGCTTTTTATGTTTACATTGGTAATAAACCAGCTAAGGGGGGGTTATTAAGAGCAGGTGCGATGTAAAATGGAGATGGAATAGCTGTTGGTTGGTTAGGACACCCTATATTCAAAGATAAGGAGGGAAATGAGCTTTTCGTACGTCGTATGCCTACCTTTTTCGAAACATTTCCAGTAGTTCTGGTGGACAAAGAAGGAATTGTGAAAGCCGATGTTCCTTTTAGGAGGGCAGAATCAAAGTTTAGTGTTGAACAAGTAGGTGTAACTATTGAGTTCTATGGTGGTGGACTTGACAGGGTCAGTTTTGGTGATCCTGCTATAGTAAAAAAATATGCTAGACGTGCTCAATTAGGTGAAAATTTTGAATTAGATCATGCTACTCTAAAATCCGATGGTGTTTTTCGTAGTAGTCCAAGGGGTTGGTTTACTTGCAGACATGCTACATTCTCTCCTTTTATTTTCTGGACACATTTGGCATGGTGCTAGGACCTTATTCAGAGATGTTTTTGCTAGTATCGACCAAAATCTGGATTCTCAAGTAGAATTTGGAGCATTCCAAAAACTAGGAGATCCAACTACTAAAAGACAAGTGGTATGATATTGCTCCTATCTCTTCTCTAATCAATATTAGTACGAAAGCTATCTCCATAATTGTAAATTACGATCAAATCTATGGAAGCTTTGGTTTATACATAACTGTTGGTATCGACCCTAGGGATAATTATTTCCGCTATTTATTTGAAAATGGAACTATTTGTAAATGTTGTGCAAAGTATCCATTTCCATTTAATTAAGTGTGCAAAGTATTCTCCATGTAGTGCAGGTTAAACAAAATGTTTTTGGTAATTGTTTCTGAGTTTTTGTGTGAGGAAATGTTAATTAAGTTTATTGTTTAACATATTATCAGAAATACACAGCAAGAGAAATTCACCATAGCATAACACAACAAACTGATGAGGCAGTTAACCCCTCATGGGCTACATCTGTCAGGTCCAAGGCTCCCAATGGGCATGTCCTTGCTCTATTAAGTTGCTCAAAATGGTTATACAGTGAAATATATGCGTAAACAGGAAAAACAAGTTGTGAATTTGACTTCAGAAGACAAAAATAAGCTAAAAATGGTTTTTTTTTCACCTCAAACAGTGAAGTACAACCCAATACAGCGCCATATCCCTGATGGCCCTGGTGGCTCTTTCCTCTTTCCTGAAGCAAAAATGGCTGAAGAACACCTCTGTTCGCTCTGCAACCTGTCCCAAACACTCTAGAATGCTGAAGAAAGCCAAAATTGACTAAAATTTCATCCAATTTGGTTCAATATTGAGAAAGTCATGACCTCCCAAAGAAAACTGCCCAATGTCACTTGATAACCCCACCAAATGTCGGAGAACTCCAGTTGAGAGTGCTAAAGTTGGTCAACCTCCAAAATTGTCGGACCCGCCATACTGACCGTTTGAGAAAACCGTGGCATAAAATGTGGGGCAAGGGCATGTGACCTCCCTGCAATAACCGCCAGGTCGCGGCTAACAAACCTTCACATTTAAACTTAAAAGAGTGGTCATATTACGGTTTGTGCTAACCGTTTGTTCCATCGACGAAAGTTACGTTAACCACAATCACTTTTTCATGGCATTAAACTTTATTGTCATACTGGCCACATGTTAAATTGTAAATCGTTTAGAGTCGCGATTAAAGGCCTTTAGGCCAGGGTCATAGGCTGGAGTCGTATGGAGGATCAATTCTTTTACAAACCATAAAACCAATGCGTTTGCAATCCCTGTTAAGAAACATCAAATAGCTCGATTGGTCGGGTCGCTGCGCTGGCAGGCGGGACGTCGACAGTTTGAATCCTGCCGCTATACAAAAATTTTAACATGCCATTCTCCTCCGGCTAGGGGCCACGTGGCAGCCTCTAGGCCTGCCACGTGGTAGCCCATGATTGGGCCTCAGCGCAAAAAGTCAACGAATGAATAGATGCGACTTGTCGAATTCCCATTCGCCCCTATGGAATATTCCTTGGAATATTTTTTCTTTTCAAAATCAAAAAGTCAACTTTGGTCAAGTGGTTTTTGGAGTTTAATGGAGACTTCAAACCTTCATAACTTTCACATACGACGTCGGATTTGAGTCATGTTCACGGCGCCAGAATCACAGCGACAAGGCCTTTCTGGTCGTTCATACTGCAACCAATTTTGAGCAGTTCCATTTTTGAGCATTTTTTCCATGTGGACATGATCACCTGATCACACCTTCCCAATGGGAAGCTTTTGGACCCCAAAAGCTCTTTGAATTACAGAAATTGAAGATGAGGAGACTGATTCTCCACTCTTCCAACCTTGAACCACTGAAATCTCCGTGACTTCATCAAATTGAGCTTCTCATAAAAAGATAATTTTTTTCCTTGAATCTACAGACCGATTGTTTCTAACCTTGACTGAGTCATGATGCAAAATTTTTAAATTTGCAGAACAACAACTATAATTTGCAGAAAACATGTTGCTCCTACAATGGTCTACCTTCAAAGGAAACTGAAATTGAGATTCACCTTGCCAACTATCCTCATGGCGAATTTTTGCTGAATGAGCCATGTACTTGTGTCGATTCCCGACCAAGTTTTCTCGCCATACCAACCTGCCATTCTGAAACCAGCATTGATCCATGCTGAAATTTGTGCCCTCTTTGCTTGCATGCTTTTCCCTCTCTTGGATTCTTGCACCACTTTGCACCGACACTTTGTCCTCTGCATCGATCGACACCAAAGACACTTTCTGCAACATCTTGTCATCTTGTTCCAAAGACGACTTGCTTTCAAACTGAAACATATCATCATTTATATCAGAAATAACATGAAAATGATTATGTACAAAATATTTTTGCTTAATCATCAACAAAGTCAAATTTTGACTTGCATTGACAAGCCTTTTCAATTGCCCTATGTTCACTAAAGAAGATTCTAGTTTCTTTCGATGTGCTCTCACAATAAACTCCTTGCCATCCTTGAATAGATGATACTTGTTCTCATGGCGATGGAAGATCGCTTTTCTGTCATATAAGTACGGACTACCCAACACCACACTTGTAATTTCAAGCGGTACCACATCTAATTCAACCAAGTCAACATAATGCACTGTTATGGCGAAGCGCAACATGCACTTCCTTGAAACTTGTAAATTAGCATCCTTGCAAATCCATCCAAGTGGATATGGCTTTGGATGTGGAATGGTTTCAAGTTTCAGCTTCTTGACGAAGTCTTATGAGATGAGATTCGCTTGTGACCCACTGTCAAATAGTGTATATATCTTTGTGTGTTTTGAGATTATCCTCACATGAAACAGCTCTATCCTCCTCTCTTCATTTGGAGTTTCTATGTGACAGTTTAAAGTGATAGAACTGGGATTTGTTTCCTTGACAATCTCTTTCCCCTTTATGTTCTTTAGTATCATGGTTATGCTTTTAGTTTCATCACTTGATTCAGACCCTAAGTCTTGTTCAACAATTGCAACTGTTTTTCCCTTTTCTTTGGCCTTATCTTTGGTTTTAAATTTTTCTGGCTTCATCTCCGGATGAATTTTCCAGCAATGGTCTTCATCGTGGCTTTTTTTGGAACAATTTTTACCAAATAACTTTCCTTTTTCTTTCCTAGAGTTTGCATTCATTTTTCTTCCTTTTCCTTTAAATTCACTATCCACATTCCCATCAAAAGATTGTTTACCTCTAGCCTCTAAATGTGTGGCTTGGACACAAACCTCGTCTAGACTAGTAGGATTGAACATAAGGATAGTATGTATAAGATAATTGTGTAAACCACCTATATATTTCAGGAAAGTATATTGACTATGCAAATCAATTCCAAGTAATAAAGCGCTTCGTCTAAACTCTTGAGTGTAATCTTGAACACTTTGTCCCTTAAGTTGTCTAAAACTTTGCCAATTCATGATAGCCCTTTGTAAATGAGCTAATGGATAAAATTGTTGCTTAATTGCGGAAATAAATTCAGCCCATGATAAAGTGATCTTACCATGTTTTTTAATTTCATCCTTGGTCTTGGCTTCCCACCATATCAATGCTGCTCCCTCCATTCTCAAAGAGGCTTACTGAATCTTGTTGTCGTCTTCATGAAGGTTTTGTATCCTCAAATAAACTTCCAACTATCTTATCCAATTGTCAAGTTTATCTGCATTGACTTCACCATTAAACATAGACAACTCAAATTTAACATCAAGCTTTAAAAATGGACTTTTACTAATGGTTTTAGACTTGTGAAATTGATTCACCAAAGAAGAGGATGACGATGTAGAGGAAAAGGATGAAGATGGGGATGGTGGATCACCATTACCTCCATGTCTTTTCTTTGACTTGTCATCACTTTTCTTTCCTCCTGAAGAACCCTCTCCTTCTTCCTGGTGTCTAGACCCTTCTCCTACAAGCCTATCATTCCTTTCTTGGTAGAGTATCCTCACCATCTTTGTTATCTCCAAAAAGGCCTTTCGGAACACCTGTTCCTCTTCTTTGGGACCAATGTCTTCAGGAGCTTCTCCTTCTCTTGAAGACATCTTGAGACTTCTTCAATGGCTCTTGGAGGTGGCTCTCTGGCCGTTCTTGGTTTAGGATTACTTTGTGCACTAATCGAGTGTCCTTCACCTCTCTTGAGTTTAAGCCTAGTAAGCATCAAAACTTGCAAACAATCAACTATATCTTTGCACAAGAACAAATGCAGAGTAAAACTCTAGCTTTGATACCAACTGATCTGAAAATGGAACTATTTGTAAATGCTGTGCAAAGTATCCATTTCCATTTAATTAAGTGTGCAAAGTATTCTCTATGTTTTGCAAGTTAAACACAATGTTTTTGGTAATTGTTTCTGAGTTTTTGTGTGGGGAAATGTTAATTAAGTTTACTGTTTAACATATTATATCAGAAATACGCAGCAAGAGAAATTCACCATAGCATAACACAACAAACTGATGAGGAAGTTCACCCCTCTTGGGCTACATTTGTCGGGTCCAAGGCTCCCAATGGGCATGTCCTTGTTCTATTAAGTTGCTCAAAATGGTTATACAGTGTAATATATGCCTAAACAGGCAAAACAAGTTGTGAATTTGACTTCAGAAGACAGAAATAAGCTAAAAATGGCTTTTGTTTCCCCTTAAATAGTGAAGTACAACCCAATACAACTCCATCTTTCTGATGGCCCTAGTGGCTCTTTCCTCTTCCCTGAAGCAAAAATGGCTGAGAAACACCTCTGTTCGCTCTGCAACTTGTCCCAAACACTCCAGAATGCTGAAGAAAGCCAAAATTGACTAAAATTTCGTCCAATTTGGTTCAATATTGAGAAAGTCATGACCTCTCAAAGAAAACTGCCCAATGTCACTTGATAACCCCACCAAATGTGGGAGAACTCCAGTTAGGAGTGCCAAAGTTGGCTGTAACAGCGGGATTCGTAGATTTGAATACTGTAGCAGAAGACTTGTATGCTTGTTGATTTGATAGCAGAAATAGCTTTAATTATAAAAATACACGGGGTATTTATAATAATAAATATTTTATTGATAAGATATATGACATGATTGAATGATTACAATGAGGTCCCGCTTTTATACCCATGCAGGTACCTTTTCACGAATGGGCATGTCTTTTAGACATGCCTTTTCATTAACCTAATGACTATTTAACATAATCCTAACTGATTATTTGGTAACTACATTTATTTCTATTTATTCTATTAATGACTATATTTAATACTTAAGTTATGAATTAAGTTCATAACATTGCCTCCTTCTCGAAAAGCTTTGTCCTCAAAGCTTAACTTTTCGACAATTCCCTTTATTTCGGTTTTTATCTGCTAGGCATGTCATTCACCACTAGTACCTTGACATGTATAATTCTCCAATAATACTTCCTTGAAACTGAATTCTCTTTTTTTTTTTCTTTTTTTTTTTTAATAAAACAAGAAGTCTTTATTGATACTTTGCTTTAAAAGATTCCATGAATTTTCCGATTTTAAACCTTGGTAACTTTGTTGACCTTCCAAAATTTAATCCTTATACGTTGGGCCACATATATTTTAAATTTGATTTAAGCTATAAACTTTTTGTCTTCTTAAAAATAGAACTACTTCCCTCTTTTCTTTTCTCTTTTTTTTTTCACTAATTTAATTAATTAAATAGTAATTTTAATTAATTAAATTAATATTTCTTTTTATTTATTTATAATAATTTATTATAAATATAAACTATATATGTGTTATATTATATTAATTGTAACTATATAACATATACATAATATATATATCGATCAAGAACCCCGTCAATTTTTCCAACCGTCACACCTCATAAAACCGATACACCGTTTGTTGAACTTGTTTAATTTTTAACCAGCAGCAGCACGGGTCACCGGAATCTGCACCAATGGATACACCAGAACTCCAGAAAATCCAATTTCGCTTACACCTGTTAAAAATGGTCCTCCACGTATCCCACCAAAACAACGATTTGGTCCTGAAGCCGAGGAAGAAGAACTTGAATGGCAAAAAGAAGAAGTAATTGAACTCGAACGGCGAAAAAAGGAAGGGTTTAATGGTTATGTAGCGAACCTTTTTTTCAAAAGAGAGGTTCTAGATTATTACTCGGCAGTTTCTCATTTTGAAAAGCGAAGTCCACGTTTTGTTGATATGACCTACCCCGGTGTTGACAGGGTTGTTCGATTTGAAAGAGACTATGTGATGACCAATATCGTGGCCAGTCGTGGAACTTCTCCACCGTAATTGAATATTGTCTTCACTGTAGGATTTAATGATAAAGAATTTTGCATCTTTATATTTAGTGACAAATTCCGGGCTATTATATTGTTCTCTGTCTACAGTTACATTATAAGCTTCACTGTTTCCGTTGGAAATTAAAATTTGCTCGTTGACTTTAAGTGCTTCTTCCAGTGATGTTGGTTGGTTCCTAAACCTTGTTCGTGGCCCTCTATTTTGCTCACTGAATACAGCAATCGTCCCAATGCAATCGCAGAGGGAATCATTACGTCTTCCTCCTGGTTTACTCTTGTCCACAGCAAGGCCCATTGCAGATGCAATGTTTCCAATAGTAGTTAGAGTTGTAGTAACCAAGTTTTTGTTTGTGTCAAATAAGCGAGCTCTCAATGCTCCAAATAGATCCACTGTTCCTGTAGGCTGAATGCGTTTATTTGCTTCTTCAAGAATTTTGTTAACGAACTCTATTGATTCAAGCCGGACCTTCCAATCAGAACTGCCTAAATTTTTTATTAAATTTGGCGTAATCTTCTCACTTATATCCTCACGCGGCAAACAGTCAGAACCAGATCCACTTAAAACTGAAGCAGAATCTAAACATTTTATGGTCTTCTTAGGAGCTGCCACTGAACCCTCAAACAGATTTTTCTCATACTCTGCATCAAGGGTGCTTAGGAGTGCTGGCTTTACATCTACCAGAAATTTCTTACAAAAATCAATTACATCCTTCAGTTTTATGTGTGAAACTCCAAAATCTTCCACTAATCTCATAGTTCTAAGGACGAGGGTTCTGTTTTGATTACGCAAATTTTGACGCTTCTGGTTTTGACATAGAATAAAATTTGCTCCATTTGAACCAATTGCTTTATTGTCATTGATATTAGCCATCAGCATAACTTCAGCAATTTCAATACATGCCTGAAAAATAGCTTCAGGTTTGGACATATCATTGGCTGCCTTTAGCACCACATCATTCAACTTTGCTGCAGCATCTGAAGATTGACTGCTGTTGGACGGCTAGAAACAAGGAATTCTAAACGCTTTTGCAAAAATGAGATAGCGTCATTCACACCTTCAATGTCATTGTGCTCAGGTTCCAACTATCCAGCGGGATCCCCTTTACTTCCAGGCTCAAATCTTACTCGTTTCTTAGGCTTCTGCATATTGGAATAAAATGGGGCAGTACACAATCCAGATCCACCTGTTGCAGGATGTGCAACAGCCTCTTCGTCATCTTCTTTAAGCCTGGTGCTTGCCGCATAATGGTTTGCACGGGGATCTCTCCAAAAGTGTTTTAGTTCATACAATGATCTGGGCAGAGAGTTGTGGGAATTCACCTTCAGACCGTCATCCATAATCTTACTCATATAAGTCCGTTCACCCACCATGGCTGTTTTCTTGAAGATATTTACATTCCCCACATCTTCTAAAGCCTGCTTTTTCTCAAGAGCCACCGATAGCAGTTTTTCATTAGAAATGAAACCTTTGGCAGCAGTGCTTCCTTGTTCAGAAATGTGCCGTTGATTATCATCTAAAACATCAGGCTTCAATTGAGCAGCTTCAGAAGTTAAATCTGAAAAAGACTTGTGCCTTTTATCAGCTGTAAGCTCCACTTGAGGATCACAAGTTTCTTTCAAAACAGAGGATGAAACACTCTGCTGTTCATCACTTTTTCCAGCTTCTTCAGTAGTTTTCCGGCTAGCAGAATCTTTTTTACATTTAACATCTACATCATCATTATAATCTGCTTCACAGTTATAAAGTTTTTGGATTGCACACTTATGTCCTGTGAAATATTTATCTCCACACTTCCAACAATTCTCTACCTTTTTACTTTTATTACGCATTGGTGGGGGAATATATTTGGTTGTCTTTTTCATGGCTGTTTTATTTGATTTCCCTTTATCATAACTAACTGCTTTATTATTATTACTGCATTTTTCATCTTTTTTATTATGGTCTACTACAGGATATTTTGCAAGTAACTTCTCAAGCTTTTCTAGCATTTTTCCAATTATTTCAATTCTTTTGGGATCTTGACGTAATGGCACATTATATGGTAAATAATGTGCTCGAGCTTGTAAACTATGTTCGTAGGCTTGTAGAACGACGTTGTGTGCCATTCCTTCAACCTATCCACAAGATGGCTCCGATACCACTGTAACAACGGAATTCATAGATTTGAATACTGTAGCAGAAGACTTGTATGCTTGTTGATTTGATAGCAAAAATAGCTTTAATTATAAAAATACACGGGGTATTTATAATAATAAATATTTTATTGATAAGATATATGACATGATTGAATGATTACAATGAGGTCCCGCTTTTATACCCATGCAGGTACCTTTTCACGAATGGGCATGTCTTTTAGACATGCATTTTCATTAACCTAATGACTATTTAACATAATCCTAACTGATTATTTAGTAACTACATTTATTTCTATTTATTCTATTAATGACTATATTTAATACTTAAGTTATGAATTAAGTTCATAACATTGGCAGACCTCCGAAATTGTTGGACCCGCCATACTGACCATTTGAGAAAACCGTAGCATAAAATGTGGGGCAGAGACATGTGACCTCCCCGCAATAATCGTCGGGTCGCGGCGAACAAACCTTCGCATTTAAACTTAAAAGAGTGGTCATATTACGGTTTGTGCTAACCGTTTGTTCCGCCGACGAAAGTTACGTTAACCACAACCGCTTTTTTGTGGCATTAAACTTTACTGTCATACTGGCCACATGTTAAATTGTAAATCATTTAGAGTCGCGGTTAAAGGCCTTTAGGCCAGAGTCATAGGCCGGAGTCGTATGGAGGATCGGTGTAGCCAGGCTAGCCCTTAAATTTTTCTGCCGAATTCTTTTACAAACCATAAAACCAATGCGTTTGCAATACCTGTTAAGAAACATCAAATAGCCCGACTGGTCGGGTCGCTATGCTGGCAGGCGGGACATCGGCAGTTCGAATCCTGCCGCTATACAAAAATTTTAACATGCCATTCTCCTCCAGCCAGGGGCCACGTGGCGGCCTCTGGGCCTGCCACGTGGCAGCCCATGATTGGGCCTCAGCCCAAAAAGTCAAACCATCAACAAATGAATAGATGCCACTTGTCGAATTCCCATTTGCCCCTGTGGAATATTCTAGGGAATATTTTGGGGAATATTCCCAAAATATTCCTTCGAATATTCTTTTTTAAAATTCTTTTTCAAAGTAAAAAAGTCAACTTTGGTCAACTAGTTTTTGGAGTTTACTAGAGACTTTAAACTTTCATAACTTTCACATACGACGTCAGATTTGAGTCTCGTTCACAGTGCTAGAATCACAACGACGAGGCCTTTCCAGTCATTCAGACTGTAACCAATTCTGAGCAGTTCCATTTTTGAGCATTTTTTTCCATTTGGACATGATCACCTGATCAACTATTATCTTCCGAGAACCACCCAAAGTTCCGACCAAAGGAGGAAAATAATTTTGCTTCTCCAAATCTTCATTCTTTCTCTCCCATCAAAGAAAGAATGACCTTCCCCTATAGGGAAGGTCATTATTTCAATTAGTTGTTTAGAGGGTTGCCCAAAGGCAGTGTATAGGGCATAACCAGTAAAGCTTACAAGTAAACAAGATATGGAAATGGTGACTAAGGTTGCAGTTTCCATTATTAGGTGATCCCAATATCATGGTATGTTTACCATATAATAACAAAGTTAACAGATCTTAACCAATACAATAGTTTCCATGGCTACAAAACCATTGATGATACTTCCAAAACCATGCCAAGAGAAACCCGTGTAGGAACGTCCTTAAAACCGCTTAATTCATAATATGGTAAAGTAGCTCCTGGATGGGGAATTGATCCTCTTATGGGTTTTACAATGGCTCTATTTGCAGTATTCCTATCTATTATCTTGGAGATTTATAATTCTTTCGTTTTATTGGATGGGATTCCGGTTAGTTGGGGCTAGAGGAACTCCAAAAGTAGCCTGGGGAGCTCTTGAAGAAAAAAAAAAAGAACTGAGGGATTCAAACCCAGACCAAATAGTGGCTTTTAGTTTTTAGCTTATCTTGTTCCACTAGTTTGATCATGTAATTACTTTTCTCTAAGGATTTTTGGAATATGGGTGTGCGACTTGTTGAAATGGATCCATATTTATAGTATAGAAGACCAATCTGTTATCTTCATAAAGATGGTCCTACCTCGTTGGATATTTCATTTCTAGAATATTGAATCTCTAGAGCACGATGTCTATCATAGATATATCCCAGGAAGATCTGAACTATGGTTTGTACTGATCATTTCCTCATCACCAGACTTCTAATAAAGAAGATGTCCAATATATCACCCTAATCAGGGTGAGGAATTAAACCCATGATGTCACCTCAAGGAGTGCCTTAAGAGAGCACCCTATCATTGTCTATCCAAGGCCTAGTGGAAAATTTTGAGATATATTTAAAGTGATGGTAAATACACCAATGTTTTTCAGTATCATGTCACTTGCAAGGAATTCAACCTAGGTGGTGGGAGGTAATAACCATTCTACCCAACTTCTCAAGATAACCCCAATTGACATATTCCAGAGGTATTAAAACAATTTTTTAATAAAATTAGAAATAAGAATACTTTATATATAGATATGTGAAATTTATATAATAAAAATAATATTATTAAGAACCAACATAGATCCATCTTAACTAAGGATCTACCATTTCTCAAGTTTCATACTCAAAAAGAAGTTTGTATCTTAAGAGATTTAATCCCTGTGAAAGCTTGGTAGATCCACAGTTAAGATGGATCTATGTTGATTTAGTTTTAGATAAATATATTAGGATATTATGTTATATATACTTTTTTCTTAGTGTTTAAATTTTTTGAATGAGAATTGTGTAAGCCGTAGTCTAACGACCCTGCTTTTTTGCCTGAAAATTATCGAAATTTCAGCAAGATTTTAATAAAATTCGGTAAGGATTTTTGTAAATCCATATTATAGCTATCAAACTTCAGAGTTTTAGTGCCTTTGAAGTTTTTGATGGTGCTGAATCTATTTCCACCATAAAAAGCATGATTCAAAACACTGCTAGTGCAAGATTTATTAATTTTTTTTTCCCTGGATTCTGACCACTTTTGGTCGTTCAGGCAATTCCTCTGCTTCCATAGACAACTCCATTGTATAACCGATTTAGAAATATTCAATATTTCAAATGAACATTCAATCTATATTTTACATAAATTTACATCTCGAAAACTTAAACACATTATGAGTAATTATAAAAATCTACCTACTGAATTTTTTATTATATTATGATTTTTTTAAACCAAAATAATAATCTTAATATTGAAATAATTTTCCTCCTCTTGTTACGAAAGAAGAAAGAAAACCCACAACACAAAAACACCAATATTTATAATATCCAATTACATTTACCCTATTATTAAAAAAAAAAAAAAAAAAAAAAAAAAAAAAAAACCCAACATTTATAATTACATTGAATGTGTTTCCATTGCAGGGTTGGGCTTGGGCTGGGCAAACACTGTTAAGCCTAGCCAATCTAAAGCTTTATTTTCGTCATCGTCGGTCGAGTAATAAATTTAAATGTGGAATCATGCTATGGTTATTCTCACCGACTTATTGTCACGCGATCTCGTACATCGTTAAATTGGCTTGCCCATGTGCCCTTGTCCAAGATCTCAGCGTGCCTTGCCCACATGCCCTCCTCCCGAATCTCAGCTACCGCACAATAGAAGATGACCTTGTTGCAATTGTGGAACATTCATGGATTTTGTGGCTGCCATAGCTTAGTATCTCATTAAGTCGACGAGAAGCGCCTCTCGGAAGTCGTTCAGGTGGTGCACAAGTTCGTCGGGGAAGTTATCCGCCGTCAGCGACGAGAGCTAGCAACGATAGCTCTATGACTGTCAAATCAAAGTTGGAACAGTCATATCTCATTTCCAAATTCATGGCTTTGGGAAAAGGGCATGGACATTATATGCCCACCAACACCATGAGCTTCGAACACGAGGACTATAGTTTAGACGAATTTCTGTGAGATATGATCTTTGTTAAAGTAAGGTAATTACTCTCACATGCAGAGTTGGACAATCAGTTAAGTGAGGGATGAGATGTGTGATAGATAAATTTGGTGAGTGAGTTAGAGAGTCAGTTAAGTGAGCGTTGAGCAAGTTGAGTTATGTGATAGATGAGTTTGGTAAGTGTGTGCATGTCATTCACTGTGATTGAGAGAGATTGAAGATAAATAGAAGAGCCGCAACTCATGTGGTTTGTGTGTAAATTGTTTTGGTTTTTCTCCTCTCTATCTTTCCAACAGATTGGTATCAGAGTTAATTGAAAGATCCAGGAAATGTGAGGATGGATTAGGAGCGATTCGTGAGTGAGAGGATTCAAGAGAGAGGACGAATTAGCAGCAATCTGTGAGTGAGAGAAGATAAATATTTTTTTCTCACGTGTTTAAGCTATAACACCTCTGATAGCTATAATCAGATTGTTATAACACTGAAGAGCTCAGTAGAGAGCCGTGTTAACTATCAAAAACTTATCGCGATTCACATGCACACGGGAGTTTTGGTTTTTTTGAGAAGTGCGTTAACACGCAGGCCTAATGCAGCCAGGATCACATTAGCGAGTTATACGGTTCAACGGTTAAAAGGGTTGAAGTCAAAAGTTTAAAAAACTCGTGGACTTTACCTTTTTTTTTTTCAAAAATACATTGAGTGAAGGTTTATGACATAAGATAACTCACGTTTTGGTTTTATAAAGGTATTTCTTTAAAGTTTTTTCATACATGCACATGAGTTGATTTTTGAAAAGGGAATTTTCAAAAGATTTTTTTTGCATGAGAGAGTTTTAAGGGATTTTATAGAAAGGGTTGCAAAAGTGCATGGTATAAAAAATATTATATATATATATATATATATATATATATATATATAAAACCCGAGGTGCATATAAAATATTTTGTGGTTTTGGAGTTATTATTGACAAGAGAATTTAGGGCTTTGCAAATTCCGACAGTCCACAAACAATATTTTGGTGTTTTGTCAAGCATGACAAGCTTTTTGGAGAAGATTGTGCCTTACGTGGCGCATATTAAAAGCCATATTTTTTTTTCGGGGGCAATATGGAAGATAGCCTCATACAAGTAGCTATGACAGAAGTCATGGGTCGAAAAGTGCGACTAAAGAAGAGTAAGAAAAAGGATAAAAAAGAAGAGGCAAAGATAGTTGCCGTGTTTAAAGAGGTTCAAGCCACAGCGGATGAACTGAGATGTCTAGCAGAAGACAAAGATTCCCTAGCTTTTAGTTTCATTCAACATGCAATGGATGAAATGATTATGTGCAAGGTAGCAAAACCTACAACTTCCAAGGAATCATGGAAGATGCTGGAAGCAAAATTTGGTGCAAGGAGGAGCGACATGCAGCAGCAAGATATGTCACATGCAAAGATGTCAGACGTAGATCTGAGAGTAGATGAGGAAGACTTTGGGAGGATAATGGAGCTTGGTGAAACCCATTATGCAAGCATGCATATGGATGAAGAAGATGCAACATAGATTGTAAAGAGAAACGTTGAAGCCTCTGCATGTAAAATAGAGCAAGAGCATATCAATGCTCAAGCACTCCACCATAAAGTGGATGGTGCAGATGATGGAAAAACCCATAATGCAAGCATGTATATGGATGATGAAGATGCAACAGAGATTGCAAAGAGAGAAGTTGAAGCCTCTGTATGTAAAACAGAGCAAGAGCATATCAATGCTCAAGCACTCCATTGTAATATGGATGGTGCAAATAATGGTGAAACCCATGATGCAAGCATGCATTTGGATGAAGAAGATGCAACAGAGATTGCAAAGAGAGAAGTTGAAGTCTCTGTATGTGAAACAGAGCATGAGCTTATCAATGCTCAAGCACTCCACTGTAACGTGGATAGTGCACAAGATGGTGAATCCCACTGTGATGAAACACATGTGGATGATGAATGCAAAATTAAATGTGCATTGGTGAATCTCGAAGCAGTTGATGAATTTAGTAAAGCTGAAATTGTCGCTGAAATTGACAATGAGCATATGTATGCTCAGATATCCCACTATAGAGTGGATGAACATTATGTTGCTGATATGTGTGGTTTATTTTTTGAAACAAGGATTAATTATGGTAATATGGTAAGCGCCATGTCTGATGAAGCATTGAAGGTTGAAGCTACCTTTGTAGCAACAAGATATGAAACAGTTGAAACTGCTCATGAAGCAATATATGATATAGCAGCAGTGAATGATCAAGAAGAGGATAAAGTGATTGAAGAGTTTTTGATGAGAATATCCACTAACAACATAATAGTGGAAGACAACCTTCATATAGTGGAAAAGAAGGCAGAGAAGGAAGAGGAAGTGGAAGAAGCTCTCACTGAAGAGCATAATAAATATGTTTTTAACATTGTTTTTTAATATGCAGGTACTCAAAATAGCATGGGAGCAGAAGTTGAAATAAAGGTTGTCAATATGTTTGATGCAGATTTGAAGCTCATTGAAGAATGGATTCAGAAGCCAATTGAACAAATTGATGTGAGTCTTAAAGCATCAACTAGAATAAAAAAATTGAATGAAATGGTGAATAATGATTTTGAGTGTGTAGATTATAGGAAGGAAGTAACAATACTTAATGATGAATGGGAAGAGAATGATATGGAAGTTTCTGAAAACAAGGAAGAATGCAGGGAAACCATTTTTCTACAATGGAGTCAAGAAGAGATAAAATTCCGCTATAGAGAAATATTGCAAAAAGAAAGTTAGAAATATGAAGCACAAGAAGGAGAGCAAAGAAGACAGTTTGAAGAGACAATGTTGTGGCAACAACATACGGTTGAGAGAATATTTGAAGAGGAAGGTGTAGAATACAAGAACATATTGTTTTTCAGCACAAATTCGAGACAAGTCAAAGAAAAATTGCAGCAACAACAAGTAAAGAAAGTCTGCAACAAGAAAACGCAAAAGAGAATGAAGCAATTCAAGGATATAGAATTTGGAAGCAGAGAAAAATAAATTGAAAAATTGCAAAAGTTTTGAGTCATTGTAAGCCTAATTGAGACATGACCAGCGGGCATGTTTGAGTGATATTTCAGTCAATTTTTTATTGTAAGCCTAAAAGGCATAGTTAAGTCTTGTTTGAGTTAAGTTGAGCCATACGGTCGTAATTAAGAGGGAGTGTTAAAGTAAGGTAATTACTCTCGCATGCAGAGTTGGAGAATCAGCTAAGTGAGGGTTGAGTTGTGTGATAGATAAATTTGGTGAGTGAGTTAGAGTTGTGTGATAGATAAATTTGGTGAGTGAGTTAGAGAGTCAGTTAAGTGAGTGTTGAGCAGGTTGAGTTATGTGATAGATGAGTTTGATAAGTGTGTGCATGTCAAGCAATTTATGACAAATACCCTTCGTCGGGTTCATTGTAGTCATTATGATTGAGAGAGATTGAAGATTAATAAAAGAGCTGCAACTCATATGGTTTGTGTATATTGTTTTGGTTTTTCTCCTCTCTGTCTTTACAACAATCATAAGTTTCATGTTAGCTGACGAAGACACCACATCGTCAACATTAACGTGATTCTTCTGGCTCTTCAATGCAGAGATCATCCGAATCAATTACTCTTTAGGCTTTAAGTTTTCATAATTTAATTTATTGCTTTCCAAAGACCTTCAATACTCCTCTTTCTCCAACTAAAAGAAGACACATACATTCAACCATAGATTTACTCTCTTACCCAGCTACATTGACAATTTAGCCTTCTTGCCTTGAATTTGACGTTGTAAATGATAACGAACAAATCCTTCTTCCTCCTTGTTTCAAATTTGATTGAAGCATCTACATATTACTTACAAGCTCGAAATGTACCATTACGAATCATATTTCAAAATCAAATGAAATGTCTACAATAGAGAATTTACAATATGCCAAATTCTCCCACTTCAGCTTGCTTCTCATCTCACGACCTAGGTACAATTTTCGTGGCAATACATATGATAAATCTATCATATTCATTTCTACACGTGTAAGTAGGAACATATGAATTGCCAATCTTGCAAAACAACTTTGGTTGCAACGCCAACTCCACTCAAAATCTGACCAAAAGACATTGCTTTGATGGACATGCTCAAAAGCATCATCGAATAAGCAACTCCTTAGCGGACAAATTCTCCATCTCCAACCCTAAGAGAGCTGTGTTATTGCACTTTGAGTCGTCGCCACTTAAATATATCTGTTCATAAGAGAACCACAATTAAGTTGTGCTACAGCCACCGTAGATCTCATTAAATCAACGCCTGAGATTTGATGATGCTATTCTACTACCATCCGACTATCAAATGGGACAACTTCAGAAATTAAAAAAAAATCATTACTGTGAGAATCAAAGTTAGATTTATCGAGTAAGTATGGGTGGGACTTTCAATTTCAGTGCAATTGCAACAGTTTCAATTTGTGAATTGGTTAGTATGGCTTAGATCAGTGGTGTGAGGTATTGCTTTTTTTTTCATTCACATCATTACCATTCATGAATAATTTGTTTAAATTTTATCGAGGACATGAATACTTCGTCATTTTTTTCGTTAAAAGTGTCGGATCTATTTGAATAGTCTTAATTTTTTTTAGCCCTCTAAAATAATGAAACTATTCACCTCTTGGAAAAGAAAGATCAAAGGAAAAATCTCTTTTAGTTAATAGTTTTGACATTTTTAACAAATCTTTTTTGTTTGTTTGTTTGTTTTGTTTTTTTTCAAACTTTTGGAAAAATCTCTTTTAGTTAATAGTTTTGAAATTTTTTACACATCTTTTTGTTTGTTTTTTTTGTTTACAAATTTTTTTTAACTAATTTTTTCTAGCTCATTTTTTTGTTTTTTAATTTTATTTTTTATTTTATTGTAACAAAAATAAATGTTTTAGTCTAAAAAAATTTATACAATAATTTAGAAATTTCGGTAAGATTATGAAAAATTTAGACAAAGAATTTTGAAAATTTGAGTTAAGGGTTTTTTATGGTGCTAAATCCATTTCCACCATTAAAAATGCTTAAACACTCGAACTACCTATGTTGCCTCAGTAGACAACTCCAAAATGAATAACGTGCCACTTAAAAATAAAACAAAATATAAAATCATCATTGTTTATAACATACTTTGTTAAAGATGCAACAAAGTATCCACATTATCCTTAGCCTGAACAACCATGTTTCATCTCTAACAATAACCACATTAGTAATACACTAACCATAAATAGTTTGAACTCAAAGTTTCATGAAAATGTTTACCATTGTAGGAAATGAGGGTGCTCTTTTCCCTCTTCTTTGTTTTACCTCAAAAGTCTTTATATTCTAATGAAATAATTACATAACTATAAATTGTCCTTTAATGTTCAATGATAAATGTTATTTACATATCAATAATTTGCATTTATGTGAAATGGTTTTAAAGAAATAAACTTATTTACATATTTTAAAAAATATACTTATAAATCAATACTTTTTAAATATTGCTAATTAAGATATTAATATCTTATGTAATATTTTATAAATAATAATGGTAATATTAAAAATTATTATCAATTAATATATAGTAGGGGCGGAGTTGGGTGTGAGAGAGGGGTTGAGGGAGAAAGATTGAAAAGGAGAGGGAGGAAGGTGAAGCGAAAGGGGAGGAGAGTGACTGCAATAGAGAGAAAAGAAAGAAAGAGGGAGAAAGAGAGGTAAAGAAAAAAAGGGAAAGGGGGAGAGAGAGAAGGGGAAAGGGGTTACAAACATAGGGAGAGGAATATAGTGAGAGAGAAAGAGAGAGACACGATGGGAGGAAGAGGGCGAGGAAAGCGGAGGGGGAGAGAGATGGACAAGGAGAGGGAGAGCGGGTGAGGGCGGAAGTAGACAAGGAGAGTAGGGGAGGGGGGCAGGAGGGAAGAGGGGGAGAGAGGGAAAATTGATATAGAAATAGACATTGTTACCTTTCCAAACTTCAATCATCATATCTTGTATAAGTTAAGAGAAGCTAAACACCGCTACAATTTCTCTAACAACATTAGTTTTGTAAACATATCTACACACTATTCTTGAGTGTGGACCTTTCTAAGATCTAATCCATCTCCATCAATGACCTCTCTTACAAAATAGCACTTAATATCAATATGCTTAGTCTTATTATGATAAGCTAGTTTTTTAGCCAAACAAATAGCACTTTGACTGCCAAAAAATATAGTTATGTCATTTTATGTTCTTCAAATTTTACCTAGAAGACCTTTCAACCAAAGAATTAAATAAGGAATTGTATTAATTCTATGGTTATTAATAGCATAATCAAATTTCTTTCAACAAGTAAACAACCATTAAGCAACCATTGAAGTAGAAAGTTTCTCTAAGTAATAGAGTTTTCTAAAAAAATTCAAATAATATTTATCTAATATTTATTTTATTAGATATAAGAGTTTTTATATTTAGTGGTTTAGTTCTTCAAGATAATCTTTCCTAATCTTCTATTCTTTAGGTGTATCTTTACTAACCTTGACAATATTCAAGATAATATAACGATACTCAACTTGATAGATTAACAACTAATTGTTAAGACAAAACAAAAATGATTTATAAAACAAAACATTAACATTTGATCTTGACAATTACTTAAAGTAGTGGAATAATGTATAACAAAAGATAAACTCCACTACTAATATAAAAGACAATTCAAAATAATAGATATATAGGCTAAATCATAAACTCTACCACTAATATAAATAATACCTCAAACCTAACATTTCCAACATTTGATATTGATACATACTCAAGGTACTATGAATAGTGTACACCAAAAGATAAACTCTACCACTAGTATAAAGAACAACCTCTCTTTTTTGGGTTGGTCTCTTAAAAAAAAATAGGTGAAGTTAATATCGTAGATGGAATTAGTACAACATTTTTTATACTTGCCTTAGGCAATGTATAACTTATTTAATTTTGGCCAAAACAAATTGTTACTTATTTATAATATAAGATCACAAAATTAAATTTTATTATTATTTATTTTTTATAATATTTAAATGTTTTTATTTTTAGGCAGATAGGCTTTTTCTTTTGAATCAACTCTTTTTTATTTTCCTTGACCATTTCATTCTGCTAATGACACATGTTTCTTCTACTCTTTTCACTGTAACTTACTTGACACCTATTTCTTAGTGGCCATGCGATGAGATAAATCGACTACCAGTCGTGGTTACCTATATTGCGTCACTGTCTTCATTTATTGGCAGAATGGTAGGCATTTACATTTCAGTTATGGGCAAAGATATCTAGCGGAATGGTAGGCATTTTAGTTATGGGAATAGAGATCTGGCGAAAGGATAACACTCGCCTGCGCTGCTACAGGGATGAGTTCATTTGTTCAGTTTACACAGATTACTTTTACATTGGTGTGCAGAGGTCTGAGTAGTTTTCTTGAAAATTGGGATTTGGCCGATTTGAGGATCCTCGCGAGTTCTGAGGGCCGGGTTGTTCTAGGTTTGTGCTACATTTGTGTTGCAGTGGGTTGTGAGCGAGGAAGCGATCAAGCTCCGGTTTGCAGAGTATCCAATTCTTTGTGCTTTGCTTTAGTATTTGTACACCGGGCGAACCCAGGTATGTAGGGTTGGTGTGCTACTTACTGGAAGCGGCTTCTTCATCAGCCATTGTTTGCATAACACAAAACTGAGTCCAGAGATTGTGGGCATTTTCGGCAACCATTCAAATGAGCTGCTGCAATTTCATTTTGGATTTGAAGCTGACCTTTTGAGTTTTTTTATTTGCAGGATTAAGTAGGTCCAATCCTGCAGGTGGTCACCTCAATGCCTGCATGTAGGCCGCTTGAAGAAGCTTGTGAAGAAATATTTTCTAAGCATTTTGATTACTGCACTACTGCCAGTGCAGAATTCAAAATCTTAGAAAGGGCCTCATTTATGAAAATACTTTAGGTAGGCTATTGTTTCCCACTTATGGAAATGTCCTAGAGTGTTTTGGTATTGCAAGATAGTATTTCTGACATTACCTCTTTGCATTCTCAATATCCACCCTGATTTTGTAGCAGGCGTCTGTGATACATCAAGGGTGACTTGTCTGCCTTTAACAGTCTGGAATGTGGAGAGATGGATAAATGTAGTAAACATTTTGAGTTGTGATTATTATGACTTTTTCAGCACCCCCATTTGGTAGTGACCTCTGAGGAAAATTTCCCCAAGGAGATGGCTTTCATGGTTGGGAAGCAGTAAATCAGTAGCTAGAGGAATGCAGTCCCGAGACATTCTTTGCAGAAAGGCTAGAACCTCTAAATGAATTTCTTGCTATTGTTCGTTTTCCTCTAATGCCACTTCCTTTACTTCAAAAGGTATGCCATATAAGTTTTTGATGTTCATGAAAATTAATTTTGAACAATTATTTCTTTACTGATCTTTATACAGACATATATGTGATTATATGGAACTAGTAGCATGTACCAACACTACAATTTTCAACTGTGCTGCAGCTGGGGCAGAGTAACCTAAGAAAGCAAATTCCAGTAGGAAGTGATGGGAAGTTTTCCATGTAAACAGATAATGGAGGTGCTTCAGTATCTCGGGACAGATACAAGCAATGCAGCAAAACAACTCTTCAAGAAGAAATTCAACAAGTTTGTGCGCGACTCTCTGTTTTTGCGGTGTAATTATACAGATGCAAAATAGATTTAATTTTTGCCTGGCCTAAATTTCTTAACATCTTTTTCAAGAGAAAAATGACAATGGTTTTCACATTCTTGTTTGCTTCACAAAGGCCATCGCATATAGGGGTTAAAAGCATTTCTAGCTTGAACATATCCTCGAACAAAAACCGCACATATGCATAATATCCGAGCTCTTTTAATCTCTCATCCCCCAGGCATGATTCGATCAAAGTGATTGCAGATGAAAAATCATTTGGAAATGTGATAATAAGTTTTTCTGCCAAGATCAATGCAACCACCTTGAGTTGTGGTGTTTCTGAATGAAACAGAAAGTCTAGAATGTCCTTGTAGTCCTTTTCCAAGTGGGAACTTGTTAGCATGTATTGGCCAAGGCTTTTTTTCGCTGCTACTCTCAAGTCTATTGGAAGATTTTCTACTTGCACAAGCTCTCTCAGAAAAGGAACATAACACCCTAAGACAGAATCTCTATCTAGAAGCATCCGAGCGAAACGGCCAACTGCATCTATGAAAAAACATGAAAACATTTTAGATGCAATGACATCATTATTATTATGATTGTATAGAAGAGAATCGTATTAAGCTTTGAGGTCCAGGTTCCATTTTGAATCGCATATCCACCCTTGGCATTATGGGTTTGTGTAGTGTATTCAAGCGCATCAAAAGAATGGCCAATGTAATTGTCTACTACTCCCCACATAGCTATATTATGATGCTAAAAAATGTCAATGGAAAGGAGATTGTCAATTTTTAAATAACACATACCTTCTTCCATTGCTCTTAACTCATCTTGCTGCAAATAATCAAATTGAGACCTGGTGTTCCCAAATATTGGCTTGGAAAGATCCACTTCTACTTTTTGAAGACACTTGATGAACAAACTGCAGCCCATATCATATTTTATGGAGATATCACCGAGGAATGTGATATACATATAAAGAACTTTCAGTGGTTGCACAGTGTTTAGTACTCGGTATTATTCTTCGTATTTAAGGGGAATATTTTTGACAAAACTAAATGGCTTAGAGAGGTTATAAAGCAATCTAAGTATCCATTTATCTTATTCTCCTGTAAATATATGAAATTAGTCTCAATAAATGTTCTCACTTCCTTCTCGAGGATCTTGCTTTTACCCTTCAGTAACACAGGTAGGGCCTACAGGAAAATCACAAAAAACCTTAAGGTTACTCTGAAGTAATGATTAAGCATTACGTCAATTTGATCAAGAACCAACGCAATCAAAGAAAACCTTGAATGCCCACTTAATGATTCGTTTCTCGACATTTGTTGTTGTTGTGACATGAATATCTGATTCTTTCTCCATAACTTGACAAGGATGCCAATAAGACAACAACCTTTCCTTTTGATATCTGATAATGTAAAACAATCAAGGGGCAATAATATAGCCAGAAGCACACATGAAGCAATTATTGTGGCATTTTCCATTTCAAGAACGTAATATTGTTCAAGTGCCATGAATGTCTACTCAATTAATTTGTCAAACCTATCGATTTCAGATTTTACACTATCGGCAACCATCACCGATAGATCTTGTAGCTTTTTTATTGAGGTTGTAGTTCTAGTCATAAGAAAATTCACCCATATTTCATATCCATCCAATGAAAGTTAAAAATGTGTGAGATTATAGTTAGATTTGATGAAGTGAAGGAGAAGTACAGGAGTTTATCTAGAAGTTCAAAATGTATACACAGATATTTAAATGGTGTATACATGATATCTATACTCTGTTTACTTGTATTTATACTCTGTTGCCCGATGCTTATTATTGTCATTGTAGGCATGCCATAGTAATATACTCTGATCGTCGCCTAGGGCGTGAGGCTGCTACCCGAGCATGTCGTGAGAATCCAGCTAATGACAATCTCGAACCCAAACGATGACAACACTAGTGAAGGTGAAGTCAACAGTCCTAGTCACAGAACGAGGTAGAGATTGTGATAGATGATCATGGGATTTTTTCTTAATTTCACCGCAGATTCTGTTGGGCCTCACGTGCCTCTGCTCCCTCAAGTAGACCTAGACAATTTGTTGATCATAGCAAGCTGATATATTATATTGTAATTATGGTGATCATTTGTTATTTGAAAGCCTTGTAACATATGACCGACTGCTGAGAGCACTTAGCATCTATAACATATGACCGACTGCTGAGAGTATTTAGCATCTGTTTCTGTTAGTGTTTATTAGTGACTTTTTACAATTATAAAGAAGAATCCTCTCAATTTTTGTCCATTCCTCTTGCAGAATATTGGCATTAAAATTTACTGAAAGATTCACCCCAGTTTTGTAATTTTGTTGTTGGAGGTTGTAGTTTATGTACAAATTCAATTCGTTTGTAAATGGGAATTGCAGTGGAGCTTCCATTGATTGTTTATCGTGGTTTGCTGTAATTGCTTCAGTAACAAATACTCTACTTTACATGCAATCCAAGCTAAGGCCTTTGTAATAGAATGTAATTCCAATTAATGTGTTTTTCTGCAAGTTGGTATTTTTTTCTATTATATTGTAATTGAATTTCCATGAATCTTTCTGAAAGTTGGGATAATTATGTTAGTTGAATTTAAACTAGTCTTTCTACAAGTTGGGATTTTTTCAATTATACTAGTTGAATTTCAGTTAGTCTTTTTGCAAGTTGGTATAATTATATTAGTTAAATTTAAATTAGTCTTTCTACAAGTGGGGATTTTTTCAATTATATTAGTTGAATTTAAATTAATCTTTCTACAAGTTGGGATTTTTTCAATTATATTAATTGAATTTCAATGAGTCAAGTTGAGATTTTTTTTCAATTACACTGTGTTTCTTTTTTAATTATCTCGAGTACAAATAGTCATATGAGCATGTGCTTCCTGGTTGAAAAAAAATAATGGAGGGCCCTCTGTTTTATTCATCATGGTAATCCAAATTTAAGTTCACATTACACTTTTTTAATTGAGTTTCCAGTTTTTTGTAAATTAAAATATCATCTCATTCATTAGTTAGATTACTTTAAAATATGACATAATCAATTTAGTGTTTAATATTCCAGCATGCGGTTGTAATGATATTCCATAATGTTTTTGTTAAACAACACTAATATAGTTACATATTATAAACTTAAGAAAAAAATACACAAAAAAAACAGTAAGTTTGACGTTTCAATTATACAACTTTTTTGATTTAAAAATCCTATCAATCTCTCTTTACACCTTTTGGGACAATTTAATTGATTCACCTTTTAATTGATTTGATCACCTTTTTGTCAAATTTGATTAGGGTTTTGTAATTGGTTCTCATATCAACTCTATTCAGGTGACAAAGAGTACGTATACGAACAACAAAGAACAGGAAGGGCCGTTGGGCAGCCACATGCCAACGTTCGTCGTGGACACGCATCGATGAATACGTGCCAAAATAATATTAGTAACCGTCAGTGTGCAAACATTATTGTCAAGTGAACGCTTGTACGAATCAATGATGATGAGACAAAGTACAATAGAGATTATTTGGAAGCATTTCAAATTTTGACACCTCTATTTTAAGTCTTTGCCCTAAAATGATGACCTCCTATTAAGGGCCAAATTCGTGCTGTCATCGCGAAAGAAATGCATAGTAAATGTTAGCATCGTCAAAGCTTCAATGAGTGGGGTCATTTTTCTGTCTATTAAAAATTTATAATCATCTCGAAGTCAATTACTTTATTTCAAGGTTAAAATATGATAAAAATAGATATAAATTTCAGCTAGTTTTAAAATTTTATCGAACATATTTAAAATTTCAATAATAATTTATGGAAAATAAACAAAATTTCAATTATAATTAGATTTTTCTATATATATATATATATATATATATATATTTTTTTTTTTTTTTTTAAATTTAAATTTTTTAATAAATTTAATTATTTTTAGTTAATTAATAATTAATTTTCTTCATATTTATTTAAAAAACTTCACAATCTAAAACTCAAAAAAATATTAATATAATTTTTATTTATTAAATTAACATTTCATATGATGATTTAATAGGGATTTTAGAATTGGTTACAACTCACATTATTATTAATTGGTTATTATCATAGAAATTTAATTTTAATTTTAATTTAGCTATATTTAAATTAAACTGAAGGTATTTATTAAATTTAAAGTACTTGTTAAATTGAAAATTGAGTAAAATCTCTATTAACAACTTAATTTTTAAAATAAGAATTGGATGGAACTAACACCACTAATCCACAAATCAATAATAGTTTGTAGTTTAGCAATGACCATAATACAACAAATACTACATTTCAAAGTACTTGTTAAATTGAAAATTGAGTAGAATCCCTAATAACAACTTGATTTTTAAAATAAGAATTGGATGGAACTAATATCACTAATCCACAAATCAATAATAGTTTGTAGTTTAGCAATGACCACAATACAACAAATGATACACTTCAAACCATGCCAATATTAATTAAAGCAAATATTTAGGCCGACAGGCCTTTCTTTTAAATCGGTTCACATTCCATTTTCGTGTCCCCTTTTGTTATGCTTGTGACATGTGTCTGATATGTTACGATGTGACATGTGTCCAATATTTTGCACCCATGACATTTGTGCAATTGCTTTATCCCGATAAATTTGCCAAATACTGTTACGATAAGGGTGGGTCCACATTGCGCAGCAATGAAACTGTTTTTTCCAACAATCATGTTGTTTTGTAGCTATTAGAGTTCCACGTCGGGGAAGTATACACTGATTGGGGTTCCATCTTGGGCATATTCTTGGTTGTTTTCATGAACGCTCGCACACAACTTACGTGGTATGGATGATATGTATTCATATTATCAAACATAGCAAGAATCCACAATTCCATATTATAATGTATGAACCTTTCTAAAGGTCCCGCCCAATCCAAAAGCTCTAACCTTCTCGATGCAAAACAATAGGCTTTATCCTTATTAACAGAGAGAAGACTTCTCCCGCCTGCGTGACTGATCATGATTGATTTGATTGCTTATCTAGAAGCGCAAACTTCGTTGTCATGGATGCCATGGGAAAATATCTAAGATTCTACTAAACTCAACTCTGTTCTATGCTTTGAGCGCTAAAATGCATTTGAACCTCACTTCCTAAGTTTGGCCACCTCTACATTTTTCAAAATATAGTTTTATGCAAACTTCCATTATTAAAGTTTTAAATACTTCCAAAATGTTTCTTTATTTTATGTTTTGTGATTTCTAGAAATACAAATGCATAATGAACATATCTGCCATGACAGACAATGAGCATATCTTATGCAAGTTAAATTTCTTAATGTGTAGATATAAAAATATACCACCATTCACCTTGCCAAAAGATAATGGAGACAATAGAGCATTTGATCATGTTGTTTTAACTTTGTTAAATATGTTGCATATCAGGATGATTTAACTAATTACCTATAAAAATTCAAACATACAACGCTGCCAAACTTTTTCAGAAAAAGATTGATGTTTATTTACCATTTACTTGAATAAACTTTTTTTTCAATTTTATTTCAAAAAAATATTATAATATTAAATTAAAATAAATATCTATAAAATATTTTGATTATTTGTCTTTTCCTTGTGAATTAAATTCAATATTTTTTTTATCAAATTAAATTAATTAAAATAGAATATTTTAATTATGAAATGAATGATATTTAGTTAGAAATATAATATTGATAAGTTATAATATTCCCCATAATATTATAACAAAAAGTTATTTACACATGAAAAATTACCTTGATAAAATGAAAATAAATTTTAGGTTAGGAATTTTGTTATATACTTTTATAATTAATTATAATACTAAATTAAAATAAAATTGTAATTTAATAAAAAATCTTAAATATTGATAATATGAAATGCATCATAAAATAAATATTTTAATGCATGTTATAAACTAATACCACTAATTTAATTTATATTTATATGACTACACTAATATAATATTATATAAAATAAGCTAAATACAATTTCTATTACAAAAATATTATTAAATATTATTATTGTAAAATATAAAATATTAAAAAAAACATATTTTTCAGAAAAATAACTTCAAATAAACTCTACCAACTTTAACAATTACCTTGACATGACCTAAATAAGAGATGAAATAATAAAAATATTACCATAAAAATTTTGTATGAAACTTTGTCAACCAATTTTTAAACAGTCCAAATTATTAATTAAAAAGAAAAATCAAAATATATAACATATTAATAAAAATATAGTTTCTTCCATAAAATATTCATAATAGCATCTTTGTTTCTTTCACTGTTTAAGAAAAACATCCTTAATACATTTTATCATCATTAATATGTTAAAGATTTAAAATAGACAACCACCATTGACATCTTTATGACTTTTTACCATTAAAAACATCAAATCAATTATAAAGCAAATCATTCCATTAAATTAACTTCATGATTAATTTTATGAGATCAAGATAAGAATCTATTTGTAATAACAATAAAAACAAATCTCTTTATATTAGGTCTTAATCTTTCATTTATGACTTGTAAAATTTCCAATGGAATAATCTCTTAGCTTTTATTTAATATAATTTTATAAATAATATGTAAAATAAGTTTTCATTTTTCTCAACTTTTTAAAGTTTTCAATAAATAATCTCTTTATTTTTATTTTATATAAATTAATTTTTTTTTATAAATTAATATTTTTAAAGATTGTTTTAAGATTTTCAATGAATAATCTTTTTATTTTTATTTTATATAAATTTTAAAAATATTCTATAAATTAAATATTATTAAGATTGAGAGTGCAAGCTTCTGTGATCCATAATATTTTAATTATAAATCTTCTGGGAAATCACATAAAGAATTTTTGGAATGGACGCAATTTATAATTAAAATATTATTAAGATTGTTTTTTAATTTGTTTTAGTAATTTTATAAAATTATTATATTATAATAATATAATTATTTTTATTATAAAATTATAAAATTAATAGAAAATGTATCAATATTGTAAAAAATTATATGTATATGTGTTTAATGATGTAGTAATTTTCAATTTTTCGAAAAAAAAAGGGCAAAAAGTCAAAAAAGTTTTTTGAAAAATTCATTACATTTAACATAGAAAACTATCAAAAGAGAAGTAAATTTAAGTTACAAAACTTGTTTAAATGTAAAGAAAATTGTTAGACTTATAGATATAATCTTTTATGTATTATTTTGCATTATCATCATTCTAAGTTGAGTGATCTATAATGTACTATGAAAACTTGCAGATATGTTTTTGCTACTTTCACTATTTGCAAGCAAATATACTTTGTTGCTTCACCATTTTCATTAATTATAATTCCATGATCACTATTAAAAAAATTAATACACAACCGTTAATATGAAACCAAAAACCATTACATTCTCCAAAATTCAATCTTCTAAGCCAAATTCAATTTGGTTGATTAAAATAAAAATAAAAAAATAAATTTAATTTGGTTGATCATTAAAAAAAAAAAAAACCAAATTTTTTCCAATTTAACAATCGTACGCCTCTCTTTTAACCTTTTAGAATAATTGCCAGTAATTAAACAACCTGTACAAATTTCATTTAGAAAATCATCCATTCCTTTCTATTTTGGTTAGGCATGTTCATTTCAATTTGTTGGCGTCTTAGTGAAACCCTATCGTATCGACCCTCCAAAGAGGAACTCCGATCCCTCAGTGGCAGCTATCGTGGGAGGACCTGAGAGGGCAAGCAAACTTGAAGGTAAGAACTTATGCCATTTGCATTAGCCTCGTAGATTGAGGCATAATCGAGTCAAATTTTGTTTTTGTTTGATTGATTGGATATTGGTTGGTAGAAGACTGTCAATTGCCAGATCTAATAAATACAATCAGTAGTCTGAGAATGTTTTTAGTGAAAGCCTAACACAAATTTTGAAATGTGTTCCATCTTCACAGAATTAAAATAACCAGTAGAAGAATTGTCCAACAGGGAACACTAAATCGGGAGGGTTTCTGCACATAAACTCTGATACAAAATATAAATTCCAGGGTTTAAGCACAATATATGTTCTAGGTTTATACCCACCGTGGTTTGCAGCGATGGTTTGCATTCGTCAAGCCACTATAGATGACCTGCTCGCAATGCAGACATGCAATCTGATGTGTCTGCCGGAGAATTACCAGATGAAGTATTACTTCTACCACATCCTCTCATGGCCACAACTTCTGTACGTGGCCGAGGATTACAACAAGAAAATTGTGGGTTATGTTCTGGCGAAAATGGAAGAGGAGTCCACGGAATGCCATGGCCATATAACCTCTCTGGCCGTGTTGCGTACGCACCGCAAACTGGGCCTTGCAACGAAGCTCATGACCGCAGCTCAGAAGGCAATGCATGAGGTTTTTGGGGCAGAGTATGTTTCTCTCCATGTCCGCAAGAGCAACCGGGCGGCGTTTCACCTGTATACCCAAACACTGGGCTACAAAATTCACGATATTGAGGCTAAGTACTATGCTGATGGCGAGGATGCCTATGATATGCGCAAACAGCTGAGAGTGAAGTCTGATGGTAAGCATCATCATCATCATCATTCTGGGGCGTGCTGTGGCGGAGACGGTGGCGATGGGAAACTGCAGTCCGCAGCTGATAAAAAGAGCAAGGAATGAACCTGAATTGGAAAGGAAGCTGTTGAGATTTGCGGCCTTATCGACCGCTTTTTTTGTGGTTAGCACATTGAACTCTTTTAAAGTAGATATTTGGGCTGCAAATGATGATATGAATTCATATTGTTATTATGTTATTTTTCCCTTTTATTTTACCAGTCTTTCAGTTGTCTTCAAGAGCTGCGTATTTCTTCCTGTTGTTGCTACTGGAATTCATTGCCTACTGTGAAATCGCGTTGAACTCTTTTCTTGTAGATACTTGACTTACAAATGCTGATAGTTTATTCATATTGTGGTATTTTTCTTTTATTGTATGACAGCCATTCAGTTGTCTTCAGAAATTAAGTATCTCTTGTTTTTTTTGCTACTGGATTTCATGGCTTTCGTTGAAACATATCAAATCTGCAATCTGGTGGGTTTCTTGTCTGAAAATCATGCTCTGTTTTAGTGATGGCAGAGCATGTTTTCTTGTCTTATTTTATTTTTTTCTTGAAAACAATGGTTTGATTGGTCAGAAATATTATTATCTGAGAAAGTATAATCGCCCCTCTAAATCCAAAAGTCGAGGGAATGCAAACTCTGCAGTAAAAGACGGTAACTTCATGTTCAAAATATAGTTTGCTTTTGTTTTGGGGCAATGCTGTATTCTTTGCAGTTTTTCAGCTAACTATTGAAGCAACATTTAGCCGTAACTAATGACGTGACATTTAGTTTGAAAGCGTAGTGTGATTCATGTAGTATTTTGCTCCAGTGTGGAATAATTGCACTATGGACATAATTCCCATAAACCCAGCGCTTGGATGATATAAAACCAGCATTGGAAGGTTTTGCAAAACATTTAACCAACACAGCTTCTTTCATCAAAAAGAACTCGTCTTGTTAATTTCTTTTGCTTAGAAGGTCAAGTGTGTTTGATATATGGCAGCTTTGTAGCAGAGATTATCGCACTATGGTACCAGACTAGCTTTGATATAGATCCCGTGGCACCAATCTTGCAGGATAATTTAAAACTGGTTGTCAATGATTTTGCAAAAGTGCCATGTGCTGTTTGTTAAAATAAATATGCCTCACAATACAGTTGAATTAGGACATGGGAAACACCATCAGAGAATATCATATTTATACGATAAATGACTGCTGTACAGAAGTTTTATTTTCTTCTAAAAGGTAACCTAATTTCTATTAAATTTGACCTTTTAAAATACCTGAATTTATAAATTCTCACATGTATAGATCAAAATCACTGACCAATGACTAGGTTTTCTCAAAGGATTATCGTATTTAGAATCTTGTTTATAAGAAAAAATATACAATCCTTTTGCATCAAATAGTCCAATGATCTGAAAAGTGTTTCAAAATTCAACACTGCACACAGGATGCATTTGCCCCAAAGTAAGATGGTATAATAAAACTTAAATATCGTTTTTCCTTATCTTCCATTTTATCGGTTGTTGTTTTATAACTTGTTTCCTTTAATGATGAATCTGGTGATTATGGACTTTGGTAATTCATTTTTTTCAGCTGTCCTTATATATGCGGAGCTTGACATTTACTCTGTATTTTTGTGGAATATATTCTCTTGTATAGAGGGATGTACTCGTTTGGTAACATTGCATATACTATGTGACCATGTCACATGTTGCTATCTAATACCTCCTCTATGTGAGAAACATTTTATTTTTCGAGCTAGTTACTTAGTCATTGCATTCAATGATTTTTTCTCTCAGATATGCTGAACGATCTCTGAATTTTAAGCACGACGAAGTTGACAATTTTTTTTCTCCTCCACGAAGAAAAATGTTATAATCCATTTGTCATAAAAGAAATCAGAATGTAAATATGCACTTCTTATCAACACTATCAGAGCCATAGGTCTCTGCTACCATCAGTCAATAGGGGACTGAGAAGGGTTATCGAATTAAAAAATTACAGTCATCCTTAGGCATTTTCTGCCTTTGCCTGTGCTTGGAAGCACCAGAATTTCATTCAGTTCTTGTTCAAAACTGGGCCATTACACAAAACATTTAACAAATGATACATCCTGAGCCAAGAACAAAAAAACTGGACTACCTGTAGATCAATATAGAGAATGACAGATTCTGAAAGGAAGGTTTCATCTATATATTCCTGTTCAATCAGAGTCCTTTTCTGCAGTGATGGTGCTTCTTTAGATAATCAAGACTATTCTAGAGTCTAGACTCTCTCCATAGATAAATATAGAGATAACAGATTGTGAATGGAAGTTTCATCCTTAATTTCCTGTTCGGTCTGTTGAAAAAGTGTAGCAAAGAAGGTCCTTCTTGACTTGTGCCTTAGTCAAGATGACCACAAACAGTCCTTCTTTAGCATGCACAAATTCCTAGAAATCAGGACGAGTCATGGAGCAGTTACTCATGTGCAGGCGTTGGAGGCTCAGTCTTGTTTGTCTCCAACTGTGAGTTATTTTTGGAAAAGGACGAGTTAGTGAGTTTCAGTTTCTAATTGAGGTAGGACGAGTTCGAAGAGTCAGTTCGACTCAGTTAACAATTCAATCACAAGTCTGAGTTCCAAAATTAACGTGCCAGATTTAGCTGAGTCGAATTGCTTATAAGGAGGAGGAAGGCACCTTTGTAATTCATTCTTGTATGCACGAGATTGTGTGTGAGAGGCTTGTTAGGAGAGCATGTAAGGAGAAGCCTATATGCAGCAAGAGAAGGAGATAATTTTTGCTTGCAGATGTGTGCTAGGATTTAGGAGGAACCTAAATAATAGGAGCCCAAATCTGCGCTAGGAAATAGGAGACTTCCTGCGCTAGAATATAGGGGTAGAGCAAGAGGACCTGAATCAGGATTGTGTGCAGGGTGTTCAAAGTTTAAGCAGGGAAAACATATGTGTTTTCTAGTAAAACTGTATTGCCTTGTAAGAGATCAATTGCTCAAATTCTCTCAATAAAATCTACGGCTTGTAGAGGGTTTTCCCAGTTGGGTTTCCCTAGAATAAAATATCTTGTGTTTTTTTGCTATCATGTGACTGTGTTCCATTTCTATTCTATTCCGCTGCAAATTGGTAGAGAAATTGTGTCTTGGTGCAACGATTAGTTTCAGATTTGTTCACTACAGCAGTGGCAGAATTTCAAGGAAATTCTACATGGTGTCAGAGCGAGGAACATAATAAAGACCAACACAAGTTGATTCATACATCACAAGAGCAAAAGACACCAAGAGAAGAAGGACGTCTGATCTGAGGCAGCTACAGTCCCTTAGGTGCATATCTGAAGTGAAAGGAGGCTGAGTATGATAACCTTCTTGTGTGTTTGGATAGCTGAGATAGGGCAGATGCTGGCTGGAGTTTAAGGCAGATTCTGTGCGTGTTTTGGGTTGGTAATTGTCTGTGAGAGGTTCGCATTATTTTTTGTATGGTTCAGGGAGGGCTGAGCCCTTAATTTGGTGCAGATCAGACCTAAGATTTGGGGCTGAGACACCTTCTGGAACAGCACAGAAGGCAGGGCTCAAAGGAAGGGAATTGTGCAGGTGATTGAAGGGATATTTGGCCAAGAAAGGGACAGTCCTGTAGGTGCCACAGGGTGCCCAAACCAGGGGTCGAACTTCAGTGATTGGTGCACAATCTGAGGGCAGAAATAAGTCTTCTTTCTGAGGTATGTAGGTTTTTCTGTGTTGGTGAATTTTGCTAGGTTGATGTGTCTAGGTTGGACAGCTTGTAGATCAGTCAAAATACAGTATTGTGGAGGGCTGTTAGTGGCTGTTTTGACTCTTGAGCCCTTAGTTCGGCCTATTGTGAAGGCCTACAAGGCTGTTAGTGGGCAGGTGTTGGAGAACTTTCTCAGTGAGCAGAATGGCGTTGCAAGGGTTGAGATCAGATCACTGGTTAAAGGGAGCTTCTAATTTTGTTCCATGGAAAGGGAGGATCGTGATAGTTTTCGAGGATAATGGGGTGGGAGAATTTGTGAAGCAGGCTATACCACCACCACAAGATCCCCAACAGTTGACCTAACATACTAAGAATGATATCAAGGCAAGGAGGATTATTCTAGAAGGGGTCAAAGATCATATAGTTCCTCATATCCATGAGAAGAAAGCAACATTTGAGATGTTCAAAACTATTTTAGAGCTATATCAGAGTACCAGTGATACCATGAAGCTTGCTCTTAAGGAGAAGCTAAGGAGTATCTTGATGAGCAAGGATGAGTCCATCGTCACGTATTTGTCAAAGTTCATTTAGGTACGAAATGAGCTAGGGGGTGTGGGTGTGATTGTACCAGAGCATGACCTTGTGAGTTTTGTTCTTCTAGGACTTCACAAATCTGTCTATGGGTTCTAGAATGCTGTCAGTGGTAGATAAATTTTTCCCAGTTGGGAAAGGTTATGGATTGATTGCGTTCAATAAGAGATCCAGAGAGGGACCATACATGGTAGATTGATGAAGACAACGGATGAGAGCTTTGCACTGGCAAGCAAGAGTAGCAATGCCAAGATCAAGGAGGGCCAAGGGGTGGTTGAGTCTAGTCAGAAGGGCAAGAAACATCTAAGCAAGATCAAGTGCTTCCATTGCCATGAGTTTCGACACTATGCCACTAAGTGTCCTAAGCAGAAGGAATCTAGTAAGGATCATGTAGCTGCCTCAGCGAAGGTAGATGCATTTTCTGCCCAGTTTGAGAAAGATTTCTCATTGATAGCTTGCATGGCAAGCTCAACATACAACAATGTATCGTATATTGATTCAAGAGCATCCTTCCACATGACTGGGAACAAGAAGAGTTTCAGCCACCTGAAGGAGAAGGACATGCAATTTCATATTGAGCTAGGAGATGATGGCATGTATGTAGCTAGAGGAGTTGGTACTGTTAGCATTCAGAGGGAGTCAGGTAATCCTCTTCATCTTAGAGATGTCTTTTAAGTTCCAAGATTAAAGAAAAATCTTGTTTTGGTAGCTACCCTTGAGGACAAGGGTTGTGATGTCATCTTTAGTAGAGGTAAGGCTTACCTCTAGCACTTAGCTTCCGAATGTAAGAAACAGACAGGTGTAAGGAAGACGAATCTCAACAAGTTCCAGGTAGAGACAGGTGCAGGCTTGATCAACAAGGCAATCAAAGCTCATGGTAGAGAAGTGATGGTTGAGGAGAGAAAAGCTCAGAGGGAGTGCATAGAGCAAGAGTAGATTAGAGTACTTGAGAATAAGCTACTCAAGACAGAGCCTCAACCAGTATCTCAGTTTGAGTTTAAGCTAGTTGGCATTTGGGCCGACCAACTGGATGATGAGGACCATAGCCTAGGGCGAGTGGAGGCAGCCACTCGGTCTGTGACTCCCAGTATAGGGAGAGTTCGAGCCAAGTGGGCATATTATTTGTTTCAGGGAGATCATGATAGAGTTGGATCTTCCAATATCACCTTCAGCCAGAGGAAGCAACCACAAAGGTACACGAGGTACATGGCACTTATGACTGAAGTGAAGGACTTGTAGAGCATGGTTGGAAAGAACAGGTCTTCAAATCAGGTTCCACAGTAGAATGCAGGGAAGCCTTCTAGTTCAGAGGGACCAACTGCAGCAGCGGAGAACGTGGTAGTGTTGGAGACAGATCCAGGTGGACGAGGTTCTTCCAGAAGCTTCTTCCTTGCTAAGAGGGAGTGTTGAAAAAGTGTAGAGAAGAAGGTACTTCTTGACTTGTGCCTTGGTCAAGATGACCACAAACAGTCCTTTAGCATGCACAAGTTCCTAGAAATCAGGATGAGTCATGGAGCAGTTAACTCATGCGCAGGAGTTGGAGGCTCAATCTTGTTTGTCTCCAAGTTCAAGTTATATTTGGAAAAGGTTGAATTAGTGAGCTTCGGTTTCTAAGTGAGGCAGGATGAGTAAAGAGAGTCAGTTTGACTAAGTTAACAATTCAATCACAGGTCTGAGTTCCAAAATTAACTCGCCAGATTTAGCTGAGTCGAATTGCTTATAAGGAGGACGAAGGTACCTTTGTAATTCATTCTCGTATGCACAAGATTGTGTGTGTGAGAGGCTTGCTAGGAGAGCGTGTAAGGAGAAGCCCATGCACAGCAAGAGAAGGAGAGAATTTTTGCTTGCAGGTGTGCGCTAGGATTTGGGAGGATCCTAAATAATAGGAGCCCAAATCTGCGCTAGGAAATACGAGACTTCCTGCGCTAGAAGATAGGGGCAGAGAAACAGCGCAAGCAAGAGGAGCTGGATCAGGATTGTGTGCAGGGTGTTCATGCATAGTTTAAGCAGGGGAAACATGTGTGTTTTATAGTAAAACTGTATTGCCTTGTAAGAGATCAATTGCTCAAATTCTCTCAATAAAATCTACAGCATGTAAAGGGTTTTCCCAGTTGGGTTTCCCTAGAAAAAAAATCTTGTGTTTTTTTGCTATTGTGTGACTGTGTTTTATTTCTGTTCTATTCTGCTGCAAAATCGGAGAGAAATTCTGTGTCTTGGTGCAATGATTAGTTTCAGATTTGTTCACCACAGCAGTTGCAGAATTTCAAGGAAATTCTACATGGTAGAGTCCTTTCCTGCTGTGATAGTGCTTCTTTAGATACTATATCCACTTTCTCATTAAATTATCCATAAATATGAGAGAGATATCCAAAAGCTTCATTCTTATCACAGATACCCTGTTCCTAACTGTGCTAAGAACCAGATTCTCCACATGGCTTATGCAATTGGCCCAATCCATATGCAATTTAGAGTCCCCCATCACTTGGATCCTTTCAATACCTTCATCAGATGCACCTTTCAAAATTAATTGTAAGGCATAGTATTCATCTCTATTATTTGTCCCTGACCTGCTGCATACTAGAGAGAAACATAATGATTTTCGTTTATAAACCAGTTTCAACCAGCACCACATTTATCTGGAGTTCCTTGAGAAGCACCATCAAGAAAATCCCGAGCCTAATTTTTATCGATCTCTGGAGCCTTTAGAATTCTTTGAGCTTTGGCCTTCTCAGGTTTTCATGACTCTCCATAGGCAAAATAATTTGATGTGCAACCTCTGCAGGAGAGAGAGCTTTGTCCTTAAATATCATTGTTGTTTCTTGAAAGACACTTAGACAAACCCTCCACAGTATGAAACAAGGCAGGGCCTAAGAGAAACAAGTCTTATCTTTATACCAGCTCTCGTATCAGGCTAAAGGGGAGTTTTCACTCCATCCATTGTTACTACTTGTTAGCAGTAATACTTTCTTGGCATATGAGCAGCGCACAACTAGGTGGTCCATAGATTTCTCATTTTTTTTTTCACATAATAAATCTTCCAGGGCCATGCCAATTTCTCTTTTGTTCATTGGATCAAGTTAGAATTTTTTTAACTTTGCCAGCCACAGGAATATCCTGGTTTTGAGAGGACTGTATAATTTCCAATTTTTTTTCCACCACCACCTTTTCTCCCCAATTCTAGTGTGCAGTAGCATAAATTTCAGAGCCTTTACCCTTGGACCACTCTATTTCATCTTCTTGCTCATTTGATTTAAGAGCACCATGCTATAAAGTTGTGTTACTGGACTTGCCTGCTGTAGGGGATGGATCTGTGGAACACTGAAACTTACGGATTCGGATTTGGATCTGCTCCCAAAATTGCATGAGGCTACCAGAACTGCAATAGTGAACATAATAATATGGGTTGTTGGAGAGCGCAGTAATGAGAATAACAATCTAGATAAGTTCAATGGAGAGCAAAGATGGGGCTTTGTCACTTCATCACTGATTCCACGTGGCAATCACATGCTAACCCACATGGCACCTTACACGCCATTCCTGCCATCATGGACAAGTCCACATGGATAGGCTCACTACTCTGAATAATCAGAGGTCGGCCTCATCCACGACTCAGTGGCACAATAAAATGTAACAAAAGGGTCCGACCCCCAAACCCTGACCTAGAGTTCAACCTGACTCCTAAACTTGCAGACTTGCCCAATTGAGTGACTTCACCAACCCAACCCAACCCGAGCACCGACTTGCTCCTAGGCCTGACTGACCTGACTGGCGGGTCCTACCATACTTACTCTGGGTTTAACTTGCTTCTGGGTCCTGACCTTTACAACATGGTTGACAGGCCCGACCCCCAACTTGGCAGGTCCCACTGGCGGTCCTGACCTGTTTTTCAAGTCTTTTACTTGGAAAATTTTATGAGTTTCCTCCTAGGTGTTTACACAGGCCTGAAGGATTCTGACCCTTCAACCTGAGTAGACACATGCTTCATGATTTTACTACATTCCTCAACGCACGAAGGTCATGGAGATTTTTAAGTGCTGTGCTCGTGACATCAACCAAGCTTGGTGAGAAGTGCACAAGAGTACACCCGTGCCACTTTAATACAACATATTCAACGAGAAATATACAGATATGTGTGGTTGGAGACACTGCATTAGATTTACTAGTAATATGCCTATCCTTCGCTTAACAGTCCAGTAATACCAAGCAACAAAATGAAATAACAATACTACATGCTTGCAAACATATTTGTCAATTCAGGGAAATAAACATAGAGATTCACCATCTCCCCATGATGGAGATTCAATTCTCAAACATATGCAGCAACTCAACTGTTCCGCATAAATTTACATAGAGAATCAACATCCCTCTTGAGCTTATGCGGATTCCTGCCTAGTGAACTTATACTTGGGTACTTAGGCATGCATATATGTATATTAGCACCTAAACACTATCCTTCTTGAGATTTCAACTGCCTATATCTCTCCTGAGCTCTTCATAGGGCTTAAACCAACGTGTATATATATATTGTTATTCCTCTTGAGCTTGGCACCTGAAAAATAAGGTGTGGGAGCCAAAACATTACACAGAACATAGATCTATCTATCTCTTAGTGCACAGGCACTTAGACAATGTTCAAACTCAGAAATAACAACTAGCTCATATAACCATTGCACACATGGCATTCAACTGAACTCTGTGCTCGAAATATTATAAGCATTTAATCCATACAACTATGCAAGAAGTTCACACATCTAATTCATATGGGGTTCATCATTCTTTAGCATACAGGAAGTCACATTTCATGGCGTAATATATGCATTGAACAAACACATTGGATTCATATCAAAACAGGCCTTAGGCCAACACAGGAACTCAAACCATTCCATAACCATGTCCCTAAAACAATAATGTAAATTCAGACAGGGATACATCATTCCTTAGCATTACAAGCCATGATAAAGCAATGCATTACACAAGCATAATTTTGAGATTTTGGGGTGTTGGGGTAGCATCAGATGTGCTCTAGCTCCCAAACTTTGTGGAGGGACTAGTGTATATAAGATCTCTAAGACCAAGAAAGTGTTTTAAGAAATTCCATCAGGTTTAAGAGATATTTAATTAATTAATCTTCTTAATTAAGGACCTTAAGTCTAACTTAGGAGAATTAAAAGATTAAAGTTAATTAAATTAAACATGTGATGAGAATGACTTAAGTGACATGGATCAAGCATCTTCTAATCGTAGCCGTTGATTAGAGATTAGATCACGACTGTTGATGTTTTAATGAGAAAAGTATAAGAAGAGGGCCTGGGATCAGTTGGAGAACACACACACACAACTAGAGCACCGAAGCTAAGCTAAGATTATAGGGTGTGGTTTGCTAAGAATTTCAAAAGTGTTTAAGCTGCAGCGAGGGGGGTAGTATTGGCAAGGGGGATGGTCTAGTCCCAGGCCAAGAGTACAACGAGGGCAGAGAAGGAGCAATCCAGAGCAGTGCAGAGGCAGAAGCTACGTAGAGCAACCGAGAGCCCAACAAGGGCAGCACAGAGGCCAGGAGGGTTGATGCAGACCCATCTAGGGCAGCGCAGGGTAGTGTAACCCAGTCTAGGGTGACGCAGGCCCTTCTCAAGCAGTGCAGAGGCTGACGCAGGCCAAACAGGTTGATGCAGAGGGCTTCAAAGCAACGCTGGGGTTTCCAGAGACAGGAAAAGGGCTGAGTTCTGTAAATCCCGTTTGAGGGTGTGAATCAGTCAATTTTTTCTGTCTCCGGGATAGAGGTATTGCTTCCGTTTATATTTCTCTGTCGGGTTAACCAGTTTGGTGCCCATATTTGTTGTACTCCGAATCTGCATAATAATAAAAACCCTCTAGAAGCTAGCAGCACCCATTTTCCCGCATTGGGTTTTTCCGGGGATATTTGTCTAGAAAATCTTTGTGTGTCACTTTGTCATTGAGCATGTTATTCAGTTTAGATCTGCATGTGTAGGCTGTTAATGTATTTACTTAGATGTTAATGCTGAATTTTTCAGATTAATAACTTATGTAAGTAGGAGAAGTAAATCAAGATTTAACAATAGGGTTTTTGTAATTTAGATTCAAATTTTTTACATGGTATCGGAGCGATTGCAGATCACGTTGGACCTCCAACAAGACGGCTGAAGAAATATGTGTTGCAGAAAGCAACAACAGCAGTAGATAAATCGGAGAGGGCAGCGCAACAATAGAAGGACACAGAGGCAACAAGAGCCACGCAGGCGTTGACATAGTCCCAGCTGGGTGATGCAGAGACAACGCAGAGTCTTCCAGAGGGACGCAGGAGTAGCCATGTGCTAAGCCAGTCTGCCCACGCAGAGGCCAACCGGGGTGACGTTGTCAAGAATTTGATTGTTGTGCAGAGTGTCGTGAATCGGAAGCTAAGCTGCAGTCCTTCAATAGTTGCTGGTGGGGTGAAGATTCTGTTGGTGTAGAATTTAACCTAAGCTAAGCTGACAAAGAGCGAGAGGAGAACAACTTCTCAGTAGATTTTCTGCCAAAGAAATCTGAAGATCGGTCGTAGGGTGATCGAAGAGAGCTGATTCGTTGTGTTTGGCAGAGTTCCAAGGGAGGAAGTCAATTGTCAAAGAGAGTAGAGGGTGCCTTTCTCGCCAAGGACCCTAGATCTGAGTCTCTAGTATAGAGAGGAGGATCCATTCCGACAAATTTCTGAGCAGATGGCGCCACACGGACTACGTGATCAGGATAGGTTGGATGGCCTGTCCAACTTTGCTATCTGGAAGGCCAAAATTCTGGTAGTCCTGGAGGCCTACAGTATACGGGAGCATGCAAAGAAAGTCTTGGCTACACCAACCGATGCAGATCTCCTACAGAAGCACAATGAAGCAACGACACATGCCAAGCGCTTCATTATGGACGAGGTTAAAGATCATGTGGTACTACACATAGCCCAGAAGACGACGACTCATGAGATGTGTGAAGCCCTAACCACATTGTATGAAGGGAGGTCTGCAAGAGAATGATGCTTCTGGAGAACCAATTGAGGTTATGCATGATGTCCAAGGGAAAGGAAATGAATCCTTTCCTATCTAGACTATAGTCGATCTGGGATCAGCTGATTGGCATGGGGGTGAAGGTGGATGATGATGTCATGGTGAGGAACTCTCTAAATGCTGTCACAGAGGACTGGGAAACATTTGTCCAAAGTCTTTTGGGCAGAGTGGATCTTCCTAACTGGGACAATATGTGGGATATCATCTGACAAGAGGAAATTCGCCGAATGTCCAAGAGGCAATACAACATCGGTTCGAGCAGGATGAAGAAAGAGGAAGAGGAAGATGCAACCCTGACATCACAGAGGCAACAAGGGAAAAAGAAGCATGATCTGTCAAAGATCAAATGTTTCTAGTGCAGCGAACTTGGACATTTCGCCAATAATTGTCCTCCGAAGAAGAAGGACAAGGAAGCTTCTAGTTCCAAGGCTGCTGTAGCAGACGATGGCTCCGACGATGATGTAGCCATGAGCACTCATGAACCACGAAAGTGGAGCAACATTTATCTGTAGAGCAGCGACAGAGTGGTGGCGGGATCCTTGAGTAGCCCAACTCTTGGATCACATACGAGCTACGGGAGCCTTAAGACGGTAGCTGGACAAGTGGAGCAGTGGGTGCAGAGGATCGCGGATGAAGTAGAGGCAGAAGCTGATATGCTGAAGAGGGAGCAGTGCAGTGCACATGTAGAAACAACGTAGAGGCTTTAGGAGGACAGCGCAGCGCATCAACAACGTAGAGGGATGCAGCGCAGAGGAGGTCTGCTTATGCAGTGCAGAGCTGCAGCAACACAGTAGTCTTCGGAGGACAACGCAGAGCAGCAGCCTATGGAGCTTCAATGATGAGATGTAGCCCAACTGACTTGTCTGTCAAAGATTTGGTGAGTGTCCTTCAGTTGCTTACTCTCAGCCACTGAGTTGCAGTGCAACTATTAGCTATGGCAGTGCTATGGGCAACACGATGCAACAATTTGAGAGGGAGCTGCAGTACGAATGTGGCAGGGACGGTGGCAGAGTCATGGGCAACAATACAGAGAGCAGCAACATCACAGTGATGAAGGGCACCAGGCCAAGCATCAGTGTAGAGACCAACACCAGAGATCATAGTAGTACTTCGGTGTGAAGTGTTTTGCTAGGGCACATTCCTTGCTAAGAGGGAGTGTTGAGATTTTGGGGCGTTGGGTTAGCATCGAATGTGTTCTAGCTCCCAAACTTTGTGGAGGGACTAGAGTACATAAGATCTCCAAGACCCAAAAAGCGCTTTAAGAAATTCCATCAGGTTTAAGAGATATTTAATTAATTAATCTTTTTAATTAAGGACCCTATGTCTAACTTAGGAAAATTAAAAGATTAAAGTTAGTTACGTTAAACATGTGATGAGAATGACTTAAGTGACGCAGATCAAGCATCTTCTAATTTTAGTCGTCGATTAGAGATAGGATCATGACCATTGATGTTTCAACGAGAAAAGTATAAGAAGAGGGCTTGGGGTCAGTTGGAGAACACACACACAAGCAGAGCACTTAAGCTAAGCTGAGATTATAGGGCATGGTTTGCTAAGAATTTCAGAAGTGCTTAAGCTGCAGGGAGGGGCAATGTTGGCAAGGGGGATGGTCTAGTCTTAGGCCAAGAGTACAACGAGGGCAGAGAAGGAGCAATCCAGAGCAGTGCAGAGGCAAAAGCTACGGAGAGTAGCCGAGGGCCCAGCAAGGGCAACACAGAGGCCAGGAGGGCTAACGCAGACCCAACTAGGGCAATGCAGGGGCAATGTAACCCAGTCTAGGGTGACGTAGGCCCTTCTCGAGCAGCGCAGAGTCTGACGCAGGCCAAGTAGATTGATGCAAAGTGCTTCAGAGCAACGCTGGGGTTTCTAGAGATGGAAAAGGGCTGAGTTTTGTAAATCACCGTTTGAGGGTGTGAATCAGTCAGTTTTCTATCTCTGGGATAGAGGTATTGCTGCTGTTTATATATCTCTGTCGGGTTAACCATTTTGGTGCCCAGATTTGTTGTACTTAGAATCTGCATAATAATAAAAACCCTCCAGAAGCTAGCAACACCGGTTTTCCTGCATTGGGTTTTTTCGGGGACATTTGTCCAGAAAATATTTTTGTGTTACTTTGTCATTGAGCATGTTATTCAGTTTACATCTGCATGTGTAGGCTGTTAATGTATTTACTCTGATGTTAATGCTGAATTTTTCATATTAATAACTTATGTAAGTAGGAGAAGTAAATCAAGATTTAACAGTAGGGTTTTTGTAATTTAGATTCAAAAATTTTCACACATAAAGCATTTAAAGCATAAGAGACCTCAACAGACACTTATCTTTGATAGATTGATCCATACGACTGAGATTGAGACTTCAACTCTCCACCCAATGTTAGACACACTACAACCAAGTCTTTCTCGCAGTAGTCACCCTCGAGCTAGATTCCAGAGCTTGAGGATGAGTGCTTAAGTGATTAAACCATTTCTCCCAGCTGAAATAGGGACTCTAGAGGATCATCCACCGCCACCCTGTTGGAAAGTGTAACTAGGATCAGTCTTCATATTGACTATGTAATTATGAATTTATGCAAATAAGAAGACAAAAGATAATATATATATATATATATATATATATATATATGTTTGGTATGCTTGACTCGTGGGTTTCATGAACAAGGTTTTATTATAGGTCAATAGACTTCTTCTTGATGTCTATTAGGGATTTGTCTTTTGGTCATAAATTGTATTAATTAAAGTGTCATGTTTATGAAGAGTCAAAGTCTAATTTGTATGTCTCCAGACAGTGTCACATAAGCCTTAAAGATTGCACTCAAAAGATGATCAAGAACAACGTTGGAAAACCCTTCAAGTCAACCTTCAACACGCAGGAAGATACTCTCTATAAGTCGGATTATATACAAGCATTCAAGTCGGCCTTAGTACACATGGACAAGTCGGCTCAAATATAGGTTGGAACAACTGTATATACCTACATATCCTGCGCAGAAAAGTGATCACAGAAGTCCGCATTACTCTGAGTTTTTCAGACAAGATTGCAGGAAGAATCTCATAGATCTCTGCAATAATATATGCGGATCACAGTGCAGAAGTTCTAGGAAATATAATGAAGAGTTCAGGGTTCAGTTGATGCATTGAAAGGAAGGTAGAACAGTGAAAGAAAGGAATGATAACTTACCTTTGTTTCAGGTCCAATCTGCCATGTCAATAATTTGAGATTAAGTGTAAAGATACAAGACTGTGATCAAGCCAGTAAAGAGATGGATCAGCGTGGAAGAAAATGATATAGTTTAGGTATATTGACAGCATAGAGAAGTATATCTAAAGTGTTAAGGAGACCATTATACTCTCAGATAAGCTCAATGTTGTGGAGGAATATACCAGCAAGTACAAGGACTATGTCTTGGGTATCAAAGGTACAAATAGTAGATAAAGAAGGAGATTTTAGGAGAAGGACGAGGAAGAAGGAGCAAACAAAAGTACATCAGTCAGGAATCAAGTTCAGTACTAGTGCAACACAGTGCAGAGGAGTGACAAGGTTCCGAGTTCAGTATTGGTGCCGTACAGTACAGAGAAGGAGTGACAAGGTTCTGGAGGCATACATAGGTTAAGGGTCTGAGTCTTGGTCATGGTACTTGTCATTTGAAAGTCTATAAGAATAGTTCCTTGCCGGTTTTCCTCTCCAAGAGGGGGAGGTTTTGGCCTTGGCTTGAAGAGCTTATATTTGTGTCTCTTATGTTTTGGGTAATTAACTTGATGAAAGAAGTAATAAGCTAAGAAGAGAATATATAAGTAAGTAAAGTAAGATCAATTTATCAAGGAGAGAATTGAATTAATCAACGCTCTACCAAATTCTCAACATGGTATCAGAGCTAAGGTGCTGAAGACAAGGGCTACTTGACAAGAAGACACTCAAGGAAACAAGAATCAAAGTCAAGGTCAAAGTTTGTGTTGGAAAGTTGAATCAGTTTGCAAAAGGATTCTCAAGCCATTTTAGGAAGACCTTCAAAGGATACACTCATCAAGGAGATAATGTCTTGCCATCAAAGGTTTATGACATTGAAGACATTGTTGGAAGCCACATCATCAAGCACCATCCAACATTATCTAACACCTTTGAAGATATCATCACTCTAAAGACATCCTTTATCATTAAGGATTGAAGGTCACCTACTTTGAAGAATTCAATCTAAGGAGTTCCTGTTATCATCTTCATCATCAAGAAAGCAGATAGAAGGAGGAAGTCACTCTACTCAAGTAAGTATCTCTATGACCTCATCTAAATCTGTCAAAATGACTTATTGCAAAGAAAGCAACAAATTGGTTGGGTCATCAAACTTTAGTGCATGGAAGAAGAGGACATATTTGAATGTAATCGAAGATGAAGTTATGGGCTACATCAATGGATCCACAATTCAACCCTCAAAAGAAGATGTTCTAGCTCATGCCAAGTACATGAGAGGAGAAATCAGAGCCCCAGAGGATTCTCATAGAATCCATTAAGGACTCACTCATACCCTATGTATCAAAAATGGAAACTGCAAAAGAAATATATGAGAAATTGGTGGAGCTGTTCTCTATGTGTACTACATTAGAAGTAATTTCATTAAGACAAGAACTATACAAGATGAAAGAGAGGAAGGAATCACTAAATATTTTATGGGAATTTCTGAAATATGAGACCAGCTGCAGGAATTGGGAGAAGTAATGTCTGATAGTGAGACGACTATAGTGGTGTTGAATGCTCTACCGGAAGAATGGGGAAGCTTCACTTCAAGCTTATATGGGAAGAAAGAAGCAACACCATTCCAGGATCTTCGGTCTCTATGTATAATAGAGAAAATATGATTGAAAGCCAAATCTGATTCAGGATCAAGTGAAGGGAATCAAGCCTTTGTAGCCATGTCTAGGAAGAAAGGAAGATTCAGTAAATTTGGTTCTCAGAATAAGAAATGAAATATGAACAAGCACGATGCTTTGGATATAATGATTTTGGGCATTATAAATGAGATTGTCTTAAATTTAGAAAGGATAAGAGGAAAAGGGAAGAAGCCCATGTCACAGATAAAAGGGAAGGACCTGATGCAAAGAAATCTAAGAAAGAAGAAAGTGACATATCTCTATGATCATCTTTCTCCTCAAGGGATTTCTGTTTGTAAAATAATAGGAAGCAATGTATATTAATAACATCATGATAGAAGCATGAAAGGAGCACTTGGTGAAGCAACTACTGGAAACCTCATTGATAAACAACATTAATGGAAGCCAGTCATCAAGATCAAGTGTCATCATTTAATGATCCATATGGAAACAGGTGTTGACATTTTTCTTATGGAGTTCTCTATGGGTTCTCTGGTTAGAAAGAAAGCAAAAGGTTTCATCGAGAATTCTATGTTATAGAATTTTGGGATTAGGATATGATGACATATTGATGAAACAGGTCAAGGGAATGAAGTTCTTCATTCTAGTGAAATTACTATAGGATGACTCAAAGGTAAAAGGTACGAGGTACATATATTTATATGCTGACACTGGATGCTGTGAAGTCATGTCATATGTGTTGAGAATTTTTAGGGCTTGAGATTAATACAAAAATTCTCTTCTTGAGAATTACTTGTGAGCTTGCTTATGTATTCTCTTAATTCACTTAGTTAATCTTTCATCAAGTCAATTATCAAAGTACTTTGTCAAATGTAGAGACAGAATTAATTTCACTTGTAACTGAATATCTTGAAATGTAGTTTACCTTCCTCACTTTCTATCACCTTTAGATCACTGTCTTGACTTTGACAAATTCTTTCCTCAGCTACTTTAAACTCAGAGATATCCTTACTGTATCCTTCCTGCACCTTCTGCAATTTGCTGCACCAATTCTGTACCTTATTGTACCTATCCGCAAACAGTACCTTCCGCAATCTGTACCCTTCAGTCACTTCCGCAATCTGTAGCCTTCAGTCATTTCCGCAGTCTATACCTTTAGTCACTTTCGAAGTTTATACCTTCAGTTACTTCCGCAATCTATATCTTTAGTCACTTCTATTTCAGGTGAATCCACATTACTTTTAACCGCTATACAACCTCAGATAGATCCGTATTTTCGGCTCTTCCAAATGAGCCATAGAACAGTCATATATATATATATAGGTGACTGATCCAGCTATTAGGCCGACCAATTAGCTGGTATTTAGGCCGACTTGTAGTTTATATTCTTCGTCATTTTATGAGGCATTACTTCACATATATTCCAACGTTGTTTTCACTGTATTAGGAGCTTGTCTTCCAACATATTTTGAAGGCTGTTGAGAGCTGCTTTACAAGGTCTTGGAGCATATCCATCTAAACTGGATCCTTCATGATTTTGACACTTAATCCTATTTATACCTAGAAGACAAGAACCTAATAGACATCAAGAAGAAGTCTATCTACATAATAGAATATTGCTCATGAAACCCATGAAGCAAGTACAACAAAATACATTTATTATCTTTTTCTCCTTCTTTTCATAATTACATAGTCAACATGAAGACCAACCTAGTTACATTTTACAACAATATGGTTGGAGGTATGGACTTCTGGGATTAGGATATGATGACTTATTGATGAAACAGGTCAAGGGAATGAAGTTCTTCATTCTAGTGAAATTGCTATAGGATGACTTAAAGGTAAAAGGTACGAGGTACATATATTTATATGCTGACACTGGATGCTGTGAAGTCATGTCATATGGTTGCAGGTATGGACTTCTATCTTTAGAAGTATGATCTACGAAGGAGGATTTCTTACCGTGCATAGGTTGCCACTTAACAAATGAGGTAGTTGTACACAAACAAGGAACTGGACACTGGAAGTTCCTGGGTATGTAGTTGTGCGTAGAAAGAATTGAAGAGATCATGAAGTGCAACAATGCAAAGAGGCGGTTATGATCCGGAAGCCAAGAAGATGTGACTAGGAGTTCTCCTAGGAAGATATGTGGACTTTGATAGAAGTATGGTAAACAAGAAGACCCTTGATAAGACATATCTTTAGATGTGTTAATTTGAGTAAAGGATGCAAATGCCTATAGTAAGATGTCATGGTGAAAGATCATCACTAAGGTAGCTTTTGATCTAAAAGTTCTTATGTATATGTTTATCTGGATAAGTTTATGCAGGGCTGCCAATCATGTGGAAGGATGTAAGATCCTTGGAGATGGTTCGAAGGAAAGCAACATGGCATAAAGGTGGACTAGATGAGGAAGACTGATGAATCACTTTTTGGTAGTTGACATGACTCATGGATGAAAGTGATGGATGATCTGTGCCCTATGAAGCCAAAAATTGAAGATTCCTCAATATCGAAATCCATGACATTGAGGGGAGGAATTCTTCATGAGCAGCTGGGTGTCTCACCATTGCTGCTGCGGGTCCTTGGTTGAGAGGGAGCTTGGTGGTAAGTTTCTTGCTTGGAAGAAACTTGAAATATGTCCTTTCTGAGTTAAGAGGGAGTGGCATATATGATTCTCTAATACATGTGTCATGCACTAGACCAGGACTAACAACCGTAAGTCTTAGTGAAGGCCATGTGGAGAGAATGGATAGACACATAATTCTGGGCTTCACTTGGAAGACGCAATGGAGGATTGAGTAATCATTTGGCATTCGATACTCTTTGAGTTGTGATAGGGCATTCAAGATAAGAGTAGTCGGGGATTGATATTCTTTGAGGGCTGGCTACCCAAGAAAAGAATAGTCCATGAAGGTCATACTCTTGGAACACCTAGGTGGAGTACATACCTTGGAGAGACAATGACTATGGTGTCTATAAGTCATGTGTCTCGCCAACGCTGTAGCCCATTGTCTCGTTGAGAGATGGGGCTGTTAGTCAAGGCCTTGCACTAGGACAATGCTGGTTGATATAATGCTGTACAGATGCGATTACCAATCCAATTCTTCTTATGGGATTCTTCAGTTTGAAAGTGACCATGTACTGTTATCAATACCTCCCTAGTTAAGAGGGAGTGTTGGAAAGTGTAACTGGGATCGGTCTTCATATTGACTATGTAATTATGTATTTATATACAAAAGGTAATTTATATGTATATATGCTTGACTCATGGGTTTCATGAGCAAGGTTTTATTATAGGTCAATAGGCTCCTTCTTGATGTCGATTAGGGATTTGTCGTTTGGTCATAAATTGTATTGATTAAAGTGTCATGTTTATGAAGAGTCAAAGTCTAATTTGTATGCCTCCAGTCCGTGTCATAAGCCTTGAAGGTTGCACTCAAAAGATGATCAAGAACAACGTTGGAAAACCCTTCAAGTCAACCTCCAACACGTAGGAAGATACTCTCTGTAATTCGGCTTATGTACAAGTATTCAAGTCGGCCTCAGTACATATGGACAGGTCGGCTCAAATACAGGTTGGAACAACTATATATACCTACATATGCTGCGCAAAAAAGTGATCACAAAAGTCCGCATTACTCTGAGTTTTTCGGACAAGATTGCAGGAAGAATCTTGGACATATCTGCAATAATATATACGGATCACAGTGCGGAAGTTCTAGGAAATATATTGAAGAGTTCAAGGTTCAGTTGATGCATTGAAAGGAAGCTAAAACAGTGAAAGAAAGGAAGGATAACTTACCTCCATTTCAACTCCAATTTGCCACATCAATAATCTGAGTTTAAGTGTGAAGATACATGACTGTTATCAAGCTAGTAAAGAAATGGATCAATGTGGAAGAAAATGATATAGTTCAGGTATATTGACAACATAAAGAAGTATATCTAAAGTGTTAAGGAGACCATTATACTCTTAAGATAAGCTCAATGTTGAGGAGGAATATACCAGCAAGTACAAGGAAGACATAATAATAATATAAATGCCAACAAACTCACAAGTAATTATCATGTAAAGAGAAATCTAATCTAAATCGTAAGCCTCCCGATTTCTCAACACTCCTTGCCCTAGAAAATAAAAAAGTCCTTTTGATTTTCTCTCTTTCTCAAAATCCTTCTTGAGAAAATAATTGATGTGTCCTCACTTTCACTTGGCGTCCTCTTATAATTTGAGTTGGACCAAATCCCTAATCTCCATAGTTAAGATTAAATATAATCTTGGGTTGAGATCATTGGTCCAAAATTCAACTTAAATTACTAGTACCCAAACATAGACACTGTTGAATTAAACTCACTTTATCAAAAGACATTCACTTTATTAATTAATTAATAAATTGAACTCCTAATTCTTAGAGTCATTTAATGATGATTTTTGCAACTTGGACACTTTCTTTTTGTGGAAATACCTATCAGAGGTACAATCAGTAACAACTTGGCCTAAACTCAATCCTTTGTCCTCCATATTTCTAATAATTCTTCCCAAGATCTAAAATTCAACATAGGACATTTTTATTCTTCACCATAGTCCACTAGGTCAATCTCCATTATATCAACCTTAATCCCTCTACCATTAAAAATATTTGGAAACATCTCATCCGACTCTCAAGTAGTTAAGCAAGAGTGTGATTGTTGGTACCTTGCTAGCCCCAATAAACCCACTAGGGGCAAACATGTCACAAACAGGACTTGAACTAAAGTGGGTAGGATAACAGCTTCTCTTAACCACCTAAGCTAGGCCCAATTGACAAATTGTTGATGAATTTAATTAGCCATGTAGTTTTCCTTTAATTAATCATGGCAGGAACATTGCTCTATGGTATTGGTGGAACTTGTTTCCAGGAGCTTTGAAACGTTTTTAAACTCCTAGAAGTGGGCTTCAGGAGTGTCGGGAGTATTGTTGGAGCTGCGGGGGGTGCTACTAGGTGAGTTACTTTTGTTAAATTAATTGTAGGACAAACATTGGCCTAGGGTATTGGGGCGACTTGTTTCTAGGGAGTTGGAATGAAATATATAAAAAAATTTAGGAGCGACTTTGGGAGTGTTTGGAATGTTCTCGGAGCTCCTAAGAGTGCTCCCTACTAGTTTCTTGCTGGTGGGAGTTCCCAATGACTTGGCTATTATAGAAGTGTTGGAAACACTTTGGGAGCTCCCAGCTTGGACTGATGCCAACCTTGGGGGTGCTTCCCGTTGAAAAGTGTAACTAGGTTCGGTCTTTATAATGACATGTGTAATTATGATTTTATGTAATTGATGAAAAGAAGAAAAAAAATATTTTGTAATGCTCGAGTCATGAGTTTCATGCTCAAGAAATTTTATTTTTAGTAGAAGCTCCCATTGAGAGCTATTAGGTTTTGTCATAAAGTCATAAAGTCTAGGGAGTCAATGTCATGTGTTGAAGACATGTTACATATTGTAAGAATTAATTTTGAATGTTTCAATAACCCTTCAAGACCTTGTCACAAGCTATTTATTATGTCGGCCTAAGGATGTTTCCAGAATGACATATCGACCTAGGCTCCAGTTCAAGTCGGCTTATTATGGATGCACTAACCACTATAAATAGGGAAACGTGTTGAAGATTGTAACTAGGTTCGGACTTCATTATTATTGTATTTGTCAAAAGAATTTATTATTATTATTAAATGACTTATTAAAGCATGGGTTTCATGCTTGGGTCATATTTAGTTTAAGGTCCCAATTGTGGACTTCTAGGTTAGTTGTAACAGATTTAAATTGATCCAATTTTGGGCAATAATTTAAACAGAAAACTTTCAATGAAAATAAAGAGTCTTCTTACTCGTTTCTACGCTTCTCACAATACTTCTTTGATCGGTTCTTACAGCACTTGCTGGACAGCATCTACTACCTCGGCCTCACCATGGGCTTTTCACTTGTAGCTTTACGAATGCACACACTCACAGCCTTACTGATACTCGTAAGAAATCAAATAGAGCATTATAAAAAACTAAGATAGAATAAAAACACAAAGCTTTATTCACACTGCATGAAAATCAGATACACAAATAAGGCTTTTAGGCCTTTGCTTGCTCGCTCTTCAGACTTGCACACACTCTTTCATACAATTGTGTCTGTCTATGACACTTGAGTCTGTTTATATAACCTACTACTCAGAATCTAGAAAGAACTGACAAGAAATAAAGGAGAAATTATTGAAGGTCCTGTCGGATATTACTCATCCAGACGGTGTCTATCCAATATTCCGAAGTACAATAATGCAAAAATAAAACAAACTACCATGGCCCTTTCGGACTACGGTCACTGTCAAAATCACTATCAGAAGAGGATCTTTTATTTAAAGCAGCTTCCTCCATCCACTTTAAATATTCTGTTTCCCAGACATGATCGCTAGGGTCCTGAGCATCTTGATATAGGTCTATGTACAATGTCGGCTTTTCTTTCCCTTTTCTGGATACGATTTCTGTAGACGATTCTGCTTTTGAAGATGCCTTTACTTTTGAAGATTGGCCTTTACTTCCAACTTTACTTTGTCGGCCGTGATTTGTATATTCTTGTGTGAAGGTGTAAAGGGATCATCTCTTTTCTTCCAGCGATTGAGATAAGACATAGGATTTATCTCAATATCCAAAAAAGAATCTTTATGAGCTGTTGAAAATGATGGGACTGGTTGAACAGCTAACTAAATACCATCCAGTAGTTCCCATTTGAAGATTTGGAACATGTTTGTAGATGTCTCAATAGCATGTTGTACCCATAGCCTGCAATTGTTGCTGATATTGTCTCTCTTCTGCCATCCTAATTCAAAATTAATAGCAGTACAGGTCCTGGTAGATAATAACAAACTAACCAAGCATACCACATCTGTAGACCAATTACCTGTAATTACACCAATTGTTATCAAAGCTTTCTGGTTCACTGAAAATTTTATAACTTTCTTTTCTCCCTGAAGTTCATCAAGTGTGTACAAAATGTTTATCTTCTCTGACAGTTTTGACTTACTGAAATCTTTTAACCATGATGTTATCTTTTTGATTTCTTCAGTATTATCAGCTAATACTGAAACCTCTGTACTGTCATGACTAAAAACCTGAGAGAAAGGATTAGGAGAAATGCTATTTCTCATTTCTAAGCTTTGATAGTCCCAAGGGGATGAAAATACCCTCAGATATTGGAGAGATCTTTCTATACACTGAGAGGTTCTTATTACCCTTTTCTTTCTGCAGAATCCATCTTTCATCTCCCAATCTGTGAAAGGTTCAAAAATCTCATACATTGGAAATGTATCAGTATTGGCATAATGCTTATCATTCCTCTGTAAAAATGCAGCTTTTAATTCTTCAAATAAGTCGGGAATTCTGAGTGACCCCAAAAATCTTTCAACATCTGTCTTTATACCGATCATTTCTAAATCAAGCATTTTAGCACTGGTGAAGATTGCCAAGGAAAAATCTATGCCACCAATCAACTGGTAATAATTCAACACTTTCAGAGTCCATAACATAGATTCTGTATACAGAATAGACCAGAGGTCATCGAGGGTTTTAAAATAAATCTTTACCTTCATGTTTGGCAGAGGATATACCTTTACCAATTCTGCATCAAACCCAAGAATATTAGAATAATACCAACATTATTAGACTGCCAAGCCTGGCATTTCTGGATCCATTGGTTTCTTCTTAACCTCAAACCAACAATCTTCTTGATCTCATTAGTGAAATGTTTTTCAAGAACTTTAAATGTATGTACAAAAGTAGAAAAATCATCATCTGATTCATTCTTACCAGGAATTTCAAAATTTTTCCAATTGTCAGCCTGCCCGTAGGCTTTATTCATTTCTCTGGTAAGTGCATCTGCAAGATAGTTTGAATTGCCTGACACCCATTCTACATCAAACTCATACTGCTGGAACCAAATTTGCCAAGATAGCAATCTTCCTCTTGCTATCTGTCTAGAGATCTTTGCAGTTAAGAAGTATTTAAAATTCATGGAATCAGTACAAATTAAAAACTTTGCAGGAGCTAGATAAAGTTCAAATCTTTGAATTCCATTGAAAATTGCAAGGGTCTCTTTCTCAGCAGCGAAATAATTCTTCTGATGAGGGAGAAACTCACCAGAGGCGTAGGCGCACAATTCTTCATGCTTATTATCCTCCCTTTTTTCAAATAAAACAGCAGCCCAGAATTCATCTGAAGCATCAGTTCGTAAAATTAACAAACCATTACCTGGGGGCTGTAACTTGGGGAGATTCTTGCATTCAGCTTTGAGTTGTTTGACTGCGTTGGTTTCTTGTTCTGACCAACCGGAATGCAAATGTCTTCTTATTGGAGCAGTCTTTGCATATAATCTAGGAATGTATTTATGAACATAATTTAAAACTCCTAGAAATCGCCGAATTGCCTTGGTGTCTTTTAATTCATTTGGGAATTCAGATAACTTTGTCAGCACATGTGGTTGCATTTGAATCTGTCCATTTATAATATGGATTCCCAAAAATCTATGCTGTCTTGAAATAGAACCATTTTCTTTTCAGATAAAACAATTCCATGGTTCTGAACTTCAGTCAAAAATATATCTAAATGCTGTAGATGAGAGGCGAAATCCGGACTATGTACCAGGATATCATCAATGTAAGTTGCAATGAAATCATACGTACTGAATAGGAAATCCATCCTGCGTTGAAAGAAAGCAGGAGCATTCTTCAAACCAAAAGGAACCACTTTCCACTGGTAGAAACCTGCTGGACATGTGAAAGCGGTCTTGTGTCTGTCACCTTCTTCTATCTGAATCTGATAATAACCAGATTTCTATAACGGTTTCTGACACTAAAATATTTTGCAGTGGTTTCCATAAACCTTTAAACAGAGAAGGCCTAGCAAGATTATTAGATCCTCCAGTATCTACAAACGCATCTACATTTACCCAACTGCCTTTTACTTGCACTTGAACTGGAATGTACAACAAATTGTTTGTTTTGACTATCTTCTTCAGAAAATTCTGTTCAGCAACTGTATCATATTCTGGAATTGGCATTGAAGATGAAGAAGCAGTATTTTTCTTATATGGACAAAAAGCATTCAATTCTGGTAATGGAGAAACTGGTTGTTTACCTTTATCAAGTTTTCTTTCTGGAGACCAAGCTAATGAAACAACCTCACTTGTCTCACTACTGTCATCAGTTTCTTCAGACGTGCTTTCTTCAAACTCATCACTATAGTGCAATTCATCATCAGTAGAAAATTCATTGTCTGAACAATTTGTACAAATATTCATTTTCTGAACAGTGTCTGGAAATTCATCATCTTCAGACAAAGAAGCATCAGTAAGAATATATACATCTGAAACTTCTTCTTGTGAATCAACCATGGACCAATCATCATCAAATTCTTCAATTTCAAAACAGGCTTTCAACTTATTAGAAGAGCTTTTTGGACATTTTCTTGCAAAATGACCTTCTTGTTTGCATATAAAACAACTGTTATCGTACTTTCTGGGCTGTTTTCTCTTCTTTAAGTAGCGAAACCTTTTGAATGGTCTTCTTGGATTAGCAACTTTCTTAGGCTTAAACTTACCATATTTCTTAGATCTTTTCTTCTTTTTGAATGGTGTCCATGGAAGAACAGCTCAGCAGATATCAGCACTGGGAGTTATGTCATGAGCTTTCTTTTGCCAACATAGATATTTTACCTTTTCTTGACACCGAAATAAAAGATCTATCCAATATATCTGATCTATAGTCTTGTTTTGCACTTCAAGATCTTTTAGAATCAGATTGCCTAGGTTGCCTGGAAGTTTGGATAAAAATGAAATTTTTTGGGTAGAGTCATTGGTGAGATTTGCCTTATATATTTTGTTCATAAAATCTTGACCAAATTGTTCTAGAAATCTCAAATCCTTGAGTTCCATCCTAGTCAGGTCTGTTATGATTTGCTTTTTCCCATCCACTGGTTCTGGCACGAACTGGGTCTTTAACAGTAATTCAAGAGTGGCTAAACCTGCTGCTATTACTGCTTGTCTTTCTGCTTCTGGCGGTCCCATCCACCAGTCATAAACAATGCTAGCCATCCTTTTTTCAGCTAAGACAAATATAGATATATTGTCTAGTCTAGTAGTAATTTGCATCTGGTATAGTGCACCTATCCAGATTCTTATTGACTCTCCCGGGTTGGTAGACTTATCTAAGTCTAGAACATATCCACTGGTATTTGTTGCAAACAAATCTTCTTCAACTCTGGATATTTATGAACTTCTCTGATGAAGTTAGCTTTCTGTATGGAAGGCAAAATAAATGAGGGAAACTTACAAGCAGCATTTTCTAATGTAACAATTTCTGACTTTGACTTTCTAGGCTTGTCTTTGGAGACCTGTAATGATTCTTTAACAGGTGGCTTATTAAATGCTTCTGTGCTAGTTTCAGGAGCACTAGTTTCAGTTTCCTCTTCTTGATCCCAGTAGTTTGGAGTAGACATTTCAACATTAAACTTAGGACCTTTAGATGCTTTTGCTTTCTTTCTTTTGTGATTTGGCTTCTCTCTCTGCTTTCTCTTCCTGTTGCTCATCATAGAGCAATTTGAGATTGGCCATTATTTGTTCATTCTGTCTGCTTAAGTCGTCAAAGACTTCTTTGGCATGAGAGCACCAAGTAGTAAGATAGCTGCCTATCTGATATACTTGTTATAAATCTGTTGTATTTGTGGAATTATGCTCGATGAGAGGAGCACAATCAGCTCGAGTGGAGGGTTGCTTAGACATTGAAGATGTGGTGCAGAATTTAGTTTTGGGCGGCCATTTCCCCCCTTTTACAAATCTGCGATTGGCATACTGCCATTCCTCCATGGGTGGGAAATGAGATGTAGAAGTATGGAACATCTTATATACAGCTAAAAACGGTTTAGACTCTGGTATATACAACTCGGTAGAAGATAAAACTGGTTGACTAGGAAACACTTCTGTGAAGGGTTCAGGATTTCTTTCAGCAGCTTGCAAAGAAGATTCTTCATGAGATGATACGGGTAAGACATGTCTTCGAGGATGAAAGATTGGTCTAGGAATAGAAGGTCTGTCTGGAATGATTCTAACCTGACCATTGTTTACAGCAACACAACGAGATTTACCCTCAGATTTTGTAGAATCAACAAGAGATTTGTACTGAAAGTACCAATCATTAGGAAGTTCAATTGAGTCATATGAAACTTTTCAACTTGAGCATTACTTATTCCTACTGTTACACAATCTCTCAAAACTGGCTGTTTCAGTTTTGAGTGTACAGTTTAGTCAACTGGAAAGATGTCTGAACTAAAACTGATAAAAACTCACTGTCATCAATCATTTGAAGCCCTTGGACTCCAGTCATCAATTTCCAACAATCTTTAAGATGAACATCAGCTAAACTAATAGAATAGTCTGGATAGACTGTTCCATATTGACAACCTGTTGCCAAATTTCCCATGATAGTACCAATACGGGCATGATCATAATTCTGATGACGTGTGTGAAACACTTCTGCTATGCTAGGTGTATTCAAACCATGTCGAAACAAAGGAGCTAGACCTATTCGGATGCCTCCGAAATGAAGATAAGAATATTTCTCATCTTTTGCATATTTTCTGAACTTCTTAATTTCATCTTCAGAAAATAGAGATAAAGACACAATCTGAACAGAAGGACCAGCTATCTTGATCTTAACTTCAATATCTTTTAGCAAGGTCTTCTTTTGGAATAGATAAGTGATGGGTGTCTTATAAACATCAGTAGCATGTAAAGTTGGAGGATTCCAACTTTCAGGGTTTTCTACAGACTCATGAGAGAGATTAGGATCAGACTCTTGTTCAACAGAACGAGAATCTACTTCTGTGACTACCCTTCGATCTATTGTAGAAAAAGAGCATATCAAACTTGCCATTTGAACAAGCAATTGCAGAGCAAAATAGGAAATGAAACAGGGCTTTGATACAATTTTAAATCATGGAATATTAGGTTGTCAAAAGGCTCCTCTATCAAGTCATCTTCTTCAAGGTCATCCTCGGTCTCTTCAGCAAAATTTACTTCAAAGACAACCCTCAAGTCAAGTAATACAAGTCATCAAAGCAGCCTCCTTAAGTTGGCCTCAATTTATCTTCAAATCGACTCAAAACAGGGACACAACACTTCACTCTGTAATGTCAACTCAATAATTGTGTCAAAGTACTATAAATACCCAACTCATATTTCGCATTTCATCTCAGGTTTTCGGATGGCTCTGAAGTTTCAGATTATGTATAAAGGTGCAGTTCGGATCATTACCACAGAAGATAAGACTTTGGATTTATTTCAGAATCAGGGTTACTCTTATGTTTTATTTATCTCAGAGATGCTACAAGGTTTCAGTGATCTAAGATTATCATTGATGTTTTCTCCAGTATGATGCTCGATGATTTTTCTCATGATGTCAAAAAATAATATGATGCTCGGTAATATTCCTGATGATGTCCAATACTATGATGATGCTTGTGATGCTTGGTATGCTCAGCACTATGATGATACTCGTGATGCTTGGTATGCTCATTACTATGATGATGCTCAGTGCTGTGTTGTTATGTTGCTTGGTGTCATGTTGCTATCTCAAGCTTGGTGAAGACAATGAAGATGAAGTTTGGGTGCAAGCAAGGGAGATCTCGGTGTCGTGGAGATGTTGGTGCTAACACAGTGAAGGTATGACTTGATAGAGGAAGTCTATAGTTTAAGGGTCTTGGTCGTCTCATCTTGAACCTATTGAAGGGAGAATTTTGACTGGGTTTTCCCCAAAGAGTGGGGTTTTGCCCTGGCAGCGTGCCTACATCTTGCATCTTCCTCTATTTGTTTGGCATTAGTCTTGATGATAAGAAAAGATAAAACGCAAGAACACACAATAATAATCACAAGATAATGTCATGATAAGAGAAACTAATTAACTGCCATTTCTCTAATACAACTCGGCCTCATTTGAAAGATAGAAATTTGGTTAAGCAATGTGCAATAGGAAGAAGAGCAAAGATCACAAGTAGCACTCTCATAACTAGCAAAGTGAAAGGAAATAAGAGTGAAGAAGTCGAGCATTATTTTTGGGTATTTTCTCTTCAAACGTGTGGGAGAAATTAGGGATTCAACAGTGGGGTTACAACAATCCCTAGAGAAACCATTAAGGAAGTCACCTATCATTGTCTTGCTGGCTGAAGCCTTAAGAAGAAGTCTCCAAGTTAAGCGAAGGAAGAAAGCATCTCATAATCTCCCTCTATCATCTCACACGTGTGGAATTGTAGAAGTATAAGTAGGCCGAAGATTGCAGGTCTGTGTAAAGGAGCCGAAATTTCAGAGTAGCCGAGATTAGCAGTGAAGTAAGGTAGTTGACCAATGTTGACTTGGTCAAGAAGAAGAAGCTGGAAGAAGGGTTTGTGACTTGGTCTTGGAAAGGTTGTGTCAAGGGTCTAGGACATGGTCTTGGTATTCGTCAATTGAAGTTTCTATCAGAAGAAGAATTTGTTTGGGTTTTCCTTTCAAGTTGGAGAGGTTTTGGCCCTAGTTGATCGCGTATATTCTATGTCTCTTGTCTCTTTATTGTTTATGCTTTGGTAGCTGTTTATGAAGAATAACACCACAATAATATCAAAGAGAAGATCCTAATCTAAAGAAGTAAAAACATTCACAAGTAGATATCATTTGAAGAGAAATCACCTAATTGCTATGCCATAGATTATTCAACATGGTATCAGAGCTAAGGTGACAAAAGTCAAGGAAGGGCATCTTATCAAGGGACACTCAAGGATCAAATCTCGAGAAAGACATCAAAGCAAATTTAAGATCATCTTGAAGTCAAGATATACAATGAAATATAAAAACCTTAGATCGAAGAAGAAATCTACAACAACAAAAGTCTTGGGATCCTCTAAATACCACAAAGACCCTAATCAAGTTGAAGAGATCTAAAGATCAAGGTAGCTTGAAGTCTATTCATCCAAGAGAAGCGAGATCAAGGATGCCGTCATCATCATAATAAGTTCTAAGGCAATTCTCGTTGAAGCAAGGTTCTTACCATTGAAGCGCACCATCAAGAAGTCATCATTGATCATCATCAACAAAGACATTACCAGCAAAGGATCTAAAGTGATCTCCCTCTTTGCAGGGTCAAGGATCATTCTTGAAGAGAATTATTTACATCATCAACAAAGACATTACCAACAAAGGATCTAAAGTGATCTCCCTCTTTGCAGGGTCAAGGATCATTCTTGAAGAGAATTATCTACATCAAGAAGAAGTTTTCTATTATCTATATCATCATCAAATTCAAGAAAGCAACAAGTGGAAGAAGCATCTTAAGCAGTAAGTATATTTATGTCCAGATCTGAATTTGTCAAAATGTCTTTTTGCAAGGAAAGCAACAAATTGTTAATTTTTAATGTACTTTGGACAAGTGGTTTCCCATGGGTTAGTCTCTACCTAGGGAAAAGTTTCCAAAATAGTTCTTTTTCTAAGTGTGACTTTATAAAGTGAAAGTGACTTTATAAGTGGTAAAGTCAATGTTAAATTATAAAGTGATAGTGACTTTATGAGTGGTAAAGTCAATGCTACATTATAAAGTGAAAGTGACTTTATAAGTGGTAAAGTCATTGTTAAATTATAAAGTGAGAAGTGACTTTAGACACAAAGTACAATGTGTGTACTTTATTTAATGGGTGAGTTAAAAAATCGAAAGTGAGAATTAAATGCACATTTATTCTCATCCCTTGATCTGAATGAATTTGAGCCGTTAGATCTTAGGGTTGCCCAAAAGTCATTGAGGGAAACAAAATGGGGAAAAGAAAAGAGAGACTGCATTCATTCATTCTTCATGAGCAGATTGGAGAAATGACGCTGAGGGCTGGAGAGAAGTTCTGAAGGAGAAATTTGTTGCAGCAAGCTGAAGGAGTGATTTCTCGACAAAGTTGGGCACCTAAATCAAGGCATAAAAGACAACAGAGGGTACAATATGAAAAACATTTAATGCTGTAAGCTGCTAGCAGTTCGAGAGAAGCTTTTGAGAAATATATATATATATATATATTTTATTTTTATTTATTTATTTTTCAAAAATCCGTATAGTCCATACAGTGGTACAGAAATCCGTACACTTTGTACGGAATTCGTACAGTACAATCCGTCTTTGTACAATACATATTTTCATATTTTCAGCGTCAAGTGGGCATGAAAATCAAGGCAAAGTGGGCACGATTTTCAAGGAGTTTTGGGCTAAAGAGATAAGCTGTATTTTGTTGTTTTGTTTTGTCTGCAAATGTATTTTTCCTGAAATTGAAAGATAAATAAATTCGAAGAGCTCTCTAACAGGTTTTACCTGGAGAAGATTGAAGGGGTTTTGCCTGGATCTAAGTTGACCAAAAATATTTGTATTTTTATGTGTTGCTGGTTTGTTTATGTCCATTTTTATTTTCAGCATGTGTTGACAGTCCCATGTGTTTTAATTTGAAAATTTCATTTCCAGAATTCTATATGTTGAATGTATGTTTATGGGGAAGGGCATTTAACTGAATTGGAGTGATAAGGTGAAATTAAAACCGGGTTGGGATTGCAGGAAACTTTTTAATCATCAAATTTCAACATGGTATCAAAGCTACACGCTGAAAACTGCAGTTTGAACAACAAACAATAGTTTGGGACAACAAACAGTGGTTTGGACAACAAGTTGAATTTTTGGACAACAAACTCAATTTGGACATCAAACTAATATTTTGGGACAGTAAGCTGAAATTTCACACAAACTGAACTTTTGGGACAACAAGGTGTGCTGGAAAGTTCATTTCTCCATTTTCTTGGTTTTGTACTTTTGGACAGTTGTCATGGCCATGTTCTTAAGGATAGAGGACAAACTGGATGAGATATCTAACTATTCCGTTTGGAAGGACAAAATTCAAACAATGTTTGAGGAGGCAACAATTTTTGACATAGTGCGGCAAGAGGTTGTACCTCTTATTGTTGCTGATGAACTTGCTAAATTCACAAAAAAGAATGCAAAGGCAAAAAGGATTTTGATGGACAGTCTGAAGGATCATGTGGTTCAGATGTGGACAACTCTAACCACTCTCTAGTACCGATGAGAGTAGGAAGATGGTACTCAAAGAAAAATTGAAGAACATTAGGATAACAAAGGCTGAAAGTGTAGTTCATTATCTTGGTAGTGTCAAACAAATACGTGATGATTTGACTGCTATTGGTGAGGCAATTACACCCATAGAATTAGTCAGGATAGTTGTTGCAGGGCTTCCTAAGTCTTGGGAGGTCTTTGGAGATACTGTTACCTCTAGGGAGAATCTTCCTAATTGGGACAGATTCTGGGATGATTGTGTGCAACATGAGATACGAAAGACTGGCAGTGGTGTGGTGAAGATAGTAGATGAGGAGGATGTAGCCTTGACAGCCAGGGGGAAGAACAAAGGGAAGGTCAAGAAAGGTGCCTTATCAGATGGGGCTAAGGGAAAGGAGGAGGAGAAGAAGAAAGATACAGATATGTCCAAAGTGAAATGTTGGGCATATAAGAAGATGGGACACTATGCTGCTATGTGTCCTGAGAGAAAAAACAAGGGGAAGAAGGATATTGCAAATTCAACAGAGGTGGAGCAGTTTGCTTCACAGTTTGACAGGGACTTTGCATTTATTACTTCTACATCTAGTAGGAGTACATCATCTGATGTGTGGTACATAGACAGTGGAGCTTCCCGCCATATGACAGGTGCACGAGAGTTCTTTTCAGAGCTTGCAGAGAGGGCACTTGATATTAAGCTTGTACTAGGAGATGACTGCATTGTGAGAGCTTTTGGTGTGGGAACTGTGACCTTTGAGAGGGAGTCTTTTCCTCCTTTGAAGGTCATGGGTGTTTTGTATGTTCCAGGGATGATGAAGAACTTTATTTCAGTGTCTGCTATGGAGGAGAAGGGGTTTGATGTTACCTTCTCAGGAGGGCAGGTATTGATGCATCCCAAGGGAGTTTCCATCACTTCGGCCAAAGTGATTGGAGTCCGCTCTAGGAAACTATACAGGTTCAATTTTAGTCAGCAAGAGCATTGGTGGGTAGCACATTTGGTAGCACTCACACTAGTACCACCAACAATAGAGACTTGTGCGAGTTGTGGCACCGAAGGATAACTATTGGAGTTCCTGATTTCATTGTTGAGCATTATGAGGTTTGCAGAGGATGTGCTTTGGGCAAGTACACCAAGTTACCATTCCCAGCGAGCGACATCAGATCTACAGGTATACTAGACTTGATTCATACTGATGTTAGTGGTCGTATGTCTCATGTGTCTTTGGGTGGTTATGAGTATTATGTTGTATTCATTGATGACTACTATAGGAGGACTTGGATATATTTCCCGAAGACCAAGGGTGAGGTCTTCAGTCGCTTTAAAGAGTTCAAAGTTCTTGTGGAAAAACAAATAGGTAGGAATATTCAGGTCTTGAGGACAGATAATGGTGGTGAGTACACCGATGGTGGGTTTTCTGACTTCTGTGCACAGGAGGGCATTAGGAGAGAGTTCATGGTTCCTTACAACCCCAAGTAGAATGGGGTGTCTGAAAGGAATAACAAAGCTATTGTTGGGGCTGCTAGAGAGATGATTCATGATCAGGGGTTGCCTTTTTTTTTTTGTGTGGGCTGAGGCCTGCAATATTGCTATTTATCTTCAGAATAGGAGTCCTCACAGAGTATTGGGGAATATGACTCTGGAGGAGGCTTTCACTGGAGTGAAGCCTCATGTGGGACATCTTCGTATCTTTGGATGTCACACATTCTTATATCCCTAAGGAGTTGAGGAAAAAGTTGGAATCCATGGCAGAGAAGGGTATCTTTATGAGTTATAGCGAGACTTCGAAGGCCCATCGGATCTTCATTCCTTCTAAATGGAGAGTGGTGATTAGGAGGGATGTGAAGTTCGAGGAGGAGAGGGCCTATCGAAGATCACGGGAGTATGATGAGAGAGAGTCACAGGCTTCTCCTCAGCAGGGAGGTCAGGTACAAGGAGCATGACCCCAGGGTTCTGGATCGACTTGTGCAAGAGGTACTTCAATGTCAGTGACATATGGGGCACCAATGGCAAGTTCACCAAGCACTTCTTTAGGGAGTCAGCTGGTATAAACCAATGGCACAGAGTTCACATGGCACTTTAACCGACATAGGCACAGGTGTCGGTACAGGTTCTTTGAGGACATGTGCTGGTACAGGCACACCTAGGTCAGTTGGCAGACCTTCAGTTTCACTAGACTGGGGGGCAGAGGATGAGGTTCATTACGGGGAAGCTTCTTCAGGGAAGAGAGGGCCAAGTGGTTTCTAGACACCTTGAAGGAAGCGAAGTCCGTTGGTCCTTTGAAGAGGGTGAACATGGAGAGTGTGCCACATGAGTGGTTTTGTAGTTATGTAGCCAAGGCTGCCAATATTGTTGACTCTAAGCCTACTAGCTATGAGGAGGCTGCCAGCTAGGAGGTATGGAGAGAGGCTATGGTGGAGGAGTATGCCTCTATCATTAAGAACAATATTTAGGAGGTGGTGCCTAGGCCAGAGGGCAAGTCAGTTGTGACTTCCAGGTGGCTCTATAAGATCAAGCATGTTGCGGATGGCAACATTGAGAAGTTCAAGGCGAGGTTCATGGCTAGAGGGTTCTCACAGATAGAGGGAGTTGACTATGATGAGACCTTCGCTCCTGTAGCTCGATACACTCCTATCTAGTCCCTTATTTCTATTGCTGTAGAAATGGGTTGGCAGATCCATTAGATGGATGTGAAGACCGCATTTCTGAATGAAGTTATAGAGGAGGTGTATGTTGAGCAGCCATAGGGCTTTGAGGCACTTGGGTGGGAGACCCATGTATGCTGGTTGAGGGGAGCACTCTATGGACTTAAGCAAGCTCCGAGAGCTTGGTATTCGAGGATTGATACTTACTTGCAGCAAATGGGTTTCACGAAGAGTGATGCAGATCCAAACCTATACTACATTGTTGTAGGGGATGATCTGCTCATTCTTGTGCTATATGTTGATGACTTGTTCATTACTGGGGCAGAGAGACTGATTAGTGGTTGCAAGGAGGATCTTGCTATGGAGTTCGAGATGAAGCACATTGGGTTGATGCATTACTTTTTGGGGCTTGAGGTGTTGAAAAGTGTAACTAGGATCGGTCTTCTTATTCACTGTGTAATTATGTATTAATGTAAAACAAGACAAAGATAATAAAATATGTTCTTGGTATGATTGCCTCATGGGTTTCATGAGCAAGGTTTTATTTTAGGTCAATAGACATCTTCTTGATGTCTATTAGGATTTGTCTTCTAGTTATAAATATAATTAAGAGTCGTGTATATAAAGAGTCTAGTCAACAGAATATGCCTCGAGACCTTGTCATGAAACCATGAAAAAAATGGCTCCAGAAGGATACTCAAAGAAGTTCTTAAATAGCCTTATTAACGCTGGAAGATAAGCCTCTAAAGTCGACTAGAAAATATTGCTGGAAAGTCGGCTCATGAATAGTCACAACCATTCATGGTCAAGTCGGCTTATTACAGGCCATAGGGTCCAACAACTATAAATACCCCAAAAGTCTGTTCAGAAAAGACAGGAAAAAATCCGCACATCTTTGAGTTTTTCTGATTGCAATTGCAGATTAGAACAGTTCGGATACCTCTGAGTTTTTCGGGCTTGATCACAGGAAGATAAGTTTGGATAAGTTCTGAAGTTAGTGAATTAAAGGTACAGTTGACATGTTGAAGAGGAGACAAAACAACAAAGGGAAGATGGTATAAGTTACCACTGTTTTGAGTTAATTTGCCATGTCATGTTCCAAGATTACAATGCAAAGAAGAGTGTTTCTAGTGCGTAAAAAGGAGGCAATACAACAAAGAAGGATCACGAGATAACACAGTGATAGGCTCTCTCTATTGTGAAGTATACATCTACTTCGCATATCTGTAGTAACTTCAGGAAGGTTGAAATAACAAGACTGTAATCCAGTGTGTGGACAAGTACGTAGAAGAAAGAGAAGCTAACAAGGACAATCCCTGGTCGAACAAGTGATTTCGATCTTGAGATCAAAAATATAGGATGCCGAGGCTAGAGGAAAAGGAGTTCACTAGGAACCGAGCTTTCCTAGGGTTAGTAGAAGGGAATACAGAAAGGAAGATCAACATACGAAGCCTAATGGAGCAATGACAAGGTCTTGGAGGTATTCAAGAGTCAAGGGTTTTCCATGGTCATCGTACTTGTCAACTGAAAGTCTATAAGAAGAATTCCTTACGGGTTTTCCTCTCTAAGAAATAGAGGTTTTTTCCTGGCTCTAGGAGCCTAATTTTGTGTCTCGTGCATTTTGATAATTGACGAGATGAAAAGACTAAATAAACTAAAGAAGAGAAGACATAAGTAACTAAAGTAAGCTTTGAAATAATTATCAAGAAGAGAATTTGAATTAATCACTATCCCTGCAAATTCTCATCATGAGGTGTGGCAGGAGGAGGGGCATGGGGCAGGGGCAGTATGCTGTGGATGTGTTGAGCAGATTTCACATAGCAGACTGTAGACCGATGTCTACACCTATGATCACCAACTGGAAAAAGATTCATGCTTCAAATTCTAGTTTAGTGGATCCCACATTGTATCGGCAACTTTTTGGGTCCTTGATGTATCTGGTCAACATTGGGCTAGATATATGCTTTGCAGTGAACACACGTAGTCAGTTCATGGATGAGCCCAGGAGGGTGCACTGGGTCGCTGCAAAGCACATTTTTCACTAAGTGCAGGGGACTGTTGATTATGGTTTGGACTATAGGCGGGGGAGATGGAGTGAGGTTGGCATGTTACACAGATTCAGATTGGGCAGGGTGTGCTTCTGACAAGAAAAACACTTCATGGTGTTGCTTTGGATTGGGTTTAGCAGTTGTGTCATGGTTCAGTCGAAAGCAAAAGTCAGTTGCTTTGAGCTCTTCTGAGGTTGAGTATATGGCCGCTAGCCATGCTAGTTGTGAGGCCATTTGGCTTCGCAAGTTGTTGTATGGCCTATTTGATCAGGAGTTGAGATCGATAGTTATTCACTATGATAATCAGAGTTGCATTAAACTCACAGAGAATCCAATGTTTCATGATAGGTCAAAACACATTGACATCATATATCATTTCATCAGGGACTATGTTCAGAAGGGGGCAGTGATGCTGGAGTATATATTGACAGATGAGTAGGTGGCCGATGTTCTCACGAAGTCCTTGCCAAGAGGCAAGCATGTCCATTTCAGGGACAAGATGGGTGTGGTGAGAAACACTTTTCTCGGTAAGAGGGAGTGTTGATTTTTAATGTACCTTGGACAAGTGGTTTCCCATGGGTTAGTCTCTACCTAGGGAAAAATGTCTAAAATAATTCTTTTCCTAAGTGTGACTTTATAAGTGGTAAAGTCAATGTGAAATTATAAAGTGAAAGTGACTTTATAAGTGGTAAAGTCAATGTTAAATTATAAAGTGAAAAGTGACTTTAGACATAAAGTACAATGTGGGTACTTTATTTAATGGGTGAGTTAAAAAATAGAAAGTGAGAATTAAATGCACATTTATTCTCATCCCTTGTGTTGAAAAGTGTAACTAGGATTGATCTTCATATTGACTATGTAATTATGTATTTATGTAAAGAAGACAAAAGATATTAAAATATGTTTTTGATATGCTTGCCTCATGGGTTTCATGAGTAAGGTTTTATTATAGGTCTATAGACTTCTTCTTGATGTCTATTAGGATTTGTGTTCTGGTTATAAATGTAATTAGGAGTCATGTATATGAAGCGGCCAGTTAGATAAATATGTCTCAAGACCTTGAAGAAAATGTCTCCAAAATGATGCGCAAAGCAACCCTCAAGACAACCTCCTTAACACTGGAAGATCAACCCTACAAGTTAGCTTGAAAATGCTGGAAAAGTCGGCTCAATAATATGTCACATCAGTTCGCTGATAGGTCAGCTAATTATAGGTTCGATCAACTATAAATAGGCCAGTAAACTTCGCAGAAATTACAGAACAAAAATTCGGACTTCTGTGATTTTCAGAAAAGGTTTGCTGATGGGTTTGAAGCAACAAGTGCCGACAAGTATGAAGAAATATGTGAGTATGAATCTACAGATTGGTACCTGTTAATAGAAGATAAAGAAGCTGTTTTGGTGTAAATATCTTGGTTACAATTATGTGAAAGAATGCGAAGTATAGGACTGTATCTAGCAGGCTGAAGAGCATCCCAAGTGTGGAACAAACATCCTATACAATGCAGAAGAAGAAGAAGTCTATACAGTGCTGGAGAAGGTAACTAGGAAACGAGGAAGAGAAGATTGCAAGGTGTGCAATAGAGAGTAAACCCTAATAGAAGATTCACACAGCGTGAATAAGAGGCATCTCAGCAAGTAAAGAACTTGATCTTGGGCATCAAAGGTACTGAAAGGAAGGCCAAAGAGTAGTCGCTAAATAGGCCGAGGTCACACCAAGGAAGGGCAAAAGAAGGAGCTTACTGTTTAGGGCTAGGAATCGAGTCTTTCCTAGTGCTGGTGCAAAGCTCTCTAAGGATGGTGCTGAACGGTGCAGATCGGTGCAAAAAAGTGCAAGAAAGGAGGATAAGCTCAAGGGGTCATCAAAGAAACAATGACAAGGTCTTGAAGGCATAGAATGGTCTAGGGTCTGTGTCATGGTCATGGTACTTGTCATCTGAAAGTCTATAAGAAGAATTTCTTGTGGGTTTTCCTCTCCAAGAGGGAGAGGTTTTGCCCTGGCTCGAAGAGCCTAAATTTGTGTCTCTTGTGTTTTTGGTAATTGACTTGATGAAAGACTAAATAAGCTAAGAAGAGAAGACATAAGTAAAAGAAGTAAGCTCACAAGTAATTATCAAGTAGAGAATATGAATTAATCTCCGCCCTCCCAAATTCTCAACACCTTGATCTAAATGAATTCGAGCCATTAGATATTAGGGTTGCCCAAAATTCATTTAGGGAAACAAAAGGGGGAAAATAAAAGAGATACTGCATTCATTCATTCTTCATGAGCAGATTGGAGAAAGGAGGCTGAGGGCTAGAGAAAAGTTCTGAAGGAGAAATTTGTTGCAGCAAGCTGAAGGAGTGATTTCTAGGCAAAGCTGGGCATGGAAATCAAGGCATAGAAGAAAACAAAAGGTACAATACGAAAAACATTTAATGCTGAGTTGCTTGCTCGCAGTTCGAGAGAAGCTTTTGAGATTTTTTTTTTCAAAAATCCATACAGTTCATACAACGGTACGGGAATCCATATAGGCAGTACCAAGGAAGCAAACATCGCGATTTTTTCAAAAAAATGATTAAATCGACGATGTTTTGCACGATTTTTTGAAAAAATCGTTGATCGGGAAAAAATCGCGATTTTTTTGGTAAAAATCGTTGGCCCATCAAACAACAACCCTATAAGTTCAAAAATCGATTTTTTTGTTGTTGTTGTTGTCATTTTTGCATCCCTCTCATTTTCTTGACATACCCTGTTGGCAGTTAATGGTAATGTTAAATTCTTAAAGTAAAAGTGATATTTTCTTTATTTTTCATTTTTATCCTTTTACTTAAATTTTTAACATTACCATGAAATGACTCAGGATGTTTAAGAGTGGTTTTGACCTCATTGGATTTCATATGGAGAAACTAGAATTTTAGATTTCACTCAAAATTCAGCAAACTTAATGGTTTTCAGGGTTTCATGGTTTGGGGACTTGCAATGTTTCCATTTGATTCTATCATGTGTAAGGGTATGAGATTGGAATTTGATCAAGAACATGAATTCCTTTAAGAACCTTGATGTTGGTGTCATTGATTGTTGAACTTTGTTGATGTTGGTGGTATTGATTGTTGAACTCCCCTACTGTGGCCTTAACAAGAATGTACCCTTCACTCAAAGGAAAACAACTGGTTAGGCATGTTAATCTTTTTCTACCGCGTTTTAAGGTTGAGGAGATGAACCCTTCACTCAAACCAAAATCATTGGTTAGGCATGTTAAACTTTTTCAATTTCTATCATGTTATAAGGTTGAGCAATCCAAGTCCGAAGACTTTGAGCTAGATGATGTTTATGTATCTCTTGTTGATGATCCCATTTCTAGTAGCGATGAATCAATGATGAGTTTCATGAGGAGGAGGAGGAGGAGCAACAACAGGAGGAGGAGGTGACACCACCTACCCCTGCTACCGATAGAGGACGTAGTCTGCCTACTTTAGCTCCTAGTGCTTCAGGATCTGGAGCACAACAGAGTCTATTGCCAGCCCCGCCAGCTTCTTCGTCTAGAGGGAAAGTTGTTACATTTTCTCGCAAGAGGGGTAGAGGAAATCAATAGTATAGGTTATTTGGTGCATTCCTTTGTATATAACATTATGACTCATGATATGAGATACATTATAATATTTTTTGTTGATATTTTGAGGTTGAGTTGAGACTCAGGACTTAGTATTCAGGACATGATTCACTATTATGTGTGATGTAGCACTAGACATGATATTACACGTCTTATATATTAGTTTTTTTTTTCATATTTATGTGTCAATGCATATATTTTATGTTGTGGATGCTTTAGATATTAAAAAAATTGAAAAAAAAAAGAATATTTTTGTATGTGCCGATTTTTTCCTGATTTTTACCGATTTTTTCCCGATTTTTACGATTTTTTTTCGATTTTTCCCCTCGCCGATTTAATCCCAATCGCGATGTTTGCAACATTGGGCAGTACGAAATCCGTACAATACATATTTTTAGCTTCAAATGGGCACGAAAATCAAGGCAAAGTGGCCACAGTTTTCAAGGATTTTTGGGCTGAAGATATAAATTGTATTTTGCTGTTTTGTTTTGTTTGCAAATGTATTTTTCCTGAACTTGAAAGATAAATAAATTTGAAGAGCTCTCTAACATGTTTTCCTTGGAGAAGATTGAAGGGGTTTTGCCTGGGTCTAAATTGATAAAAAATATGTGTATTTTTATGTGTTGTTGGTTTGTTTATGTCTATATTTATTTTCAACTTGTGTTGATAGTCCCATGTGTTTTAATCTGAAAATTTCATTTCCAGAATTCTATATGTTGAATGCATGTTTATGGGAAAGTGCATTTAACTGAATGTGAGTGATAAGGTGAAATTAAAACCAGGTTGGGATTCCAAGAAACATTTCAGTGATCAAATTTCAACACAAATTGGTTGGGGCTTCAAACTATCATGCATGGAAGAAGAGACAGATCTGAATGTCATTGAAAATGAGGTTATGGATCATATCAAAGTCTCTATCACCAAACTAGCAAAAGAAGATGCTCAAGCACTTGCAAAGTTTATGAAAGGGGAAGTGAGGGCGCAAAGGATTCTTATAGAATCCATTAAGGATCCCCTTATTCCATATGTATCAAAATTCGAAACTTCGAAAGAAATATATGATAAATTGGTAGAGTTGTATTCCATAGCACCGCAAGAGAACTTATCTCATGAAGGCAATAACTCTACAAGCTAAAGATGTCAAAAGAAGAAGGAACATTCTCATACTTTATGAGGATATTTGAAATCAGGGATCAACTTCAAGATCTTGGAGAAATCATGTCTGATAGAGAAATGACTACAATAGTACTAAATGCACTACCAGAGGAGTGGGGTAACATTACTTCAAGCATTTATGGGAAGAAAGAAGCTACTCCATTCCAGGATCTATGGTCTTTATACAAGATTGAAGAATCTAGGCTAAAGGCAAAATTTGATGTAGGATCGGGTGAGCAAAAATCAAGCATACGCTACAATGACAAAAAGAAAGGGAAAGTTTGGAAAATTTTGGTCCTCAGAAAAAGAAGAAGAACATGGCTAAGATTCAATGCTACGAATGTCAAGAATATGGGCATTACAAAATAGATTATCCTAAGCTCAAGAAGGACAATAAAAAAAGAGGTAGAGAAGAAGCCCATATCACCGAAGAAGTGGAGGAAACTGAAAAGAAGAAGTCCAAGAAAGAGGAAGTAAAATATCTCTACTTTGATTGCGATAGTCTTCCTCACCTAGTTCTTTTCAAGTTTCTGTTTTCAAGTTTTCTTGTTGTAAAGTCTAACTATTAGGAATCATTAGAAGCATGGTAGGATGCATCTTATTAAGATATGTCATCATAGAAGCAAAAGCTCGTGACATCATCATAGGGAAGCATGAATGATAGATCTATGACAGTCACCTATGGAAGGATATAGCTCTTGGTAACCTCATTAGAAGCATAAGTAGTACTTACGGGAAAAAGGAAAAAGAAAGTCATTTGGTACAAAGCTCATTATACATCAGTTAAGAGGAAACATCTGTTGGATGAGGATACTTAAGATCCTCTATTGGAATCTTCATCGAAAGGTTCACCAGTCAAAAGGGAGCAAGTGTTTCATCAAGAATTCCAACTTGGAGGAATTCATGAAAGAATGGTACGGTGTCAATAAGCAGGTCAAGAGGTTGAAGTTCTTTCAATCATGGAAGCTGCTGAAGGAAGATGATCTAAAAGAAGAATGAGGTAATATTCTTTTATTTGATAATTTGGAGTCATGTCATATGGTTGCTGGAAACATGGATGAATGCTCTCCTTCGAGAGCATGATCAAGAGAAGAGGATCTCCTCCATTGAAAAGATGCAGGAAGGCATGGGTCACACATTGACTAGATGAAATCAACATAATGTGTCCTCATATGAAATATGAGGTGGTTGACATTAATTAGAGGAACTATGATTGAAAGTTCCTGAAAGTAAATGTGTGAAGAAAGAAAGGAAGAGATCGTGAAAGTAAAGAAACTATGGAGAAGGCAATCAACATTTAAGGATGGGAGATCTGACTATGATATCTCCATGAAAGATATGAAGACTCTGATGGAAGTTTGAAAAAGAAGGAGACCCTTGACTATGTATATCTTTTGGAGATGTGTCAACATGTATGCAGGATGCTGATGAAAACAAGAAGATCTCACAATGAAATACCATCACAAAGGTAATTTTGATTTAATGTTCAGTTCATATGATATCTAGATAGGCTTATGCAGTGATGGCAAAGGGAAGAGTTGTGGATGTCTTCCACCATCGATGACCATATAGCAAGATGAAAAACTCTCAAGGAAACATGGCATGAAGGAAGATCAATATGGACTGATGGATCGCTTTCCAATGAAAAAAGTAACAACATGACTCATGGATGAAAGTGATGGACGATCTATGCCCTATGAAGAAGTCTCGAAAGATGTAGACTCTATGACTAAGAAGAAATTTGTGACATCGAAGGAAGGAGTTCTACAAGCAGCTGGTTGTCCCATGATCTCCAATTGATGAGCTGCTGGAAACAAGTCCCTGGACATGAGGGAGCTTGGTCAAGTCCCTACTTAAGAGGGAGCTTGGGTACATTCCTTTTATAGGAGTGGGTATATTCCTTCAGTGGAATGGGTATGTCCTCCCTAAGTTGAGAAGGAGAGATGGACACATCATTTTTGTCTTCACTTGGGAAGACCGAATGGGGGATTGGGTAAACATCTGGCATCCGATGCTCTTTGAGGATGAGGTTAGGGCATCCAAGATAAGAGCAGTTGTAGAGGACTGATATTCTTTGAGCATTGGGAATCTGTAATATTCCCAATTAGCTTTCAGCTAGTTGGAATATTAAATTTTGTTTTTGCTTCTTAGTTAGAAGAATAAGAGGGTAGGGATACCCATAAATCTCCTTAGTAGGAACAAAATCACTCCTAGTGTGAATAAGGAGCATCAAATCAGCTAGATAAAGCACCCTTATGTGTGAATAGGGGATGGAGCATGTGGATAGGATCAAGTTTGACCAAATCAACAATGCTAGTATGGAGGGAGTGGATAATCAATGAGAGACAACGCAGTTTTGGAGGGAGATTCTTTGCATGGAAGTAGTGGCTTTAATGAGTGGGGCCCAAGGTGAGAAGGCTCACAAAGCATATAAGGAAGGGGAAGATAGCCTTAGAACTCAGGTTGATTATTATTTTTGTTTATGGTCTGTATGACTTTTTGCTCTCTTCAGCTATTTAGCGAAAACTACTATATTGTTTAGCACAAGGGTGTTCCCGAGCGGGAATCCCACCCTTATCCTTGAGGGACTTCCAGTGCACACTCAGGAGAGGTCATAGAGTTGCATTTCCACATTCCGGCATTAGGCCAAGCTACAACGTTCCTCTACAACGCAGTTTCTGGCAGGGTTGTGCTGTGTTGCAGGGTTGGAGCAGTGGAGGGTTTGTAGGGCCATTTTCTGAGCTTATGTTTCAGTGGAGAGGTAGCCCTTCCATTGGGAGGCTAGCAAGGAAGGTTCTTGGGCATTATATCATCATTTGGCACCAGGCCAAGTCACCATCATCCCCTACAATGCAGTTTCAGTCCTCGACTGCGCTATTTTAGTGAGCAGTTGCAGGGGTAGTTTCAGTGCACCATTTGGGGAGTTAGATTTCTAGTGGAGGGATCAGCCTTTCACTTGGAGAATCTATTGGGAGGATATTCTATCCTTTCTACATCAGCTTCAGCCATATCCTCCCAGCTATTCAGTTGTAGCTGCATTTCAGCCCTAGGCTGCACTTCGGCATTGTGTATTGTGTATTTCCGGAAACCCTCTCTGGGTTGTCTAGGAAAAGTGTTCGAGGGCCTAAATCTCCATTTCCAGTATTGTATGAGCATTGTATTATTAGATCCATATATTCATATTTCCCAGCAGTAGTGTTACTCACTAAAACTGCACTGTGTTGGCTTCAGTGTTTTGTGTAGCAGCTACAGTGCATATTTTGGTTCTTCTTGGCATTGGAGGCTTCTCTTGCCTAGTTTGAGGGACTTGATCCCCAAGATATTGTACTCATTTGTTGTTGTTATGCTTAATACCATGGATCTATCTTTGGCTCATGTTTGATGTATTGCTATTCATTGCTATTTTCCATTATTGTGTTCAATATTGCTGCTTTTCCTATTTTGGGATATTACAGAATCCAAGATAAGAATACTCTTGGTGGAACACACTATGAACCCGAGCGGAGTATGTTCCAAGAGAGACAATGATGAGGGTTTCTATACATCATTGGTCTCGCCAACATTGTGCTTTGATCTTGTGGAGAGATAGAGTTGTTAGTTAAAGCCTTGCTATGTGACAATGCTGGTTGATATGGTGCTATACAGATGGGTTACCAATCTGTCTCTTCTTATGAGAATTCTTCAGATTGAGAATGACCAAGTTCCATTATGAATACCTCCCTAGTTAAGAGGGAGTGTTGAAAAGTGTAACTAGGTCCGGTCTTCATAATGACATGTGTAATTATGATTATATGTAATTGATGAAAAGAAGAAAAAAAATTAGTTTGTAATGCTCGAGTCATGGGTTTCATGCTCAAGATTTTTTTTTTTAGTAAAAGCTCCCATTGAGAGCTATTAGGTTTTGTCATCAAGTCATAAAGTCTAGGGAGTTAATGCCATGTGTTGAAGACATGTTACATATTGTAAGAAGTAATTTTGAATGTTTCAATAACCCTCTAAGACCTTGTCACAAGCTATTTATTATGTTGGCCTAAGGATGCTTCCAGAATGACATGTCGTCCTAGGCTCCATTTCAAGTCAACTTATTATGGATGCACAAACCACTATAAATAGGGCAACTTGACCTCATTTGAAAGACAAAAGTTCGGTCAAGCAATGTGCAATAGGAAGAAGAGCGAAGATCACAAAGAGTACTCTCATAACTAGCAAAGTGAAAGGAAAGAAGAGCGAAGAAGTCTAACATTGTTTTTGGGTATTTTTTCTTCACACGTGTGGGAGAAATTAGGGTTTTTGCAGTGGGGTTACAACAATCCCTGGAGAAACCACTAAGGAAGTCACCTATCATTGTCTTGCTGGCCGAAGCCTTAAGAAGAAGTCTCCAAGCTAAGCGAAGGAAGAATGCATCTCAAAATCTCCCTCTATCATCTCACATGTGTGGAATTGTAGAAGTAGGTCAAAGATTGCAAGTCTGTGTAAAGGAGCCGAAATTTCACAGTAGCCGAGATTAGCAGTGAAGGAAGGTAGTTCGACTAGTGTTGACGTGGTCAAGAAGAAGAAGCTGGAAAGAAGGGTTTGTGACTTGGTCTTGGCAAGGTTGTGTCAAGGATCTAGGTCATGGTCTTGGTATTCGTCAATTGAAGTTTCTATAAGAAGAATTCATTTGGGTTTTCCTCTCAAGTTGGAGAGGTTTTGGCCCTAGCTGATTGTGTATATTCTGTCTCTCTTGGCTCTTTATTATTTATGCTTTGGTAGCTGTTTGATGAATAAGAGCACCATAATAATATCAAAGAGAAGATCCTAATCTAAAGAAGTAAAAAGCATTCACAAGAAGTTATCATTGGAAGAGAAATCACCTAATTGATATGCCCTAGATTAATCAACACTTCCTACTAGTTTGCGATTGTTGGGATCTCCTAGGAGTTCTTGACATGTCAAGGGGTGCCCATGCCCTAGAACAGATATTCTGGCATTTCTTTTGTAGTATCTTGATGCCATTGCAATTTTTTTCTCATTTTTTGTCATTGTTTTTCTTGCCTTAGTTTCGTCAAATGCTTGAGGTTCCACCAAATAAGTGATCATTTGCAATGTACGTTTGCTAGATACAAATGTTAGTAGCTTTTCTTCACAACATCCTCATTCTCTTTTCCTCGATTGTTTCATTTCCCTCTCCTCTTGGCTTTCATAACTACTATAACTTCATGAGTGCCTTCAGTATGCGAATTTTTCTGCTGTCTTTTTGTTTTTTTTGTTGGTTAAATTTTAGTAAATTTTGTCACGATTGAGCAATTCAAGTGATGTTGACCTGCATAACATACCGGATATATCATTGTAGAAGTTTGCTGCAATAATAACATAGTTTTTAAAGTTGGACTCAGACTTTGACTCAGGCACCTATCAACTCAGGTTTCCATTCGGAAACTGCTTTCATAACCGCTATATCTTCATGTGTGCCTCCAGTATGCGTATTTGTCTGCTGTCAATTTTTGTTTTTTTTTGTGTGCCTTTCTCTCAGAAACTGCTGCAATAATGAAATGGTTTTTAAAGTTGGACTCGGACTTTGACTCAGGGACCTATCAACTCATTTTCATAACCACTATATCTTCATGTGTGCCTTCAGTATGCGTATTTTCCTGCTGTCTTTTTTTTTGTTTTTTTGTTGGTTAAATTTTAGTAAATTTTATCATGAGTGAGCAATTTAAGTGATGTTGACCTGCATAACATACCCGCTATATCATTGTAGAAGTTTGTTGCAATAATAACATAGTTTTTAAAGTTGGACTCGGACTTTGACTCAGGCACCTATCAACTCAGGTTACCACTTGAAAAACCACTTTCATAACCGCTATATCTTCATGTGTGCCTTCAGTGTGCGTATTTTTCTGCCGTCTTTTTTTTGTGTGCCTTTCACTCGGAAACCACTTTCATAACTGCTATATCTTCGTGTGTGCCTTTAGTATGCGTATTTTTCCGCTGTCTTTTTTGTTTTTTGTTTTGATGGTTTAATTTTAATTAATTTTGTCATGAGTGAGCAATTCAAGTGATGTTGACCTGCATAACATACCAGCTATATTATTGTAGAAGTTTGCTGCAATAATAACATAATTTTTAAAGTTGGACTCAGACTTTGACTCAGGCACCTATCAACTCAGGTTTCCACACTTGGATTCAATGACTCGGTTTTCAAAAAATACATAAAATAATTAAATTTTAATGAAAAATTTATTTTCAAGATTCCAAACCATTAGAGACAAAATATACAAAGTTTGCTTATCTATATACAATGTAAGGGTGAATAGATTAAAATGGTGCTGAGTGCAAATGGTACTGCTACTTATTCAGATTGAGCATGTTGTCAAGCGGAGCTGGAGAGATACTTCCAAATCACATTGGAGAGGAATGCTGCCCTAATCAGTTCATTGAACATCCATTTATTTTGAGTACATATTTTGTATGCTTGAATTTTGTGATTTAGAGATAGTAATTTTCTGCATGCAACAGAAAATAGAGAAGGGATAAATAACAACAGCTTCTGAAATTCATCATTTGCCAGCATTATTTTCATGAGGATTACATACAAGCATAAACCTGAAATCCATCCTGTACATTCAATTTCCACTCCTACAGGTCAACTAGGTCACAAAATCAACTTTATCCTGTGTCTTCTGAGAATCTGAAGTTTGAACCATGAACTTCTTTATACTGTCCATACTATTTTCTAATGATGCTATGAAACTAGAAATACTTACTATGTAAAATATCCATGTTCTTAATACTTGTACAAGATGCTCCTACATATCAAAGACATGCATGGTGGGCTGTGGCAAGGATAGAATGCAATTTTTACAGATTTGAAATAGACATTGTTTCCTACAGGAAATAAAATAACTGACAGGAGCCTGCTGAAAATGCTTTCTTTATAGTAACTCGACAAGGCTGCAGTCTGGAAACAAGATGCATGGACAGTTTAAAAATGACAACACCTTCTTACTTCACCCACCAAATGAGAGAAGCCATATCACTGAGCACTTCGTTTGTCAAACTGATAAGTCTAGAATGATTTCTGCACGTGCTACCTGCTATGGCAATGCCTTTTTCCAGGCCTTTATAGGGAGCTTTAGCCTCAAACAAAAATGATGATCTTTGCGTATGCCTCAAATAAGTTCCAGATCTGCATTCTGAGGTGGCCTCAGTCTGCAGGTGGAGAAGGTGACTCAGCTGGTCCCATATGGACTTGGCTGGTTTGGATCAGTTTGTACTAGTTTGGTGGCAAGGATAGAAGGCAACTTGTACAGATTTAGAATAGACATTTTTGCTTAAAAACAAAATATGAAGATCAACACAATGGGGACACAGGATGTAGGCTCTCAGCAAGGGCTAAAACCCCTCTTCTAGGGGAAAACCCAAAAAGTTATCTTCTTCCATAGAACCAAATCAAATGCGATAATCAAGACCTTTGACCAGACCAAAAGACCTCCTTCAGCCCACCAGGTCAGCCTCCCAAGATCATTAGCCAAAAACCAAAAGTCAACTCAAGTTAAACTGCTTCAATCCTGCAACAACTTTAAATTTCGGCCCTCCTACAACAAAATTTCAGCCCTACTGCAGACTTGCAACTTCAGCCCTTCTTCTGCAACCCAGAAACACTCACGTGTGAGCCAGAGACGAGAAAATCAACATTTTAACTTCGCTAGGTTTCCTCCTTCCTTCGCAAGGGTTTCTTCTTCCTCTTCTAGGTATTTCATACTTCTTTTCTCTTCCTGCAACTACAGATCAAACTTGCTTGCCTGGATGTCCAAATGAGGTTGAGTATTTGCTTATTTATAGTGAATCTCTGAGGTTGAATTCCTTAAATGAGGCCAACTTGACTGGAGGGCATGCCGACTTGGTGGAGGAGGCATAAATGACACTTTAGACTCAAAAAATAAATTCCTTTTTTGACATACAAAGCCCAAGAAGGGTCTATTACATAGTGACAAGGACAATGATACATGACACAAATCCTAAAGCCTTCAATGGAGGCTTTTGACCTAGAAACAAAATAAACAAAGCATGAAACCCATGCTTATAAATAAGCTTATTTTATAATAAATTTTATTTTTCTTTTCTTTTAACAAATATATTACATCATGACTCAAATACAATTATGAAGAACGATACTAGTTACATTTCTCAACAAAGGGAAGATACAATGTATCTGGTCACATCTATGAAGTGCTCAAGGAGATTCACTCAAACTTCAAACTGCAATCCTAGTCTAATTACCTAGTGCACCCTAGCTGTGTGGATAAATGTGCCTGGGAAGTGCGCTTCAATTGGAAGACTAACTGGAACATGCAAGCATGCAGCAATTTCCTTGAGAAATGTGTCCTGACCTAAACTGGAATCTTACCCATACAAGTGCCTAAGGCGATTTAAGGATATGGGCCCTGTCTAAGAATTCATTATGCATGTGTTCTGAACTGAACTGAACTAGAATTGAGCTAAAAAAACTGGGAATATACAAAGGTTTAAGCATGCATGTGCCCTTTTCTCTCCTATGTAACCTTGCCTCCCCTACTCTCTGTTGCACAAGAACCCAGGCAAACTGCTACCATAACTTCTAATGTGCATACATGCATTAAATGTGCTGTATTTGCTGTTGCTGTACCTGCTAGCTGTGTGTGCTGTTGTCCTGTAGAGAAGACTATCTGAGCTAAACAAGGTAAAATCTAACACAATGAGCATATGGAATACTAATGAATAAAACTAAAGCATTTTGTTGAGGGGGAGACTTTCAAATGTTGAATGATTGTAACCAATATAAATCAATATCAGTGATATAGGGGTAGGCATACCAGTGATATTTTTCACTCATTTTGGCATTTTGGACTATGTATCAACTAACTTTTTATAATTAATTATTAAACAAATAAATGTTGGGGACCTTTTGAGTTTAAATTGACAATATGTTATCATTGGTCAATATGTCATATTCACTGATCGAAATTTATGGAATCATGAATGGTAATGGTATTTATGTATCATGGTTAATTAAATTTCTTATGCATTTTGTTTTACTTTTCCCCCATTTCCCTCTATTTTTGGACATTTTAAAATATTTAAGACTATTTTATTGTTTTCACAACTATTCCTAAATTATTGTTATTCCCAACTAATTTCCTGGAAAATTGGGTGAAGCTTCTAGCTATTCTAGACAATCGTACTCTTGTTTCTGCCATTCCTGCATTCCAGAAACTATGGCAACATCTGTCGAATTTATTACATGACTTAGTTTTCTTCTCTTATTGAGTGATATTATTTTATTGTTCATGTCTTGGCCAATTCTTTTATCCATCTTAAACCTTTATTTCTACCAAGATGCTGATATCCTATACATAGGGATTTGGAAGAACTTTCCTCTAAAGAGGAGCTCATTGTTACTAAAAAATATAATAAAAGAAAGCTTTGGTGTACACCATAATGCAGACATAAAGGATATAATTAAGGTTATATAGAATGGATGGTACTTTTTAATAGTTAGTAGTTGCATGTATTGTACACACATGACTAAACAAGTAGATAAGTGAACATGTTGGATACGTGATTGTTGGCTATAAACAGAAATGGGCGGTTCACACATGAGCAAATTTAAGATCTTGCAAAGTAATATTCTGAAATTCTATGGCTAGAATCTTGAATATTTATTTGGAAAAGTAAAATCTATATTATCTACAAGATTATTTACAATTACAAATATTTGCTTCCTTATTGCACGACTCATATTTGTTCTTAACAATCGATATCAAATCTATGCCAACATCTAAATGATTAACTGTTGTCATATTTGCGAGATGCCAGATCTTGACTTCACCAATTTACAAAACTTGGTAAAAAATATTATGATTAAGAAGATCTTAGTTGAATATCACACTTCCATTCTTGCCACTTTTTCCTTTCTTTCTCTTGATTTTAGTCCAACCCATTGCATGCTTAAGGATTGTTGTAGATTCTATCACTGTTAATCGCTTTGCTTGGTCCAATTGAGCCACAAGAAATGGGTTCTTGTTAATTTTGGACAACTAGGTCCAAACTCCATGTTGTGATTCTGAGATGAAGATGCCAATGTTTTTATTGGATTCCTTTTCGGAGAGGTGCAAGATCGATCTAAAGATCATCTTGACCTAATGAGCATAACATTTATTTTGAATTAATTCCACTTATGTGCAAGGTTGACCAGAATTGAAATGTAGGCTTGACGCCCCAGCAGATGTGTCACACACCCTCACTGATGGATATATATAGGTCAGCATTGGAGGTCATTTTCATCCATCACATCATCACACATTCTCTCTCATCATCTGATTGGTTCGATCATCACTTGGAGCCTCTTCTTCTCCACACGTGGGAAACACAACAAAAGGATTTTCTGTTTTCGACCTAGGGTTTTCAACGCAGATTTGACCAACGTTGACTTTGGTCAACACATGGTCAAACTGACCCCAAACTTTGTCAAAATTTTGATTTTTGCAGTTCGCATTTATTGGCACAAAATTCGAGGTTGATCGTTGACTTTGACTGGGTTGTATTGACTTTTTGCTGTTGCTGTTTTGCATTGATCGTTGACTGGGAGAACATTGACTTTCGTTGACTTTGGGTTGACTGGTATAGCTGTCCAAGAGGGTTGTGTGACACTTCTGGTTGGCTGACCGTATTGAGACTTTGCTGGTTGATTGCCGTAACACACCACAACACATATATTTTGTTGATCAAGTTAAGTATAATTTATGGATTGTCTTCTGTCGATCTACTGGTATGTTCTATCAGCATTTTACTTTCTTGTTTATGTGATTGTTGTTTGATATTGGGGATAAAAGTAAAGTTGCATCAAGCATATAACATCTACGGAAATTTACAGTTCCTTTTTTGATTCAAAGAATGTGAGTGATGTGTCCTCTATTCCTTCCCAAGGGGGTCTCCTAGGGTTGAGACTAATGGGAGGGGAGTTGCTTCCTGAGCCATTACATAATTGATATCTTTGTCACTTAAAGATGGGACATGATCATTTGTCAAGGTTGGAGTAGGTTCCTTCAAGGTCTTGTTTGGCTCCACCCAATGGTGGTCCATCTTCGAATATTTCCATTAGAAGGGTTTCTTATAATTCCTTTAAGAACTTGGTAAAAAGTTTTCCTTTGGACATGAGATTGCCACATGTCCATGATCAAAACAAACTCTAAACTGAAAGGAAATGTTTTCATAATCCATACGTTTTTTTATTTTATAGCTTCTTAAGACGATGTGACAAACATGTTTGTTCCCCAATGCTAGAGTATTTGCAATGAGCAAGGCCCACTTACAATACCCAAAAAGGGATCCTTTAGTTAAGAAGTTACAGGTGGAGGTTATATATTTTGCTGAAGTTTCCAAGGACTTGTAACTAGCCATCACTGCAATTGCAATTGCATGCACAAACATAAGTATGCCCACAAGGTATGTACTTGTTATTGAGGAGACTTGAGCCTTTGTTCAAGCATTAGCAATGCCCTGATTTCACTGACCCGACAAGCCATCCTTTGACAAAGTAAACCAAAAATTATTTGTAGTTTCATTCCTTGTTATCTAACACTAGTTTTGCAGGTGCAAGTATTAGAAACGTTACAGGGTGATAAATTTAAGGATTTACTCAAGCCTTTACGAAGGCTTTTCAAGTTTCGTAGCCCCAATATTCCAAGGCCATCTACAACCTAAATTCAGACCTTTGACAAAAGTTTTTTGTGCAGGTTGAAGCCATGGTGCCATGGCTTCATAAAGGCGCCCTTGTCCTCCATGAACTAAGGCCCTCTACTAACAATTTGTGGTTTATCTGTCCTGGTAAAGAACAATAGGATGAAGAAATCTTTTGCATTTAGTTGGATACACAACATCCTCCAAGAATGATCCTTAATCAATCTTTATCCAAGTATGGAGCTTGTTTAATGAAGGCCAATGACCATTAAACCTGCAAATCATGACATGTGTTAAAAGTTCTCCTCATTAAGCCTATTTTGAATCAAGCTTCAAGATTGGCACTGTTGTTGTTGCGTTTTAAATTTTCCACACAAAAGGAATGGACAAGGACCTTCTCAAGAAGCAAGGACTTTAGAGCAATTGGAGTAGAGCTAGGTTGGAAATGGATTTGGTTCTATGTTGGGGTTTTCCCAAACAAAGGAGGCCATCAAAATAGGATGCTTTGTTCTTGACAACCCCTTCAGATGTTGAAACTTTCTACCTTCCAGATGAGGAGCTCTACCCCATTTACACAGTTCCTTTGGGAAAACAAATTTCTGGTGCAAAGTTGCCTCCTTCAGTTTGTTATAATCACATAAGAGTGTGGTCATATTTTAACTACTTGTTGATGAAGAACAACATTTGCTTGATAATAGGAATCCGCTCTATGATTTGAATCATCTTTGTAACATCATTCAAATCCATACTTTCCACTTCCAAGGTGAGCGTTCTCCAAGGGAAAACATCTTCAAGGAATTTTGACATACAGTGAATTGATAATCTTTTACTTTTGGCCATTAACCTCATCAAATATGAAATCCTCATTTGCAGGATTCTCATGATGCAACCTTGTAACTTGTATTCAAGCTCTGCCTCCAACTTTTGAAGACTGCGTCATGAACTCATAAATCTTCAATGGCTGCCATGGAAATTTTGGGCAGCGTTGTAGTCATGGAAACTTGTGCTATTTGGCAACATTTGTGTGCAAGGCCAAGCCGATCTTGGCACAATGAAAGAACAACAAAGGTGTGCAGGGCAACTGACAACCATTGAAGCACTATACTTGAGCAATCCCAAGTATTCTACAACCTAAGCAAAAAATGTCCCTTTCCCCAATATTTTAAGCATCTGAACCACAATTAGTTTGATCCATAGATCCATATTCCAATATGGCGTCTGTTTATTTTCTTTTCATTTAGCAGGTTTGATTGGCTTATTCTTGGTCTGCAATGTGCATGCTCAATATCTTCAATATGCAAATTCATAATTAATGAATGATAGTAAGCATGTTTTGGAGAGGTATTTCTCTGCTCTTCATGTTAGTAATGGCCACACTGTTGGCCTGAAATATGAAATTGGATTTGAAGTTTGATTGATGAACTTCTCTCTCTCTCTCTCTATATATATATATATATATATATAACAGTTACAACTTTCCATTGTTTTTATATTTTATTCATTTGCCTCAAAAAATTGTTAAATCAATTGTAGTTCATTTTTTTTTTAAGAGGTGTACAATTACATTGTAGTATTAGTGTAGATTTTAAGAGTATGTTATTATTTGTCATTTTGGAAGCTTTAAAGGTTGTTGAAACACATGTTGTTTTCATACTTTTTCTAATTAATTTCTATTATTTTTTAATCTTCCTAACTTGACTTAGTTTAAGTATATTTATATGTTGTAGCTTTGTAGTCTATTGTATGGCTATCTTAGATGTGGCCTTTGCCAATCACAGTTAAGAACATTTTTGATGATCTGTTTCTGACAATGGGAAAAGCAGATATTTTATGAAACTTCTTTCACTGTGGTGTGTGAATATGAAATATTTACCGATTTGAGGTTTCTTTTCTTGTTATTGACCAAAGTCATATTGCATTAGTGATGCATTTATTTCAACCCATTGATTCCAAGGACGTCTGTATATACATTTCTCTTTCACATACTATTTAACAGGTTCTTCCTTTTGATTTGACAATACAAGGATTTCTTGGAACAAGTTGTTCATACTGTTTTTTCCAATGTTCCACCAAGTACCCTAGAGGTGGGGGTGAGGGAGCGAGGAAACGCGGGAGTGACCTATGCAAAAGCTCCCTACCAATTTTCAGGAAACGTGGGGGGACGTCGGGGTCATAAAAATTATAAAATATAAAAATATATGATATATCATTAAAAATTTAATATTTATAATGTAACTATCTTTATATTTATCATTATATAACACTTATATCATGAATGATAAATGATAAAATTATAAATCGATGAATCATATAACTTAAACAAATTTAAAACTTAAAACAGACATCATACAGTCATACATGTAAGTTTGTAACTTTGTAATTGTCTAATGTAACTACTAACAATGTACAATGAAAATAAAGTTTAAGATATCATATTATATCAAGATTCAAAATAAAGTTTAAATTGAAGTCTACAACTCAAGTCTAAAACAAAAAACTTAAAAGCAAATAAGTTAATAACATTACATATAAATATTAAATGATATCATCATAAATGAACATAATTGCTCAAGGCAATGCCCCACTAGTCTCTGCATCCAACTGCTGCACGAATATATCAAGATCAACCATGTCACCATCTGAATCATAATCACTTGGATTCTCAAACATGCTAAGTGGCACACCAACCAACCCCATATGTGTCTCATCAAGTCTCTCCTCCATATCTACTTGTGCATCATCCTCTGGATCAACATCCCATCGCGTTGCTGGTACCTTCAAATACTCAGATGTCTTTCTATGCTCAAAACGTAGGGCACTATGCACAACAACTAACTTCTCAGCTCTTTTAGAGGTAAGCATGTTCCTCTTGATAGACCTGGGGAAGCTATATGTGGACCAATTCCTCTCTGCTGCAGAGAAAATAGCAATCTGAGACAAAAAACGCATAGCTAGTTATTTGAGCTCTGGAGCACCATCCCCATTCATCCTCCACCAACCAACAGGGTCATCTTGGGCTAGATCTATGCGATCTGCCTGAGCACCATGTGTGTTGAAGGAGCCACTAAGATGCAAACTGAACAAACTATCTTCGCAACTTTGCCCCCTCCTCCTCATTGTACATCTTTGTAGTTGCAGCTAGGAAGCCATTCTTTACCTTTGGATCATCAATATGAGGTACTCTCCCAGGCCTTTCAACATACCATTTTGGGTTTAATGCATATGTTGCTATGTGAAAAGGTGTGTTCATGCTATCCCACCTATGCTGAATGATGGGTCGAATTTGGGATGTATAGAACTCTAATGAGGACTCGCTCTGCTGAATAGTTGCCTTCACACAACCCAACGTGCTATCAAAGGTCTCACAGATTTCTCCAAGACTAAGAGAATCCAAATCAGTGTAACGAATGACTTCCACAATAGGGCCCAAGAATGACACCAAATAAGCACAGTACGCCTAAATCTTGACCACCTTCCCTGTGTCTGTCTTTGATTTTGACCACTTTCCCCACTCTGGATTCACAACTAAGGATTGTAGTGGTGCTTGTACGTCTAACATCCTCTTCAATAAGAGAAAATAGCTAGCATATCTAGTATCAGTGGGCTTGATGAATTCTTTCATCGTGTGAGCCCTGTACATGGCCAAGGAGGTGTGGTGGTTGTAGATAAACATCTACACATCTCTAGCAGCTGTCACCAAATCTGATATCCACTGAATTTTGCTAATGTCCTTCAGTGCATTATTGTGTGCATGCACACAACAAGGAGTCAAAAGAATATGTTGATACCTGCTTTGAATCAATAACCCAGCTGATCTACAAACTGCTAATGCATCTGTCACAACCTGCACCACACTATCAACACCAACATCCTCTATAGCTTCTCGAAGAAGCTCAAATTCGAAAGATGCATCCTTGCACTTTCCAGAATAGTCAACAACTTTAAGAAAGAATGGACCTTTTACATAAGTCACTATGATTTTGATTAGTGGGTGTTTTTGGATGTCAGTCCATTCATCCATAACAATAGAGCAAGCAAACCTCAGCCATGTTTATCTCATTCTCTCTTTTTGCACATTAATTTTAGACATTTGTCTATTTAAAATTGTTGTTCTTAGCTTATGTTTTGTAGGTGGTACATATGAATGTCCTATTTTTGCAATTGCTTGGACCATTTCCTTGTAATAATGTGAACTGACAACATGGAAGGGAATTCCATTGGAAAAATGAAATTTACCAATTGCATCATTTGTGTCATCACGATCTAGAACATTGTACATTCCAAACACTGTAGCACCCATTCCAGAAGAACGAGATGCACCTATAGAACCCTTCGTCTTTTTTGATGAAGCACTGGATGGATCAACATTTCTGCTAGAAAACAATCCTTTTGAAGTGGTTGCCCTTTCTAGCCTCCAAAGTTTCTCTCTTAGAGCTGGAGTCAGGTGCTTTGAAAGACATATATTGACTCCTTTACCTGTGATTGCTAAAATATGTTGCTTCACCCTGGTATAGCCGCCAACAAAGTGATGCCCGCAAATATTACAGATCCAATCACGTGAGCTACCACCAACTTTTGGATTTCTTTTTAGGAAGTTTGGTTGCATAGATTAGAAGTGGTTTTAGAGGATTAAATGTCCCCTTTGCAAATTTTTTCAGATCTCTTGGTGGGCCTTCATAATCTACAGGTCTATTTCCTGCCCTCTTGTGATTGCTTTGAATTTCTTCTTGTGCATCTTCTGACTCATTAACACTATAGGTGTTTTCATTGTTACCATTGTTATTGGAATGACTTTGGCTCATAGTTCTGGCTCGGAATAAATATTAACTTGTAACGTTAAACTTGTAGGCTGCAATTGCAAATAAATTAAAATTTTCAATTTCGAAATAAAAAAATAATTTAATTATTGAATTGATTTAGAAACTTTTTAATTTTAAAACAGCATGATTCTATGAATAAATTAAAAAAATAAAAAGCTGAATAAAATTTCCAAACTTAAAAAAAAAAAATTACAGTCCCAACAAAGAGTAGTTGCAAACTTACAACTTACTGTGAGTAGTTATTGTGTTACAAAAGGTGAATTTTTTTTGCCGTGTTTGTAACACAGTAACTGTGTTCATTGTTATGCTTGTCATTTTGATTGTTAAAAAAATAAAAAAAATAAAAATAAAAAAATAGAACTTAAAAAAAAAAATACCGCATAACATTGCAAATAAAATAAAATAAAATAAAATAATAATAATAAATTATAGTGTGAGTGGCAGTGCACTTACCGTGGTCTGTGAGCCTTGAGGAAGAATGGAGCTGGAGGCAGTGGCAGCAGCAACGTGGAAGGGCAGCGACAACAATAACGTGAGAGGGCAGTGACAACGATAATGGAGGGGGGCAATATCTAGCTGGGAGGGAGCCTGAGGCAGCTACGAGCAAGAGCAGTGCGATAGGAGGCAGCGACTGGGAGTAGGATAAGGAGCAGTGCGACAGGAGGCATCAACTGGGGGTAGGAGCACTATGATGGGAGGAAGCAGCTGGGAGTAGGAGCAGTTCGACGACGGAGGTGTGAGCAACAACTGGGAGTGCGATGGCGGAGGCAGCTCGGATGACAGAGTAAAACAAAAAAATGAATAAGCTAAAGAAACCTAAATAAAATTCAAATTTTAAATTCACAATTTTTTTCATTAAAAAAATTCATTTTTTGGGGCCCCGCACGACCCCTCGACCCCGAATTTCGAGGAAACACCCCCCCTCACATTTCCTCGCGTTCCCTGTATTTTTTGGGAGTGTGGAGAAACGCCCTCTAGACATGCCCAAGATCTCGGAGCGCAAAGGGGCGAGGAAACTCAATCCCTAGGTGGGGGGATGCAACTCTGTGTTACACTAGTTTTTTCGTGCTCCTCTTATTTATGTGTAAATAATTACGAGGATTCATGAAAAACTGGCAATAGGCTCAATGGGTTTAATTTCATTGGATTTGTGCTATTCTTGGGGCCGAGACATCATACCATCCTTAATTGCTATAAAAGTTGCTTTTGTTGTTGAAACTTGAGTATTTGTGTGATCTAGATTTATATACATGCTGTAGAATGCCTTCGAGAATTGTGTATTGATTGATTTGTCATTGATATGATGTATTGTAAGATTCTCATATTTGGAAAGGTTATTATTTGAAGGAATTTTCAAGCTCAAAGCATAGGAAAACTTATGATAACTGGTTTTTAAGGAGTTGCAGGGGCACCTAAAAAGTCTTGTTAATTGCCTTATTAATCATCTTTGAAGCTGTTGATTTTGTTATAGGGAAATGAAAGAAATGTTGAAATAAATTTGGGGTTAGCATTTGGGCTTTATATGAGCTTCATGGAAGTGTCTTTGTTTTTTTGTTTTTTTGTAAGTTCGAATGTTGAGGCTACATCATGGCCATGTCCAATAGTAACACCCAAATAGGGCGGGGAATTGAACCAGTGACTTCAACATCTAGGAGTGCCTTAGCAGTGCACCCGATCACCGTTTATCCAAGACCCTGTGGACAACTTCATGGAAGTGTTAGTTGTAGATTGTAATGGTATATTTTAATCCTTTGTGTATTGTAGTCAACTATGCTGTAATACCATCACCTTGATGTTACATATATTGTAAAATGAGCATGCAAATATTGTAAAAGTCTGTTTGGCATTGACATTGGAACGAACAAAGTTCGTACCTGAAGTTAAATACTTCAGAAGACTTGGAATATGAAAATATCCATGAGGATACAAATATTATTATATATAAAATGTATGAAGAATGATTGATATGAATGTTACAAATGAGCCCCGCTTATATACTTAGGCAGGTGCCTCTTTACAGAAGGTCATGTCCCATTAGACATGCCTCTTAGTACTAATTACGAATTAATTATGACTATTATCTTTTACATTATTTTCTATATATTTTATTCATAACAGACATCTAATTTCATAAATTAGGAGGTCAAGTACCATGTTGTACTACCTTTGGAGAGAAAATGGCTATTTCTAGCATAGGAGATGCTTCCAATCATTCATTGTTGAGCTTGATCTTCCATGGCTAAGGATACTGCTTCAATTTTTCTTCTATTCTCTTAGGATAATATTCTCATCTCTAAATTCTTCTCCATAATAGTGTCTTACCTTAATCCAAATTAGGATTCTAATCTTCTTTTATTATATTTTTTTGAATTACCATACTTATCTTCTCTCCTTTCCTGTAGGGCTATTCATAGAATTTTTCCTATTTTAATCCTATTATTATCTTTCCTAATCTTTGATGGGTAAGAATTTATTTAAACACACTAGCACCAAGCTTGAGAATAGTTTTTTTTGGAGAATTTGTTTTACATGTCTATGAGCAATTCTATGGCCAAGTCCAATGCCCATATTGCCTATATGAAACTTGGGCATCAGTTGATCCCCATACCTCTCGTGGAAACTTTTATCTCATGTAATTGCCTGAAGTAATAAAAAAAAGATTCTATGAGCATATTTTCTAGTTTTTGGTATTGTTCTCCTAGCAATCAATTTTTCATATTTATGTTTAGAAATTTAGTTTTCAAATTTCAATCTAGCTTTTGTGATTAATTGTAAGTTCTTCAATTTTTAGCTCAGATTTTAGTTTTAGGTATGCTTTTGATTATAACAATAATTATATGGTTGGTTTATTAGCAATTATCATGTTAGGGTCAAAACAATGGTATTAGAGTCACTTTCTTGGCCTTGTGGTGGGATATCCATAATGGCTTCATTCTCATCCCTGCTCATGATGGGGAAAATTACAAAAGGAGATAATATTATTTGTGGAATAAGCTATTGCATCTCTAATGAAGAGGTTAACAGAGTACATGAACACGAGGAATGATGGTATTACATTGAATACAACTGAAAACTCGAATACCGACATGATGAAGAGGGTGGTTGTCCTCTTAGAAGTTGAAGAAGATATGCGTGATGACATAATCATTTGGAGAACCCTTAATGGAAAATCATTCATAACAAGGGGAACAAGAATAAAATCACATTGATTAAAGACTATCAGAGAGGATACACATTCCCAACTTTGATGGGTTCAATAATAGTATTAAGCTTAGGTTTCGGATTGAGAAATTTGACCATTTCTTTAAGCAAATCTGTTTGGGAATTTATTAGAAAGCTCTCTACCATTGCTTTAGCCTAATGTCTATTGGAATTATTAGAAACTTTAGCATTGTTTCATTGGCCTAATCTCTAAGGGAAATTGAATGCGCCACATCAAATATATAGGGAACATCCTTGGATTGGTAGTAGAAGCTTGAACATGAGATGGACATTAAGGATGGTGGTTAGCCCAAAAACCCACTCAGTGAGAATTTTTAAATTAATCACGTTTTCTCAAAAGTGGAGCTGATACATAGGAAGATTATCTCTCGAGAAGATTATAAGTGAACCCTCAAGCTCTACGCCTTGTTGATCTAACGCTAGGGCCGAGTGATATGGTAGATCCCCAACAAGAAATTGTAGTAAAAGTTGGTGACACTGAAGAAGTTGTTGAGTTCTATTAGTATCTTCAAGGCTGATGAGCAATGAATGACTTGGATCTTTGATGTCTTCACATGATGTCGCACTCATCCATGGTGTACTTTGTTATGCAACTGACTCCAAAAATAGAATAAAAGAGAGATCAACGCCTTAGAAATCAGCCACTTCGAGGGGGCAACCTCCAATACATTACATAAATGAACAATTATTGGATGATACAAATGACAAAACCTCTTTTTATATATAGGGGTCCATGGGGTCACAATATAATCCTAGCCGACTTAATAATAATAATGTAAGGGAACAATAATAACAATATGGGGGTTATAAGGGTACAACAATAACAATAAGGGGGCTACAATAATGAAAATAAGGGACTACACTAGTAATATGGGGACTTAACATGCCCCTTTCCTTCAAAAAAGTGTTGTCTTCAATGCTCGAGTAGCTTTGGATGCTTTTGTATAAAATTCTCATCCTCCTATGTAATATCTTCAGTGGGTAGGTTTTTCCACTTGATGAGATACTTTGAAATTGATCGATTTCGTCGCTGTCGAGTTCTTGTTTCCATGACTGTTTCAGGTTCAAATACTATTTTTCCTTCCTCATCAAGATCTGGCAATATTGTTTGAATTGGAAGTTTGTCACCTATAACCTTCTTTAAGCATGAAACATGAAAAACTGGATGCACTCACGAAGAAGCTCCAATTTGTATGACATAGTACTAATCTTTTGCAACACATTGTAAGGACCATAGTATTTTGGCAATAATTTATTATCCTTCTTAGCTTTCTTGAGGGACATTTGTTTGTATGGTTGTAGCTGTAAAAATATCCAGTGTCCTACATCAAAACTTCTCTCGTTGCGATGTTGATATGCTTGTTGTTTCATTCGATTTTGTGCCAAATTGAGGTTATCCTTTAAGAGTTGGAGAACTTGCTATTGATGCTCGATGTGATATTCCATTGCTTGCACCTTGGAATTTTCTATTAAAGATGATGTGATGGACGGTGGATGATATCCATAAATTGCCATAAATGGAGTCATTTTTGCTGCAGTATGGAAGAAAGTGTTATACCACCATTCAGCCAGAGGTAACCACTTGACCCATTGTGTTTGTTTATCATATACAAAACAACAAATATATATTTTCAAACATTTGTTCACTATCTCAGTTTGACCATCAGATTGAGGATGATAAGATGAACTATGAGCTAGTTGAGTACCCAAAAAAGAAAATAATTTCGTCCAAAAATTTTCCAGTAAAAATGGGATCTCTGTCGCTTACCGTAATCTTTGGGTTTCCATGTAGCTTTTGAATTGTTTCCATAAATGCAGTAGCAATCGTACTTGCTTTAAATGGATGAGATAATGCACAAAAGTGTGCATATTTGGTAAGTCGATCAACTACGACCATGATGACACTCTTTCCTTCGGACTTAGGCAAACCTGTGATAAAATCCATTGAAATCTCCTCCCAACGTTGATTTGGAATGGATAAACGCTGTAGAAGACCCAAGATCTTAATTTCTCAACTTTATTTTGCTAGCAAACCAAACATTCTGCCATAAAATTTTGAATATCAGATTTAAGGCCATCCCAAAAAAATTCTTTCTTCACCCTGTGGTAAGTTTTTAAAAATCCTAAGTGTCCTCGTAAAGGAGAAGTGTGCAATTCCAAAAGAATCTTTTGTTTTAGTTGGGAATTCTTACAAATAGATGAGCGATCTTTGTACCATAAGGAATCATTTTTCCAACTAAATGTATCAGATGTACTAGGATCTTGCTTCAACTTTTGAATGAGTGTTCACACTTCTTTGTCTTTCTTCCATTCATCCATTGCTTCGGTTATTCAATCTGGTTAGATAATAGAAATTGCACAAATCAATGCTTCCACATTTTCATCCTTTCTTGAGAGTGCATCAGCGACAACATTTAGCTTCCCTTTTTTGTAGATGATTTCAAAGTCATAACGCAACAACTTTGTGACCCATTTTTGCTGCTCTTCTGAAGATAGTCTTTGTTCCAAAAATTGTTTAAGACTACCATGATCAGTTTTTACCTTGAAGTGCCTTCCCATTAGGTAAGGTCGCCATTTCTTTAGGGCATGTAGTATTGCCAACATTTCCTTCTCATAAATATCTTTCTGTAAATACTTTCCTTTGATTGGACGACTTTCAAAAGAAATGGGTCTTCCTTCTTGCATTAAAATAACACCAATTCCATTTCCCGAGGCATCACATTCCACAATAATTTTTTTTGTGAAGTCTGGCGTAGCTAAGACAGATGCTAGGCACATTGTCTCTTTAAAATGCATTTTTCTTTAATAATGTTGCTAGAGGTGCTGCGATTCTCCCATAATTCTTAACAAACTTGCGATAATACCCTGTTAACCCGAGAAATCCTCGCAACTGCTTTATGGTTGTGGGGATTTTCCATTTCTTAATGGATTTAATTTTGTTAGGGTCTACCTTAACACCCTCGTGAGATACAATATGACCTAGATATTCCACCTCTTGTACTCCAAAGAAACATTTGGATTTTTTTGCATATAATTGTTTATCCTCCAAAAGTTTGAGCACCTTGTCAACATGTTGAACATGATCCTTCCAAGACCTGCTATAGATTAGTATGTCATCAAAAAATGCTAGCTCATATTTTCTAAGGAATGGTTTGAAAATGGGATTCATCAACCCTTGAAATGTAGGAGGTGTTGTTGAGATTTTGTGTATTTGGAGTAGCATCAATTGTGCTCTAGGTCCCAAATTTTGTGGAGGGACTAGAGTACACTTGATCTACAAGACCCAGAAACGGATTTGGGAAATTTCATCTGGTTTAGGAGATATTAAATTAATTAATTATTTTAATGTATTTCTTAAGTTAAAATTTAGGAAAATAAAATAATTAAAGTGAATTTAATTAAACATGTGATGAAATTGTCTTAAGTCACATGGATCAAGCTTTCTTTTAACCTTAGCCATTGATTAAAGATTTAATCTTGGTTGTTGATTTGTTAACGAGAAAAGTATAAAGGAAAGACTTGGGGTCATTTGTAAGACACACAGAGGCAGAGCACTGAAGCTAAGCTGAGATTCTAGGGCGGAGTTGCTAAGAATTCACAGAAGTGTTTCAGTTGCAAAGAGGAGAATTTATACCAAGGGGATGATCTGATCCCGGGGTCTAGAATACACAAGAGACAGAGAAGAGATCAACAAAGACAACACAGAGGAAGGCAGCAACAGACGACAACAGTAGCAAACGACCGCAGTTGTAGCAGCAGACGACAACAGCAACAAACGACAGTAGCATCAGCAGCAGACGACAGAAGCAGTAGCAAGGACAATGTGATTTTTCAAGAAGCCCTTCAGGGGTTACGTAGAGACCCTTAGGGGTAGCGTAGTGACTGCGTCACCCAGTGTGGGGTAATGCAGTCCCTTCTAGTGACAACGCTGAGCATTTGGAGGCCTTCAGAGGCTGACACAGTGTCTTTCAGGGGCAGATCTGGGGTTTCTAGGCCTAGATCTGGCTGAGTTCTGTAAATCCCGTTTGATGGTGTGGATCAGTCAGTATTGTTGGTCTTGGATTAGCTAGGTGCTGCAGATCTAGAGTTTTCTCTGTAGGATTTTCCAGATCTGGAACCTAGAGTTGTGTATTCAGAAATATTCTTAATAATAGAGCCCTCCAACAGCCAGAGATCGGTTTTCCCACATTGGGTTCTTTCGGGGATAGTTTCTCCAAAAATAACTGTCACTTTGTCTATGTGTGCATGTGCTTATTCTAGATCTAAATTGGTAGAGATTTGTTATGTGTTTTGCTTTGATGTTAACTTGAATTTATTCTGTTGATAACTTGTATAAGTAGGAGAAGCTCATCTGGATTAACATAAATAATTTCTGCATAAGGATTGAGATTCATAAATTTCTACATGGTATCAGAGCAATTGCAGATCTAGAAGGGTCATTAACTGAAGCATCTGAAGGATCTAGCTGCAGAAAGCAGTTGGAAAGGCAACAGAAAAACAGATCTGAAGGGACAACACAATTTTCAGGAGGAGATTCACGCAAAGGGAAGGGTGATGCTGTCCAACGCTATGTCCTAGAAAGCCCACACAATTACTGCGCAGAGGGAGCTCAGAAACATCGTTGGTTGGGTCTGAAGCTAGCCAGTGTGATTGAGATCTAAATCCGTCAGATCCAGAAAAAGTTTGCAGAAAAGTTGCAGAAATTCAGAAGAGCTGGTGGGGTTAAACCTCTGAAGTTTTCAGATTTTTAACCTTAGCACAAGTGACAAAGTTTGGGAAGAGATCAACTTCTCAGAGAGTTTCTTGCCAAATGAAACTTGCAGTTTGGTCAGAGGATCAAAGAATAAGCTTAATCATAGTTGATTTGGTAGATTTCCAAGGAGGGAAATCAAGTGTCAGAAGGAGCAGAGGGTTCCCAGTTCGAAAAGGACCCTAGATCCAAGATCTCTAGCATAGAGAAGAGGAGCTCCGACACATTCTCAGCAGATGGCTCCTCATGGACTGCGTGATTAGGATAGGATAGAGGGCCTGTCAAAATTTTCGGTATGGAAAGCTAGGATCTTGATTGTCCTAGAGGCATATGGTCTAAGAGACCATGCAGAGAAAACCTTGGCCACACCGACAGATGCGGATCTCCTACGGAAGCATAGAGAAGCTGCTGGGCATGCCAAGCAGTTGATAATGGACAGTTTCAAGGACCATATTGTACCACACATAGCTGAGAAGAAGACAACTAATGAGATGTGGAAGGCCTTGACTTTCCTATATGAGGGAAATTCTGTTCAAAGGAAGATGTTGTTGGAGGCCCAAATGAGGTCATTCATGATGACCAAGGGAGAAGAGTTCCTCTTTAGATTGCAGTCAATCAAGGATCAGCTGACTGCAACGGGTGCAACCGTAGATGACGCAGTGATAGTCAGCACTGCCCTCAATGCAGTGACGGATGAATGGGAAACCTTTGTTCAAAGTATCTTGGGCAGAGCGGACCTCCCAGATTGGGACAACTTGTGGTCAATCCTGGGGCAAGAAGAACTACGTAGATTCACCAAGAAACAACACAACCCTGGGTTGAGAAAAGTAAAGAAGGAAGAAGAGGAAGATGCAACCTTGGCATCGAAGAAGCAGCCGACGAAGAAGAAGGATCTTTCAAAGATCAAGTGCTTCCAGTGTGGCGAATGGGACATTTTTCTAGCCATTGTCCAGAAAAGAAGAAGGACAAGGAAGCATTTTCTTCCAAAGCAACGGTGGCAGATGATGGGTCACCAAATGATGTAGCCATGAGCGCTCATGAACCATGAAAGCGGGGCGACATGGATCTGTAGAGGATCTACAGAATGTAAGGCGAGATCCTTGAGCTGTTCATCTCTTGGATCAAGCGAGCTATGGCAGCCTTAAGACAGTAGCGGGACAAGTGGAGCATTGGGTGCATAGATCATAGATGAAGCAGAGGCAGAGGGAGATCTGGAGGCTGGGAGGAGCAGCGCAGAGCAAAGTAGCAGCAACGTAAAAGCAGTAGCAGCGCAGAGGCTGATGTGACTTCAACATCATAGTGCAGTGCTGCTTACGCAGTGCAGAGCTGCAGCAGCGCAAAGAGCTTTAGAGGGACAACACAATGTAGCAACAACGTGATAGATTTCAGCACAAGGCGCTGATGTGACTTTAGTAGTGCAGAGGGACTCTGATTACTCTAGCAGAGCTGTAGCTGTGCATCGTTCTTTAGATGCCAGCGCAGATCTGTAGCCTATGGAGCTTCAGTGATGAGGATGCAGCCCATCAGGCTTGTTTGTCAATGATTGGGCAGGAGATTCAATTGTTACTCTCAACAACTAAAGTTGCAGTGCATCAAATCAGTAGTGGTAGTGCTATGAGCAACATAGATGCAACATATTGAGAGGGAGCTACAGTATAGTGGTTGCAGTGGCAGTGGCAGAGTCATGGGTAGCAGTACAGAATGGAAGCAACAATGCAGAGTTGAATGGCAGGAGGCCAAGCTTCAACAACATAGAACCAGTGCCCAAAATCATGTAATACATAAGTGTGATGTATTGCTAGAGCACACCCCTGATGCTAAGAGGGAGTGTTGAGATTTTGTGTATTTGGGGTAGCATCAGTTGTGCTCTAGGTCCCAAATTTTGTGGAGAGACTAGAGTACACTTGATCTACAAGGCCTAGAAATGGATTTGGGAAATTTCATCTAGTTTAGGAGATATTAAATTAATTAATTATTTTAATGTATTTCCGAAGTTAAAACTTAGGAAAATAAAATAATTGAAGTGAATTTAATTAAACATGTGATGAAATTGTCTTAAGTCACACAAATCAAGTTTTCTTTTAATCTTAGCCATTGATTAAAGATTTAATCTTGGCTGTTGATTTGTCAACGAGAAAAGTATAAAGGAAATGCTTGGGGTCATTTGTAAGACACAGAGGCAGAGCACTGAAGCTAAGCTGAGATTCTAGGGCGGGGTTGCTAAGAATTCTCAGAAGTGTTTCAGTTGCAGAGAGGGGAATTTATACCAAGGGGATGATCTGATCCTGGGGTCTAGAATACACAAGAGGCAGAGAAGAGAGCAACAAAGACAACACAGAGGAAGCATCGACAGCAACATCAACAACAACAGATGACAACAGTAGCAGTAGCAGACGGCAGCAACAACAAGGACATCGTGATTTTTCAGGAATCCCTTCAGGGGTTATGCAGAGACCCTTAGGGGTAGCGTAGTGACTGTGTCACCTAGTCTGGGGTAACGCAGTCCCTTCCAATGACAAAACTGAGCATTTGGAGGCCTTCAGAGGCAGATGCAGTGTCTTTCAGGGGCAGATTCGGGGTTTCTAGGCCTAGATCTGGTTGAGTTTTGTAAATCCCGTTCGAGGGTGTGGATCAATCAATATTCATGGTCTTAGATCAGCCAAGCGCTGCAGATCTAGAGTTTTCTCTCTAGGGTTTTCTAGATATGGAACCCAGAGTTGTGTATTCAGAAATATTCTTAATAATAGAGCTCTCCAGCAGCCAGAGACCGGTTTTCCCACATTGGGTTTTTTCGGGGACAGTTTGTCCAGAAATAACTGTGTCACTTTGTCTATGTGTGCATGTGCTTATTCTAGATCTGAATTGGTAGAGATCTGTTATGTGTTTTGCTTTGATGTTAACTTGAATTTATTTAGTTGATAACTTGTATAAGGAGGAGAAGCTCAATCGGATTAATAAAAATAATTTCTGCATAAGAATTAAGATTCAGAAATTTCTAGAGGTGCATTGGTAAGGCCAAAAGGCATGACCAAAAATTCATAATGACCCTCATGAGTTTGAAATGCTGTTTTCATAATATCTTCAGTCTTCATTCTAATTTGATGATATCCTGAATGGAGATCCAACTCGTTAAAATAAATTGCGCCATGTAATTCATCCAATAATGCATCAATCACATGAATGAGAAATTTATCTTTAATAGTGAGCTTATTGAGCTCCTTATAATCCAAACACACATGCTATGATCCATCCTTCTTGTGCACCAATACTACTGGAGCACAGAAAGAACTTTGACTGGGTTGAATTATACCAGCCTCTAACATTTCTGCAATCATACGTTCAATTTCTCTCTTTTGGACATAAGGATATCTGCAAGTCCTGATGTTTGGAGGAACACTTCCTGGAATCAAATGAATAGCATGATCATGATCACGAATGGGTGGGATTCCTTTGGGAGTTTCAAACACTTTGGAATAATTGTCCAAGATTTTTTGGAGATCTGGAGAAATAGATGATTTTGGTGTTGGAACTTCTAGTGAGCATAAGTTTGCAATTATGTCTCGTTGTTATTTCTTAAGAAGCTTTGTCATGACATTAGAGCTTATTATCTTTCCCGACTACCCTGAGATACCTCGTAATTCGATTTCCTTTCCTTCGGAAAAAAAATTCAAGAAAAGTTATTGAAAATTAAAGCTACCGTCCCCAAAGATTGCAACCATTGTACTACTAGTACAACATCAACACCTCCCATTGGAATGGAAAGCATTGGACTATTCAATACATATTCCCCCATGGTTAGCTTGATATTATGCCTTTTTCCAAAGCAATTTATAGTTCTTCCATTTGCAACCTTCACTTGATATTCTAGTGCTGGGTATAGGAAACAATTCAATTCCTTGGCTACCTTACAATGAATAAAATTATGGGTATTACCTGAATCAATCAACACTATTACCTTTTTCTTCTTGATATGTCCTTCAATCTCGGGAGTTTGAGTGGTACTTCCCGCCAATGCATTACACGATATGGTTAGACTCATTTCTTCTTTTTCTAGGGTTGGTTCTTGGTGGATATCCTCTTCTTTTGAATTTTCTTGTTCATTTTCTTCCTCCTTTTCACAATCTATGTAAAATAATTTATTCTCAGCACACTTATGACCTTTAGTGTATTTGCTATCACAACTATAGCAAAGCCCTTTTGTTCTTTTTTCTTTCCAATTGTTGTGGTGTCAACCTTGTAGGTTGTGGCAGTTTAGGAGTAGCAACACTTCCATTTTTATAGATGTCAGTGGTAGGCTTCCTTGTCGCCATAATTTTACAATCAATTTTTCTTGCCAACCTGAATGCCTTCTCTAATGAATCAGGTTCCCAAACGCGAACTTCATGTTGGATGTTATCTTTTAAAGTCCCTATGAAGACATCAATCATGCGTTCCTTTGGAATATCAATTACCCTTGTATTCAATTTTTGGAAGTCCTCAATGTGCTCCACCATTGAGCCCTTTTTTTTGAGATTTATCAATTGGCTACAGAAGGTGTTGCTCTTTGTATCCTCATAATGTGCTATCATTTCCTCCATAAAAATTGACCAAGTGACAGTTTTTTTACGGGAGCAAAGCCATCGATACCATACAAATGTATTTTGTTCTGAATGTAAAGTTGCAATGTGTACTTTTTGTGTGTTTTGCACATTATTGATATCAAAATATTGCTCCATCTGTAGTATCCATGTTACGGGATCATTGCCATCAAACTTCCTCATATCCATCTTTGGAATATGGTGGTTCTTCCATCCCATCCATCTTTAGCTTCCATGCCTTTCTTCAAACCATCCATATTATTCTTCAAACCATTCATCTTTGCTTCCACGTCTTTCTTCAAAACTTCCATTTAACTTTTTGTTGCTCTATGCGAGAGCGAAATTTGGTGCACTTGCTCTTGTAGTTTTGATAGATCATGTTGCAATTCTTCATCTTCACGAGTCATAGTAGAGTATTATGAGGGCTTAATGGGTGTTGAATTCTTTTTAAGGGGAATTTTAGAACCCAATACTATGCTTAATAGGCCCTTAGAATCACTAAAATTGATTTTTCAAAAAGACTTGTGCAATTTGAAAAAAGATACACACATTTTTCTTGCTTTTGAGGAGTTCGATATTGAAATTGAATTATCTCTGTAATTGCGGATCTTCAATATCTGAAATTTGGTCCTGTATTTTCCCTCTGAATCTTATTTCGAATGCCATAGATCTGACCTGATTTGGATACTTCACGACAAAGTTATGTTGAATCTCCCACAATGACCTAATTATGGACTGGTTTAGTAGAGTGAAATTGTACGATGTGCCACGTCTCACTGTTTCCTACTTCGGCTTTGAAATTGATAAACATGAAACTACAGTTTGTGTACTTGCGACCACTTCTTACAGAATTCCAATCCGATGCTCAAAGAGAGAGTTATGACGATTTTCCGAAGGTCATCTCTTTGAGATGAAATTCGGGGGTCTGAACAAACCCTAACTTCCACTGATCATATCTCCGAAAATATTGTTAACCAAGATCTGAAATTTTTATAGGAAGTTCCTTAGGATTTCGGCTTCGCTCTGTAAAAATTTCAACTTCTGATCCTTCGTTGAAAAAAGTTATAGCGAAAATTCCACGATGACCTATTTAGGTGAAATTTGAGAGCTTGAAGAAAGCCTAACTTCCACAGATCATATCTCCAAAAATATTGCGAACCAAGAGCTGAAATTTGTGCACGACATTCCTCAAGATTTCGGTTCTGCTCTGTAAAAATTTCAGCTTCTGAACCTTCGTAGAAAAAAAGTTATAGCGAAAATTCCATGATGATATGTTTGGAGCAGCGAAACCCTAAAATCCAAAGCTCTGATACCAAATGTTATGAAACCAACTCAAAATATAGAAGAAAAGAGAGATCAACGCCTTAGAAATCAACCACTTCGAGGGGGAAACCTCCAATACATTACATAAATGAACAATTCTTGGATGATACAAATGACAAAACCTTCTTCTATATATAGGGGTCCATGGGGTCACAATATAAACCTAGACGAGCTAACAATAATAATGTAAGGGAACAATAATAACAATATGGGGGTTACAGAGATACAAAAATAACAATTTGCGAGATACACTAATAAAAATAAGGGATTACACCAGTAATATGGGGACCTAACATATTTCAAATATAGGATTATTTGATGCTAAATGAGCAATTTTCCAAGTTGGCTTATAGCTTGTGCTTCCACATGTAGCTCAACAATTGTTGAATGTGTTTTAGATGTTCTTCTTAGGTATTGTAGAAAATGAGGATGTCAACTAGGCATATGGCGATAAAAAAATCAATAAATATTGGATAATATCGCATATCATCCTTGTGAGCATAATTGGTGCATTACTCGAAGTCAATTAACATGACCAACCCCTCGAACAGATCATCTTTAGAGTTTTAAGGTTGTCTTCCACACATTATTTGGCTTGATTGACACCTAGTGATGACTCGACATAAGATTAATCTTGTTGAAAAGCTTGGTGTCGTTAAGCTAGTCGAGGAGGTCATCAATTCTTATGAGGGGGTATCACATCTTGATTATTATTTTGTTAAAGGCTCTATAGTCAATACAAAGATTGCATGTCTTGTCCTTCTTTTGAACCATCATGATAGAACTCCCAAATGGTTGGGAGCTTGGTTAAATGTGGCCTTTTTGAATCATCTCTTGAATTGGGCTTTTTATCTCTTTCTTTAGAAGAGAGCACAAATATAAATGGTCATTAGGTAGAAGGCACTTAGTGTCAATCAATTGCTTTACTTGATAGTGTAGAGGTACTCTTGTAGGTGATATGAAGGTGTCTTTGTATTCCTCCACCCATTGATTAGCTTGTCTATGCTACATAAAGATATCCCTTAAAAAGGCCTGGTGATCACATTGATTTTCTTTGTTCTTTTTTATTTGACCACTAAGGGGAAAAACCTCCTATTTTGAGAGATGATCTCCTGCCAGCACGTAGCTATGATAACATATATTCTTGTAGTTGGGGCTACCTTTTGTGTCTTGTGGAGTTAATATTTTGAGGTGACTATGACACTACGTGGCTTTGACATATATATGGTTGTCAGTGTATGAACATCACAAGCATCAAGCATGGTGATGATACATAATGCCTCATCTTTGAAAGGCTTGATGCCATATTGCAAGTGACACTCTTCACTTATATGAATACCTTGTACCTTGTCATTGAATTGAAAAGTTGATAGTGTGTGGTTGGGGGTGTGACTTTGCGGGCAACATCATCTCCCTGACGACATTTGGTCGATGTTTTCAACAATGAAATGCAAGGATTTCCTCTTCACCCACATGTGAGTTGAAGGGGCGCTCACTTTCCTTGAACTCCTCTGGTTGGGTTTTTGTGGTGGTGATAGTAATACAAAGGAATGCGTTGATGATAAGTTTTCCCCTCTTTGTGATATCTTGCAACATTGAGGATGAAATATATTATAAGGCTTTTAATTGGACCGATAACCATTGTCTAGTATGACATTCAACATTATTGTGCCAAAGGATTTTGTGGGTGTCACATTACTTGCTCATGTCCTTTAACTTCTCATTCACTAATGCATGTGTCATTAGTAAGTTTTGAGGGTTGTTATCTTTACTTTGTCCTTTGTTATGGAGAGTTAGAGATTTTTTCACTCTTCTTGGCATTGTAGTGAATTTCCCACTCTAATCTCTTTCTTAACATTCAATGAATTGCTTAATCTTAAGTAGAGTAGTAAGCATCTTCGAATAAAGAGATGTAAAAGAAACCCATTTATATTTAGAAATATATATGTATATTTTTGTAATATCTTATAACTAAGTGTTGTTTGGGGTCCCTAATATATAGTTTTGTACGTTCGGTGATGTTGATCTACTTAACTGTTGTTTGGAGTCTCTAATACATAGTTTTGTACGTTGGGTGATTTTGGTCTACTTAAGTGTTGTTTGGAGTCCCTAAAACAATCCCTAATACATATTTTTGTACATTGGGTGATGTTGGTATACGTCAACATTGTTTGGGTTTTACCTTGTCGCAAGGTTATCCATCTCATGCATTAGGCATCACCAAATTCTCCCCAAGTGGATTTTATGGTATATACTTTAGAATTTTTGGTATGTTGTACATAATAAGCATCCCACCAATCTTTGACATGGGGAAGGGATCTCAAAATTGTGAAACTAATGTTAGTGTTAAAACAATGATGAAACTGGAAATTATTCTTCCAATTGATAAAATTATTATTCAGTTTTTTTTTTTCTTTACACTGACAGAATAACGAAGAATTCACATCGCAATTTCTTCACAAATAAAATGTTGCGAAAAATAAACCGAAAATTGTGAAAATGCTAGTACACAATAAATATTCAACAGTTATTTTTGGACAATTGTCCCCGGAAAAATCCAATGTTAGAAAACTGATGCAACAATTGAGGGTTTTATTATTATGCAACAATCAATAATTTGAATACAATCTATGGATGCTCAACTGGAAATCCAATCTGAGAGAAATATTGGCAAAGTCAATTGAGAGAAATTTACCCTCCTCCACAAGCAATCCCGAATTTGTTTGGCCACTCGCACTGGCTAACTCAGACCCCTTTGCGCAACTTCTATGCAAGCCTTACGTAGTCACCCACACACATTGCTCGGATTTGCCACGAAACTACCTCTAATTGATAACTATTGCTTTGGGATGAATTATCTAGACCTCTAGAAATTTATTTTACCTCAGACAATTGAAGCCTCCTATTGCTCAACCAAATCAAATTTCTGTCTTGAGGCTACCGCGCAATCCCTGCATAACCCCTTGGCAAAATAACTTGACCTCCTCTCCTAACTCTTTGAAATTGGAAACTTCCTTTGTAATCATTGTCTTTGCCCCTCTACATCCCTTTTGGCTCTAACTTACTTCCTCTGCTCGACCTCTAAAGTTGGATGGCTCGATCTACCAAAGATCTCACACAATTGGCTTCTCTCTCCTCTATCTATCTCCAATCCCACCAACCTCCTCTTATAATCTCCCATTGGCTCACCAACGACCATGATTAAAACCTCATCAATGGCTAAGGTCATCTTTGAGTCGATCATGTGAGTTTCTAGAGAATTCTAACATTTCTAAATTAATTCCCATTAATTAATCGATTTTCCTAAGTTAGAATTTGGATTTTTTTAATTATTGATCAATTAATTTAATTGAGCTGGCTTTAGGTGGAATTTCCATAAATGATTTCTAGGTTTTGAAGATATCATGTGTTATAGCCTCTCCATAAAGTTTGATACTAGAATGTCAATGCTACAAAAAGTAACACTCTCTCTTAGCAAGGAAGGTGTTTTATCCCATAACATCCTCCTTACATGTTGTTGATGATTGACATCTGTGAAAACTGCCATTGCCCACCACCTACTATGCAACTCTGAAAAATACTGCATTTTTGTTGCTGCTGACATTGCACTGTACAATTGTGTTGCTGCCAACTCTGCTACTGCACTGCATCTAATCTCATGTTGATACTGTTACTGCAACTACTGCAACTGAAATCCAAAATCTCTTTGGATATGAATCAATTGTCTCCATGTTGCAGTTGTCTCCCGAGTCTCTGACTACTAGTTGTCTCTGCATTTTCCACCGAGTTTGTTTGCATTGCTATTGCACTGTGCTCCTCAACATTTGTTTGCAACTAGTGTTGCAATTGTCCCTCAAGAATTGAATTCATCAAACCGACACTGATCCACCTGCTAATAAATACTGTGGGCCCCTATAGCAAGGGTGATGATCCATGAGGAAACACCTATCTGATGCTCACCTCAATGGACCCTGCCCAACTCTACGCAACTTTGGAGTCAAGAACTCAATTTCTCCCCTCCTCTCTCCTGGAGATATAGCTACATACAAAACGAAATCTTCCTCCAACTTGGAGGAAAACTCATCAATCTCTGCCTAAGTTGTTGGTTGCTCCTGCTTCTCCTTCTTGTCCTTCTTCCTTTGAGGACATTGAGTGTTGTAGTAACCAAACTCACCACATGTGACGCATTTGACCTTCAACAGGTCCTACTTCTTCTCACATCCCTGTGAGCCTTGTCCCTAACTGAGACCCTTCTTTTCTTTTCCCTTTGATGCAAGGGCTACATTCTCCTCCTCCTTCAGACTTTTTGACCTTTTGATGTTGCCACTCATACTAATCTTGGCTAGATAAAGTCGCATTTCATCGTGTGAAATATGCCCATAAACAATCCCATCTAGGTTGTTGATCTCATCCAGTAATGCCTGGGATGAAAGTAGCCCACTCCTCGGTGAAACCACTGATGGCCACACACACAAGTTCAACTTCTTGTGGCACTTCTCCTATTGCTAATAACTCATTCCAAATATCTTAAATCCCAGTGAGGTAGGGGGTAACTCCTCCCTTCTGCATCTTGGTGGTCTTCAACTTCTCTTTTAGGAACATCTTTCGATTCTCAGAAGGATTATGATATAGTGGTACGAGAGTATCCCACATTTCTTTGGTTGTATTCTCGACTGCAAAGTGTGAGACTATATGATCCCGAACTCCATCAAGGGTCAACTTCTTCACCCTGGCCATCTCCTTGTTTTAGTTGTCCAACTTCTGCGGGTATGTCAACAAAACTATTACATTTTCTGCATATGCCTTCAGGCTAATATCATCCAATAGGAATTCCATTTTGGACTTTCAAATGATGTAGTTGGATGCACCATCCAATCTATCCTGATCTCTAAGCCCTACCGAGGCCATTTTCTGCAAAAGTCACAACTGGGAAATATAAACAGCAATCTCCTCCCCTGCTTGGCTACCTGCTTTGCAATTCGAACTCCCTTCTAGAATGCGAATTCTTGCTAGTTGGTTTTTCCTTTGCAACTGGAAATCATGAATTTCCTTGAACAAGAAACCCTCTATGTGTGCTCTTTCTCTTCCACCCAGTGCTGATTATGCTACTGTGAAATTGCTGCAAAAACAACTGCACCCATATCAAGAATTTGCTCCGCAAGAAGTATTGAGCTGCTCACTTACTACCTATTGTAATTACTTCCAGACAAATCAACCCTTCCTGCACTCTGCAACTGGAAATTCGACCTTGTCCATCAATTCGTACTACTTTGCTAGGCCTTGCACAATTCTGGAAATCGAACTACCATACCCCCTCTGAATTTGAACGATTTCCTTTTTCCGCATTTGAGCTTCTTGTATGATCAAAATTTCTCTGATACCATGTGAAAATTTGCATAAAAAAGAAACAAATGGAAATTATTTTTCAAACTGATAAAATTATTGTTCACTTTATTTTGTTACTGACAAAATAATGAATAATTCATGTTACATTTTCTTCAGAAATGAAACGTCGCAGAAAATAAACTAGAAACTGGGAAAATGCTAGTGCACACAATAAAAAATTGGCAATCGTCCATGGAAAAACCAAATGCAGGAAAACTAGTGTAACAACGAAGGTTTTATTATTATGCAGCAGTGAATAATCTGAGTACAATCTATGGATACTTAAATGGAAATCCAATCCGAGAGAATATTGACAATATCAACTAAGGGAAATTTACCCTCCTTCACAAGCAATCCCGACTCAGTCTGGTCACTTGCACTGGCTAACTCAGACTCCTCTGCGCAGCTTTTGTGCAAGCCTTGTGCAGTCAACTCCACACACTGCTCGAATTTGACACAAAACAACCTCTAACTGATAACTGATAATTGGGGATGAATTCTCCGGATCTCTAGAAAATTATTCTGACCTCTAGCAATTGAATCCTTCTCCTATTCATCCAAATCGAATTTCCCTCTTGAGGCTATTGCGTAGTCCCTGTGCAACCTCTTGGAGAAATAACTCAGCGTCCTCTCCTGACTCTCCGCAATTAGAAACTTCCTTCAGAATCACGGTCTCTACCCCTCATCGTTCCTTATAGCTCAAACTATCTTCCTCTACTTGACCTCTGAAGCTGGATGGCTCGATTTGCCAAGGAACTCACACTACTGGCTTCTCTCTCCTCTATCTATCTCCAACCCCATCGACCTCCTCTTATAATCTCTCGTTGGCTCACCAACGACCATGATTAAAACTTCATCAACGACTAAGATCATCTTTGAGTCAATCCATGTGAGTTTCTAGAGAATTTTCACCTTTCTCAATTAATTAATTGATTTCCCCACATTAGACTTAGGCTTTTTTAAATTATCGATCAATTAATTTAATTGAGCTCTCTCTAGGTGGAATTTCTAGAAACAATTTTTGGGTTCTAGAGGTCTCATGTGTTTTAACCTCTCCAAAAAGTTTGAGACTAGAACACTGTCCGATGCTACAAAAACTAACAATTAGACCATCCCTCCAAAACTTTGTGTGTTTATCTTACCTTCAATCACAATGCAAGGATTTCAAAAGTGTGAAAGGAATCTTCTCATCATTAAAATATTGTGAACAAAGAAATAATCCCTTACTATATTAAATGATCTCTCGAAATCTTGTGCATTTATATTGCATTGAAATTAAGGGATATCAAAATCAAGTTGTGCATTGAAGAGTGCCATTCTTTTGAAATTATTTCTTGTTGAAGGTGCCTCTGATCTATGGGTGAAATAGTTGTTTTTTTTGTTCTTTTGTTGCTTAAGGACTTATTGAAGCAATAACTTGATAGAGTCCACTACTTCATCATCTTTCTTTACTTTGTTCAAAAACCATGGTAGGTTTATTATTTTCGCAATGAAGATTTTCACTAGGCTTGGTTGCTTTGAGGCCCAACTCCTTATACCTTGACCTTGTTAAGGAGGCGCATAAAAATAACAGATAAAAAATTGCTTTAATCCCACTAATCCATATATGATTGAACATGAAATGAAAGGCCAAAACATTGCATAGATAACCCAATATATGATATTCAAAGCAAAGTATTACATGAAAAAGTCCTATTGATGAATCAAAGGGTGAAATGCATTGCAATGTATATAACAATACCAAATGGCTAGAGTTGTGGTAGCTTATATGCGAGAACATATGTGAAGACTATGCTCATTTGCAAAAATCCCTTAACAATGTAGAAACAATATTTTCTAATGATGTCAATGAAATCTAAGAAGAAAAAAATCTTGAAATGCAAGAAACCTAGCCCTGGTATGATCAATGCTAAGTGGGGATGCTTAGATGGACAACTATAAGTTGTCTAAATAAAGGGGAGCATTGCTAGAATCATAGTGTTTTTCTTGGTGCTCTATTTTGGGTCTTTTTTAGCTCATTAGAAATAACATTAGATGATTTAGTCATGTCCTTGATAGTTGTGCATGTTGAAAAGTGTAATTAGGATCAATCTTCATATTGACTATGTAATTATGTATTTATGTAAAGAAGAAAACAAATATACTAAATTTTTATTGTTGTACTTGCTTCTTTGGTTTCATGAGAAAGTTTTTATTATAGGTCAATAGACTTCTTCTTGATGTCTATTAGTGTTTGTCTTCTGTTTATAAGTGTAATTAGTGTCATGTATATGAAGAGCCTAGTCATTAATAAATGCTCCAAGACTTTGTCATGAACCTTGTGGAAGAATGGCTTAAAATAACCCTCACTCAATGTTGAAGATAAGCTCCAATATACTGAGATCTAGTCAGCTTCTACACAGTGATATAGTCGACCTACAAACTGTGTGTAAGGTCGACCTAACAGGTGGAATTGTGCCATATATATACACAGGACTTGTAGTTCATTTGTCACCAATAATATTGCAAATTCCTCTGAAACAATATGGATTCCTCTAAGATTTTACAGAGTATATAAGTGCAGATTTATGAGGTCTTGTACAGGGTTATAGTGCAGATTTGTATGAGGTATCACAACATTTGTTTTCAGACCTTATATCAGGAAGAACACGTGGATATAACACAGAAGTATTGCATACTGTATTGTGACACCAAGAAGAGCAAAGGACCTGAAACATAAGTGAAGTTAAGGGCAGTGTACAAGTACTATAAGTGCGGATTTGTTTGAAGAAGGATTTGCTAATTGTCCCGAGGTTAGATTGCGGATTAGTATACACATACAGTACATGAAGTTGAGACAATGACCTAAAGAAGAAAGTAGTCTTAAAGGTCTGGAAAAGTTATTTGCCTTCCTAACTACAGTTTAAGGAATAAAGTTACAAGTGTATGCAAAGTGAAGATGATTCAGTGTCCAGTAGTTGACTAAGCAATAAGAAGTAAAACTTAGAGACCGAGTTCTCTAGTACTAGTCCATATCCGTGAAAATTGGTGAAGAATAGAAGAATCAAGTTTGAGATCATCTAAGAAGAAGTGTCAAGGTCTTGGATGCATACATAGGTCAAGGGTCTGAGTCTTGGTGATGGTACTTCTCATTTGAAAATCTATAAGAAGAATTTCTTGTGGGTTTTCCTCTCCAAGAGGGAGAGGATTTGCCCTGGCTCTAGCAACCTATTTTTTGTGTCTCCTGTATTTTGATAATTGACTTGATGAAAGACTAAATAAGCTAAAGAAGAGAGGACATAAGTAACTCAAGTAACCTCTCAAGTAATTATCAAGAAGAGAATTTGAATTAAATGCTAGCCCACTAAATTCTCAACAGTGCACAACTGTGTTTAAAAAATGAGTTGGAAAATCATGACATGACAATTGTTAGCATGGGCACTGTATTTAGGACAACCTTGGATGGCCATTTGGATCAACATAGTTATTATGTTCCTTGGGAGACTCTAATCTTGTATTCTATTGCTTGGATCAAGTTTTCCATGTCTTTTTTATTTTGAAATCATTGTTGCAAGACATATCATATAACAATGCATTTTGTTCAAAATTGCTAAATACTTCTCCTAAATATGGTTTGCATATTTGGTACAGTAAACACTTAAAAGTATCACTTTATTGGGTATCGCTACTAGCTCAAACCTCATGACCTTAATCCCCAAATTCGTATTCCTCCAAACACCGTCTTTGGTTTTAGAGTATTTTTGTAATTGTGTAAAACCAACATCATTTAATGGGATGAAAAAATCAAATTGCTACCAACACTTGAGCTACATCAAGTGTCTCCAGTGATTCATGTTTTCCATGGCCATCGAATATGAGAAGTTGTTTTTCATTTATGATGTGCCCCCTCAAATTAACCTACTAAAGTGTCCCAATTAACTTAATAAAAACTCGCCATCCAATATGGGATGTTCTTTATTTACGATATATCCCCTCAAACTAACCTACAAAAATGTCCCAACCACCTCAAGAAAATCTCCTTGTGATTTTCTTGTTAGCTTTATGGACATACATCTCTTACAATGTTATCCCCAATGTTTGTCTTCCTTAATACGAGAAAACACTTGTTTGCACCACAAAGCATTGTAAACCACTTTTTTTTTTGAAATAACTTAGAAACATTTTGATTTCATCTCACTTAAATAATTCATATCCCACAGTTCTCTTTATGTGCATAACATTTCAAAATCTCAACCTGGCCATATAGTTTTGTGCCACTCTTTGTTTTTTGAAATAATTTAGAAAAATTTCTATTGCATGTCAGTGCAATAATTCACATCCCATAATTCTTTGTGTGTACATAACATTTTAAAATCTCAACATGGCCATATAGTTTTGTGGCATAAGTTTTCAAGGTTATCAAATGACATATTGAAAATTGTCATTATTGCTCCTCTATCTAGTTTTAGTCCTTTCACCTTTTGTAAATTAATCTTGGGATGTTAAGGCTGGAACCCTACTTGCCATGACTAAACATGGACATTGTTGGGGGTGGGGTCCATTTTTTTATGAAAAAATTTAGCAATAGATGCCATGAGTTGCTCAACCTTTGAAACTTGTGTTTGTATGATAAAGTCCATAATGTCTTTAACATTCTCTTTAAGCAAAAAGTGATGATGGTCCTCTTTCGATTGTTGATGTTAAATTGTTCAATTGATATAGAGAAGTGGGAGCAATTCACTACTTTCTTGCTACCATTGTAAGTGAATATTTGTTCATCTCCACATTGTTTATGCTTCTTTCGATATCATCCATCCACGCCTCACTAAATTGAGTTGCTTTGTTACAACAATGTATTGAACTTCCACTCTTGGTTGTTTATTTGTAACATGATGTTTGTAATGTCTTGAATTACAACTCTTCTATGTTTGGGAGTCTTTCCCCTTAGAAGACCCTTTTAATCATAGTTGCCACATATCTTCCCACAAGTTCGAATAAAAGGCAGTGGATAATAAACATTAAATTTGTGTATTGAATTTGTATTTCATTGGAAAATGATTCAAATTTTAAGTTATTAAATGTGCGTTGCTAGTATTCTTATAAGTAAATTTTAATTTGTTAAATTTAACTGTGGGTATTCTTATAATTTCATGGTAGGTGACCAATTAAACTTCAATAAGGAAACATTAAAAGATAATATCCTTATAGATTCCAATTCCCATTAAGAGATAATATCTTTATAGATTCCAATGCCCATGATTAATAAACCCAAAATCTATCATCCATGTCAAAATTTGCTTATTAGATTGTGCCTGGTCCACATTGAAAGCTTTGTTCAATGCATTATATTAGTTCATATAATACTTGTCACAACATGACATGGCTTGATGTTAGTGTTTCCTACAAAATATTTGATTCATGGACATTGCTTGCTACATGTGAAATTCAACAAAATCCCATGGTAGTAGGCATAGTCAATGCTTGACCAAGTTGTGATATCATTTTTCTGAAGGATGGAAATGAAATGTCCAACCATACTTTGTTATGCACATGGTGGGGCTTGGATAGAGTATGATATCACTAGTAGTAGTACACTTTGTGATCAATATTGGATAATGATATGTATGGTTTTTTATTAGTGGAGTGTGTTGTGCCATCCCTCTAGTAGGCAACAAATTAACCTTCAACAAGGAAACATTAAGGGACAACAACATCCTTATGATTCCAATCCCTGTGATTAATCAACTTGATAATCTTTGATCCGTGTCAAAATTTTCCTTATCCTCAATCCACGTTGAAAGCTTCGATCAATGAATTATATCAATTTTTCATTTAATTCTTGTTGCTATGTGGCATGGCTTGATTTCAGTGTTCACCTAAAAATTATTTAGTTTTAGTTAATGGACATTGCTTGCTACATTTGAAATCCAACAAACTCACATTGTAGTGGACACACTTGACTAATTAGTAATATCATTTTCCTAAAAGGTGGAAATGAAATGTGCAACCATACTTTGTTATGCACATGATAGGGATAGGATAAAGTATGATATCACTAGTACACTCAATAATCAATATTGGATTAAGCTATGTGTGGTTTTTTATTAGTGGTGTTCATTATGCCATCAGCTTGCATTGGTGTTTGTGCCAATGAACATTTTGAAGTTATTAAATTAAAAAAAAATCATTATTAAACATATTTTATTTAAAAAAATTAATAGTTGTTTTATTTGATTGAGCACCAAATAGTTATGAGACAAATTCCTTGGTGCTTTGTGCGTAATTGTTACATCAAAAATTGTGTTAGTCTTATCATATATGAGTGTTTGGTGGGGGAAAAATTGGATGAATTTTTGTGGCAAGAGTCCAACATAGTGCATTGATATGCATGAGTGGTCATGATAAGTGTCTAATGAAAGCAAGCTTCTAGTAAGCAATACAACCAACAAAGGATATAAAGGATATGGTAAGTAGGATTGTGTCGCATGGGATGCTTGCATTAATGCAAGTTGTTGGTTGGAGCCGATGACATGGAGTGTTGAGTAATCGTGGTGTGGCAAGAAGGATGTGTTATTAGTCTTTTGGAGCAAAGGTATTCCAAAATTCACTAATATGCAAGTTGTTGTTTTCTACATAAACCAATCAAAAATCGATTTGTACACAAGGAAGATATAAATAACAAGCATAGTAATGAAATCTAACATGACATATTCAAACTACAATGCAAAAAAAATAAACGAGAAGAAAATAGTGTAGGAAACATGAAATTTATTTATGGATGTAGAAGGGGTACAATATCTCCCAAAGACACTAAAGGGATCCTTGGAGGAAATGGTCCCTTGGATATCCTAAAGAAGGATCCTCCTTTCCCTCCCTTGTAGGTGTAATCTCTTGTCAAGAAGTTTCTTGGACACTCTCCAATGGTGAGCTCCAACATTACAAAGACATGCAATTTGTGAGACAATTTTTGGGCAACATAACTTTGCAATGACTTCTCTCTCTTCCAAATGGTCCCCATTGCAGTGGTATTTCTAAGCCAAGGTCCATGGTTTGTTCTAATTTGGCTCATTGATGAGATTTGACATTTTATATAGGATGACATTAAAAATATATTACTTATTTAGGATGACAAGAGGAGTCCTTTGAGTGCTCCATAACTCCTCCTTAATGGGGTGGAGGCTCAAGATTGAGGCACCTAACCATGTACGTCTACCTAACAAGGATCATTTAAGGTAACTTGCCTCACGTATCTCTAAAATGTCACTCTCTAAAGATCTACGCGGTTGTTGAAAAAAAATTGGTGAGGATCCATGCAAACTTGAAAGACTGGATTTGCATGGATTAATCAAAGTGTTCTTAGTGATAAGTAATCATCTTATTCTGAGTGGCTAATTTATTGACCTTTGGGAACCTTTAATTTTGATGATTTTTGACATATTTCGACCTGAATTGGCACCTCTTAGTCTGCACTTTTTAGGTGATAAGAGTTGCCCCCTGATGTATGAGTTTAGGATTTAACATATAGCCAAAATACATCACACTTGTTTGGATGATTATGAGTCTTGTTGCTTCTTGGGAGAGATACCCTGGTTTGAGAGAGGAATAGTTCTTATAAAATAAACTGTGGAATCCATTATCGAGTGTTGCAACTAAAATTGATCCCTTTAATTTTTTCAATCGTTTGAAAATTTTGATCATTCTATTACATTATTCCTATGATTGCAAAAAAATCTTTTAAGGATTTTTCATCATATTGCAAAATTTAAATGAAATTTGGTTCATCACCTTTAAGTTATCCTTTGCCCAATACCTCTTTCTAGTTTAAAACATGTTAAGAACTAGATCATACATAGTTGTCATAAAAAAATCCCTTGTTATTCCTTTCCTTAAAGCGAGTAGGATAACCTTAAGGCGTAACATATTTAAAGCCAGACGCAACATAGGTATATTTACAACTAGGCATAAATAATGTATTAGCAGGCTAGGCATAACATGTTGAAAGCTAGATTGTGTCATTCAAGCATGCAATGTCCATCAATGTTCATGATATCATTTAGTACCTAGCTCTCGGCGAGGTCATCTTCTTGGGTGATTTAAATGCTTGTACACTATCCTGCTAGATTCCTATCCATCATCATGACATGACTAGGGAAATGTAAAACTTAAGTGTCCTCAAATCCATTTCTTCTTAACTTTATCATATATTTCATGCAACTCACATATCAAAAAATACTTTTGCATAGAGGTTAATGTTTTTAATTTCATTTTGATAAAAATCACCCCCAATTTCCTATTTTCCCTATACGTTACAGGTCACAATAAATGACATGATGAATTATCATTCCACTTAGAAAATTTACAAAAATCACCACTATTCAAACAATATAACTACATTTTTTAAAGAGCTTCCCGGATTATCCACAGTATTAAGGAACGTAAGTCAACGTTTCGAATCCCAACGGGGATCCATCATCAAGACATTAGAATGAAGAATTGAGTGAAGGGTTTTAGACCATGTAGTGACGAATATAAATACATCATATCCGAAAATCTATGTTACTAACTTCTCTCCTTTCCATTTTAACTTGATTACATTTTTGAGCTTGAAGGGCTGGAAATTATCAATGCAAAAATATTATCATGCTTAATATTTCATCTCCTTTCGAGTTCAACACCATATAAAATGGATTAATTTCCTAAAGAGTATTAATGAAGTACAAGCATGTCATTATTATATTATTTTTAATTAAAAATGAACACTTAACATGACCATACATTTTATTCATTAATAATATTAAATAATAAAAGGTGTAACTTTAAATATGCTATATGTCCTTTGGTTACTATCAATTGCATGATATATTTACACCCCAAAGGTAGGTACTTTAGTTACTATTAATCGCATTTTTAAGTCATTCATACCCTATATTTTCATGGGTTATTCTTTGAGATATATGATTATTAATATATTTTTAGAGTCATCATAAATAACCTATCTCACTTTATAGTATGAAGATATGCCTCGCGATATAAAAATATTTATCTCCTACCATTTGTCACTTACCATTCAATTCATGAACAACCTTTTAATACCCAAAGTAAGCCTTGGATGAAAATTTGGAATGAAGATAACACACAGTTTATTAAAACATTTAAAACTTAATAATCCAAATTGTTGATTATGTTTTAACAAACGTAATTGTATACTTATTCTATTGAACTATAAATATTATTCAAGTTTATCATAATAGAGTTGCAAGGATATTATGTTAATGCAACAATTATATATTCATTTATCAAAGCATGGTTCAATGTCATAACTATGATTCTTTATATGGTCACTTACCTCCAGATTTATCCATGTGTAAACTAAGTTATGGAAAACAATAATAAACTTTCATGGTTTCATCCCATGCTTAAAGCAGTTTGACTTTACTTTCAAATTGGGCGGAATGACTTTGATTGACTCACGCACATGAAAGCTGGTTTCACCTTTTTTCCTCCATTGATTGTGTTCAAACATGGACAAGTTACTGTGCCAAAATCAATATAGACCATTGGATAAAAAGTAAATTAATCTTGAGCCAAAAAGGGAAACTCTCCTTGGAATTTGTATGATTTCAACATGTTTCTATAGATTTGTATGGGATACCTTGTTGATATTACTGACCTTTCCCTCCCTCGCAAAGATTGAGTTTTCCTTGTTAAAAGGGAAATATATTGTGCTTCTTTTTGAAAAACAAGTACGCTAAATTGGTTATTAAATTGAAAATTATCATGCTTCAAAGACATCGATGGATTCATGAACAGGGGGTTTCATGGGAGGAGTGGGACATGGACATTCGCCAAAGGATGGAAATAGTCTTGTTTGGTATCCCATAGGCTTGCCAAGCCATGCTGGGAGAGGATATTGTAGATGTAGTGGGTACGCCACATCGGGAGTGGTGACCTACGCTAAGGAGGGAAGTAGTGGTGGCAGACGATGATGTCGATTTTGGCCCTAGATCTAGATGTAGGTGAGGACCCTCCTATTGGTAGGAGAGGGGGGTGTGGTGGTGCCCCAACTTTGTTACCTCTAGAGTGGGGTTATTGAACAATATGTATGGTAGAAGGCGAAGCACACATTATGAAGGTGCTCCTCAAATTTTGCTACGACCCCTCATGGCATATATATATATATATATCACATCAGAAGCAATATACATCAAAATCACACATGGAATATATATATATATATATATATATATATATATATCCAGTTTAGGATATGATTTATTATGTGGTCACCAATGTTGTTATGATTTCGTGGTATGTATGTAAATATGTTTTGGTCAAAAAACAATATTAACAACTTGGCATGAAGGTACTTTCTAAATAGGTGAGGGTCACAATCTTGAAAGACATGGTTTAACTGGGCGATAACATGCATGGATTTAAGGAACACATGCAGGTGGCAAATTCCAAGCGGGATGGCATATGTCAACAGGGCTATGATTCCATTGTATTCGGCTTGGTTGTTGGTGGCTTGCTCGATACATCCACCTATGTGGAGTAGGGTATGATTGGGGGAGTAAATGGCCCAGGTTGTCGAGGTCATGTTCTGAGTCTATTAAGAAGCACCATCAACGAGGTCGAGGAAGTACGCTAGTGAGTGATGCACCTATGAAGGAACAGAAGGGTAAAGATCAAAGAGATGGTATTGAGGCTCCTAACACATAAGAAGCACAAAACGATTGTACAATAACAATTAAGGGACAACAATTATTATCTTCAGTAATGGAATTTTTTTGGGATACAATCCACTGACGAGGTCTAATAAATGTTAGTTGCATAGTGTTTTAGTTATTAGATATTACAATTTGTTTATTTACAAAGTTTACGTAACATCCATACCCAACAAAAAATGGATGGGATGGTGTTACTTACGATGATTAATGTATATGTAATCCTTTTCGTGGTTGACAAGTAACCCTTGATTGAAACTAACGGTCCACAACCAAACTACTAGTAATGGGGGAAATTATGTCTAAAGGGAACTTTCCACCCAACCAATGCAACACATGAACCCATAGCCCTTGATTGAAGCTAATGGTCCACAACCAAACTGCTAGTAATGGGGGAAATTATGTCTAAAGGGAACTTTCCACCCAACTAATGCAACACATGAACCCAAGTGTTGCCTTCTAGGAAGGGCCCCAAGATTAATGAGAACATGGGATAAAACTCAATATCACTCACTCCACCCAATAGATCCACTAAAGAGTTAAGCATATGGTTTCATTAGCTAGGTGTGGTGAGGATGCTTGTGGATTTATAACACCCCCATAACCTTTTAGGCTATGGTGTGTGTTTTTTCATGGAGACAATTCTTGGTTGCAAGGGAACCAATGCCCGGGGCATCTCAAGATTGATAAAGAACTACTAAAATCAATGGACAAAGGGACAAGCCATGAGGGCTTGCAACAAAACTTCTAATTCTGAAACCTTAGCTTCCAATACAGAATGGCCAGAAAAGTCTGAGGGTTGCAAGGTATTGGATTAAAGGGGTGGTTTTAGGAGAAATATAGAGGACAAAGCTTATATTCAGGAAATTAAGAATATTAATATAAATTCTGCAGAAAGTGTTGTGGGGAGAAATAGTAAACAAAAAAGGAATAGGAGAAATAACCAAATTAGAAACTGAAGGATAAAACTCTTGAAAGATAAATACTTGGAAACTTTTATTTATGAAATGATTCTCCGTGCATACAAGCCTCTCGGGCCACCTCTTTTAACTTAGTCTATTTCGTTATTCCAACTATATTTTGTTATTCAACCTACATTTCGTTATTCTAACTACATAGGTAATAAGTAAATTTACAATGTTTGTTGTCACATTTTTAACAAACTCCACCTTGACAACGAATTTTCCTAATGCCCATTCATCGTATTTTCTGCAAGCCGAGAGAAGCAAGACACCATCTCAGCCTCTCTACTGTAACTGGCTTCGTGAATATATCTGCATGATTCTCCTGTGTACGCACCTTCTTAAGGACTACTTTGCCGCCTTCGATTACATGTCTCACAAAGTGATACCTTACATCGATGTGCTTAGTCTTGCTGTGATAGGCTGGATTTGTAGCCAAATGAATAGCGCTCTGACTGTCACAAAACACATTCACTTTCTCCTGCGTCCTTCCAATCTCATCAAGCAGACCTTTTAACCAGATTGCCTCTTTACAGGAATCTGAAGCAGCTATATACTCTGCTTCAGTAGTAGACAAAGCAACTGTCTCTTGAAGTTTTGACATCCAACTGATTACTCCACCTGCAAGAGTAAAAACATAACCTGTAGTAGACCTCCTTTTGTCCAAATCACCTGCATAATCAGCATCCACATATTCGCAGACTGTACCTTCACGACCATCAAAGCTGATGCAATGGTCACTTGTGCCTCTCAAATACCGAAGCACCCATTTCACTGCTCGCCAATGTTCTTCCCCTGGATTTGCCATGAACCTGCCGACAACTCCAACTGCATGTGAAATGTCAGGTCTTGTAGATACCATCACATACATTAAGTTGCCTACCGCATTTGCATATGGTACACGAGACATATACTACTTTTCTTCATTAGTTCTAGGACTTAAATCCGAAGAAATCTTAAAATGGGAAGCTAATGGAACATTAACAGGTTTCACATTGTTCATACCGAGCTTTTCAAGTACTTTCTCCACATACTTCTGTTGTGATAACCAAATCTTACCATTCTTCCTGTCTCTCTGTATTTCCCTGCCCAAGATATGTTTTGTTGCTCCAAGATCCTTCATTTCAAACGTCCTAGAGAGCTGAGCCTTTAACCTACTGATTTCTTCCATACTTTTGCTTGCAATAAGCATATCATCAACATACAACACCAAGATAATGAATATGCCATTGAAACTTTTGAAGTATACACAATGATCATACTCACTTCTGATAAAATTCTGGCTCACCATGAAGGAATCAAACTTCTTGTACCATTGCCTGGGTGACTGCCTCAGGCCATACAATGATTTCATGAGCTTGCAAACTAATCTTCTGCTGCGACCTTGTACAAAACCTTCTGGCTGATCCATATATATCTCTTCATCCAAATCACCATGAAGAAAGGTTATTTTAATATCTAACTGTTCTAACTCAAGGTCAAGTAAAGCAGTTAGTGCTAACACAGTACGAATAGAAACAAGTTTAACTACTGGTGAAAAGATCTCATGAAAGTCAATACCTTCAACCTGAGAATACCCTTTTGCAACCAGTCTCGCCTTATACCTTTCAATACTTCCATCAACTTTTCTCTTCAACTTGACGACCCATTTGCACCCAACAACGCTTCTCCCTTCAGGAAGTTCTACAAGATCCCAGGTATTGTTCTTGGCTAAGGAGTCCATTTCTTCTTCCATAGCCTTTTTCCATATCATGCTATCTACATCATCAACTGCTCCCTGATAACAAGATGGTTCCCCATCTTCAGTAATCAATGCAAACGATGAAGCAAAGTCTTCATAACTTTTTGGTGTTCTTCTTTCCCTTGTAGACCTTCTTAGAGTGACTAGTTGCTGACTGGATTCTGGAATTTCTCCAGTTTCCTCTGCTTCTCCACCTTTTTCAGAATTCTCTCTTTCCTTTCAACTTTATGGAAAAGGTACAGTCTCCAATTGAATCTGCTGACCTGGCGATACCTGCTTCTGTTCAACTTTTTCAACATCTGATTTTAAAAGATAAGATTCATCAAATGTTACATCTCTAATAATGACGCATCTAAAAAGTGTCGCACTATCGACACTTCTTCCGTCGCTTCCGAACAAGCGTCACTCTTTCGACGTCTCACGAATCGTCGCGCTTCCGATGAAATGTGGTCCGACGTTTTGAACGTCGCTCTTCCGACGTTTGTAAATGGTCGCAATTCCGACGCAGTGTGGTCCGACGTTTTGGACGTCGCTCTTCCGACGTTTGTAAGATGTCGCTATTCCGACGAAATGTGGTCTGACGTTTTGAACGTCGCTCGTCCGACGTTTGTAATCTGTCACAATTCCGACGAAATGTGGTTCGACGTTTTTATACCGTCGCTCTTCCGACGTTTCTGAGTTGTCGCAATTCCGACGTCTACAAGGCGTCGGTATACCGACGTCGAGTTCAATTTAAAAAAAATAAAAATGAAACTTTAAAAGACGAGAAACGCTATTTTGAATATATTATATGAAGTAAAACAGTACATGAAGTCATTACATTTTCACATCTGAAGATTGGAACCCAAATATCCATCCAGAAAAGTGGAAGTCCCACCCCAGACAATGATAGAAAAATACCCCATGTCACATAAAGCGACTTGATATAAAACCCAGTAACGGTCCACATGGAGATTATCGACAATCTGAGAAAGCATCCAAATATGCCCGAGGCATCTATAAGAAAGTGAAATAGCAGTACGTAGAATAGTAAAGCAACAGATAGAGTACGTACCGACGTCCATTGTTCCAAATACAAATTAAAGTACCCAAAATCCTTAAACAGAGAAAAACGCTAATCGTGTGAGGAGTGTGATATGTCCAAAATATAAAAAGACCATCAGACCATATCAATAAACCATCAACATAGACCAGCATCGCTAGTTTTGAAGGCAGAGTGATAAACATTAATCATTTTTTTTTCACAAGAGAAAAAACGTTGTTTTGAATATATTATATGAAGTAAACAGTCCATGAAATCATTACATTTTCACATCTGAAGATTGGAACCCAAATATCCATCCAGAAAAGTGGAAGTCCCACCCCAGACAGTGATAGAAAAATACCCCATGTCACATACAGGGACTTGATATAAAACCCAATAACGGTCCACATGGAGATTATCGACAAATCTGAGAAAGCATCCAAATATGCCCAAGGCATCTATAAGAAAGTGAAATAGCAGTATGTAGAATAGTAAAACAATAGATAGAGTACCGACATCCATTATTCCAAATATAAATTAAAGTACCCAAAATCCTTGAACAGAGAAAAACACTAATCATGTGAGGAGTGTGATATGTCCAAATATAAAAAGACCATCAGACCATATCAATAAACCAGCAACATAGACCAGCATCGCTAGTTTTGAAGGCAGAGTGATAAACATTAATCATTTTTTTTTCACAAGAGAAAAAACACTGCTTTGAATATATTATATGAAGTAAAACATTCCATGAAGTCATTACATTTTCACATCTGAAGATTGGAACCCAAATATCCATCCAGAAAAGTGGAAGTCCCACCCCAGACAGTGATAGAAAAACACCCCATGTCACATACAGGGACTTGATATAAAACCCAGTAACGGTCCACATGGAGATTATCGACAATCTGAGAAAGCATCCAAATATGCCCGAGGCATGTATAAGAAAGTGAAATAGCAGTATGTAGAATAGTAAAGCAACAGATAGAGTACCGACGTCCATTGTTCCAAATACAAATTAAAGTACCCAAAATCCTGCAACAGAGAAAAACGATAATCATGTGAGGAGTGTTATATGTCCAAAATATAAAAAGACCATCAGACCATATCAATAAACCAGCAACATAGACCAGCATCGCTAGTTTTGAAGGCAGAGTGATAAACATTAATCATTTTTTTTTCACAAGAGAAAAAACGCCGTTTTGAATATATTATATGAAGTAAAACAGTCCATGAAGTCATTACATTTTCACATCTGAAGATTGGAACCCAAATATCCATCCAGAAATGTGGAAGTCCCACCCCAGACAGTGATAGAAAAATACCCCATGTCACATACAGGGACTTGATATAAAACCCAGTAATGGTCCACATGGAGATTATCGACAATTTGAGAAAGCATCCAAATATGCCCGAGGCATCTATAAGAAAGTGAAATAGCAGTATGTAGAATAGTAAAGCAACAGATAGAGTACCGACGTCCATTGTTCCAAATACAAATTAAAGTACCCAAATTCCTTGAACAGAGAAAAACGCTAATCATGTGAGGAGTGTGATATGTCCAAAATATAAAAATACCATCAGACCATATCAATAAACCAGCAACATAGACCAGCATCGCTAGTTTTGAAGGCAGAGTGATAAACATTAATCATTTTTTTTTTCACAAGAGAGAAAACGTTGTTTTGAATATATTATATGAAGTAAAACAGTCCATGAAGTCATTACATTTTCACATCTGAAGATTGGAACCCAAATATCCATCCATAAAAGTGGAAGTCCCACCCCAGACAATGATAGAAAAATACCCCATGTCACATACAGGGACATGATATAAAATCTAGTAACGGTCCACATGGAGATTATCGACAATCTGAGAAAGCATTCAAATATGCCCGAGGCATCTATAAGAAAGTGAAATAGTAGTATGTAGAACAGTAAAGCAACATATAGAGTACCGACGTCCATTGTTCCAAATACAAATTAAAGTACCCAAAATCCTTGAACAGATCAAGAAAAACGCTAATCATGTGAGAATTCAAAGTAAAGTTAATCTATTAACATTGCGAATAAAATTACACCGAAGTCAAAAACATTGCCTGGCCATACTCATGGCAAATTTGTCATCAAAAAATCAAAAATTAAGAAGACTGCCCTCATACGGGGAAACTAGTCTTGAACGTTTAATTTACAGAATTCAAAAATATTACTTAAAGGTCCAGCACAGTAAAATAAACTAAAAGCAGCCCAATTAACTGGGCCTGCTAAGCAAGAAAAACAAATTAACCAAACTACTCCTCCGCTGGTTCCTCCACGATTCAGCACCATCCTTCGGAAGGTCCAGGATCGCTAGGTGCTACCTCCACATGCATGCCACGGCTCCCCTCCTGAAGGCCCGAATGCTGGCCGGCTTTTTTCGAGCTCAGACCTGCCGAACGGGTGCGTTCTTCCTCTGTTTGGGCCTCCTCACGGAAGACCACAGTGACTAAAGCCGTGATTCGCGGGCGGTTGAGAGAGCAATTAAAGGAAAATTGCACAGCGCGCGTCGTGGGAGAAGGTGAACTAGAGGTGGGGAAGCGAGGAGCAGGGGAATCCATATGGTGGCCAGATCCTACAACCCGACCCCGCCCACTCCTAGTATTTGGATATCAACCTGCGTAATAATCACTGGACTGGCCGGAAGTCGACTCTGTTGAGGGGCTGGAGGGAGCCCACAGGGGTTGACCTCTAGTGCTCCCCCTGCGGCAACGCATCTTATGACGCACGCGAGGCATGGGTGCAGTCTCAGGTGCAGTGGGCACAAGAGGAGACGGAGAAGCAGAATTCCAATTAACAGAGGAAGACAGACAGAGACTGAACCGAGAGAAATGCAGATATGCTGCAAGGTCTAGGCAGCAGTTCAGTTGGCCACTTCTCCTTATCGTCACAGTTAGCAGGCAGTGTAATCCAGCAACCGGCTCGTCTGAAAAACCATAGCTAAAATCCATTTTCTCGACCCGACTGCAATGCAATCAAAGGACGCCCGTCATAATTAATCTCTGATCATTAATAATGAGAGCCGAAGGCCGGATCATATTGGAGTGTGCGAAATCGCTAAGAGGAGTGGAGGTCCGATCTTGAACAATGTTAAAAATTAATTAATGCGAATTTGATGTGAAAACTTAATTGAACAGTGTTAAATGTTAATGCGATTGATATGAAATCGCCATATCCATGTCCCATCGCCTTAAACGCCATCGAATGCACCCGCAGCCGGGAGCACGGCAAGTTTTTATTGAGGACACGTGGCAGAAATTGATTGGAGCGGATCTTTGTTTGGGCCGCTTGCGCAGTGGAAATCCGGACCCGAAAAATATTAGGGCGAATTTGATAAGAAATTCGCGTCACAACTCTCCCTCCGTACGCCAACCCAACTTCGGACCCGAAAAAGATTAGGGCGGAATTCATTTGGTTTTCGCGTCACAAAATTGGCCGACGTCAGCAAGCTATTTTGGAACGCGAATTTGGTTTGAATTATGGTTTATCACCATTTGAAGTCTGGCGGGCTCGACTTAAGAACAATTTTGTTTGATCCCATCTTATAAAATTTGTGTTGGTTTTCTTTGATAATACACATATTTATAATAAATCATGGGAATACCACACTAAACATGTGGAAAAGTTATATAAATAATTATTGAGAACAATAATTTTTATGTAAAAATATCCAAATGTGCTTTTGGGAAATAAGAATTCGAGTATTTGGTTCATATTCTTTTAAAGGAAGGAGTGAAGTTAGAGCCTCAAAAGATGCAAGCTATTACAAAATGATCTATTCCTAAGAAAATCAAGGTTCTTAGAATATTTTTTAGACTTACATGATATTATTGATCATTTGTTAAGAATTATGCATGCATTTCAAGTCCACTCACATATCTCTTGAAGAAAATATCATTTATATGGAATGATGAGGCTACTTTGGCATTCTCTCTTTCAATGTATGCCATGTCTTCTACACCAACATCGGTTGCACCTAATTTTGGTAAAACATTCATAATAGAGTGTGAGGCACTAGGACAAAGAATTTCCGTAACATTAACACAATAAGGGATATCATTGGCTTTTAAAAGCAAGGAATTCAAAGAAAATATTTGGTGAAATTCAAGGAATTCACTTTTGTTAATAGGTTTATGTCACACGATGATGCAGGGGCATTAGGCACTAGCCAGCAATGTAGGAGGTTTTGTCCACATGTTGTGGCTAGGAGGGTTCGAAAACATTTGAGTTGTAACAGCTAGGTGTCAATACCTCAGTTGACTGTATTACTTAGATTAGTTAGAGTTGTAGGCGTCGAACAGTTTCAGTTAGTTGAATTATTATAATTAGACCTTTTGATTTCTAGAACGGTCCTCTCAGAGGAACCGAAGAGCCATATGTTATGTATATAAATTGTAATTCCTCGGATGAATAAAAGTAGAGAGGGAAGAGGAGAGTAGAGAGGGGATTTATGCAATAAACCTCTGTGTGTGAACAATTGTTTCCAGTTAAATGATTTCCAAGCTTAGTTGCCATTGAATTATCTCGAATTGCTAATTGTGAAGAATTGTTTAACTGTGAGGCGATTGGGTACTGATAATTCCATTCTTTTGTCTTTGAATTCCCGTAAATTGTTGGATAACCCTGTGAACTCACCCCACCCGAAGGCGAGGTCTGTGTAGAGAACCGGGGTCGTGAACACTGTTCAAATATAAAAATCTCGCTTGATAAAGAGACAAGATTGTTGTGCTTTCGGAACCTGACTCGAGGATTGGACATGAGTTAACAAACAAAAGGATAGCGGAACCAAACTTGCACCCGTGGTCAAGCCCTGTACCAAAACCACGAGCGGAATCACAAAGGCGGGTTGCCCATATCGCACCGCTTTTGCGGAGTAGGCGGTATTTCCTATTCGCGAGCGATTCCATAGGGAATGTGACACGTGGCGAAGTGACCCCCGGAAAACCACTGTTTAACCCTCACCATCGCACGTTAAAGCCCGACGTTGGAAGCCGAGCGAAATTGCCAAGAGTTGTTGATTTGGAGAAGGGCCATTGGACGGTGGTCGCACGTTGAACTTGCCCGGAGGTTAACTAAGGTGTGCGGAGGATAGCCAGGTACAATACGAGTGTTTGATTGGTTATTGATATATATATAGGTGGGGCCGGAGTATAATGAAATTGTTTAATTAAATGATTGGCGGATAATTAGCGTAAGTTTGGAGCGTGATTGTTGTAAGGCTGGGTGGTGAAATGTAGAGCCGAAAGTTCATTACAAGTTATTTATTTAAAAAGAAACGTGGAGTATAAATACAAAGTGTTGAAAGCTAAACATTGGTTATAAGGCTTGGAGATAATATAAAGTCGGGAATATAAATTAAAGTCCAACCATTGTGGATAGTATTTATTTATCAAATTCTACGAATTTGATAAATAAACCCGAAGAAAGAAGAAGTCAATTAAGACTCAGGCTCGAGGAAAAGAACGGGGTAAACCAAGGGAAAATGCTGACAGAGCGATTGTAGACACACCAACTCTCCTTAGGGGTCCAATTTCAGTTTTGTTGCGTCACACGATGATCTTTCTTCTCTGGCATTTACTTGTATTGAAGATCACTATTCTAGGAATAAGGAGTTATTTTCTCCAAAAATAACCCTAGCCAAACATTGAAAATGCATCAAGGATATCTTTCTATGCTTCATAAGCACATTTGTTCTATTTCTAAATCATGTCTTGGAAGTGGTTGTTGTGCTGGAAATTATTCACTAGTTGGTTTCATACCAAAGTCTTTTTCACATTTTCAGCATCCAATACATGAAAAAGATAATGGTTTAAAACAACATAAATATTTGAAATTTTGCAAGAATTGAATATGAATTTTGAAGTCAAGTGCATGATGCTGTATAGGATCAAGTGTCATTTTGAATACCAAATGTTTCACAAGAAACTTCTCAACATGCTACCCTGCAGTAAGGATTAAATGACAATATTGCATCGACTATTTCCATAATAAAAGTGCACCTCGGCCATAAGACTAAACAACTACAAATGTTGTAGATCTAACAAGACCACACAATCAAATGTATTCCACAAGGCCAATACTGTATGAAAAATGAAAAAGGAGTTTGCAACCAAAAATACCTTAGGCAACTAATTCAATTAGATACACCAAACCATCAGCAAAAAGGAAAACCAGCCTACTCAAAAGGCAAGCGTTTACCTCCTTTGACAAATTTTTGAGTTCCGAAACAAGGGCCTTTATTGTCTTGTCAATGCCCCTAGTAATTTGAATGGGGTTTGCACCTGCTGCAACAACCTAAACAAAAAGGTTTCATTTCAAATTATATTCCACAAATTTAAGATACAACCATTGTCAGTTTTGTATTTCCTAACAAGCTCATAAATTTTGACAAAAGAACCAAAATTTTTTAATACCTGATAACAATTTTTTCACTCAAAAACTATCTTAGACTCAATAAGCCCAACCCAAAACTAAAAAACCAAACACCATAAGACCCTACAAAAATGAATAGATGATCTTAATCCGGTACTATCGACAAAAAGTTACCTTTACACCCTCACTTATTAAACCCTGTGCTGTTGAATTTTAACTTCAACTGCTGCAGCAGAAGGACGGATGCAGCAACAACATTTTTTTTTTGGAGGTTGCTTGCATGCCATCCAGAAATTTAATTCAGCATTTAAAATTCCTGCAAGTTTTTTTTGTAGACGGCCACAGCCATATTTCTGTACAGGATTGTATTTAAACACAACAGCCAGCATTAACGCAATTCACCAACCAGAAATTAAACGAACAAAAATTTACCCGACAGTTTTGTAAATTCAAAAGGAGGACACGTGGAGCATTAATATTGGATCGCATGAAATTGAAGGGAATCTGAAAACCTGAAAACCGGACCCGAATTTTTTATAGGGCACATTGGATTGAGAATTCGAGTTAAAATTAGGCAGACGTCGGCATCCCATTTTGGAACGCGAATTTGGTTTGAAATTCAATCTATTTAGACTTTTGAAGTCCGACGGAAAGGGTTCTTTAATGTTTTGATAGTTTAATATATACATATGTTATATATATATCATATGCGAAATGAAAGGTGGGCCATAGAATTTAGTTTTAATTTTTTTTTTTTTTAAAAGGGTTTATTATAATATGTTTTATATGTTCCGGCATATAAAAATAAAAAGGTCGAAAAATCTTGGTAGTTTTTTTTATAGACAGTACGTAAATTTTTTATTACATAGCAGTGTGTAAAAAGTGAAAAACTGAGTGTAACTTTTTAAGTGTGTATGCACAGCAGTGCGAAAGGGAAAAACACAACAGAGTGTTTTAGAGACAGAGTATGTTTGTTTTGAACATACAGTGAGTTGGTTTTATGCACTGCGTTTTGTAGCAGTCATAATTTTGTAATCCCTCTCAGTGAGGAAGTAGTGTATTAGTTTTTTTTTGAGTTATTGAAGGGAATAGAAATTTGTTTTCAAAGTATTGAAACTCTGTCTCCTGTCAAAGAAATTTTTATTTTCTTTGTGTTAGAGGAAGGGAGATTTATTCTCCATTCATTGTTATGGAATTTTTCAATATTCCAACATGTGAAAGAAAAACAGATGTTGTGGTTCCATCCCCAGCTAAATCATTTGTCTTTGCCGCAGCTTGCCTTACCAACTTGGCCCCAATATTTTCAACTGGGTCCTCTAATTCAACCAATAAAAAGGCCAAAACCATAGCATTGAGATACATTTCATTACAATGTCAATAACAATAAAATTTGACTCAGCCATAACCCTTTCCTTTTATTGTTGTGAAAAGCTTTATGCATTACTCTAATGTGGCTAGTCCAAAGGCCAAGTAGACCACTGGGTAACAAATATGTTTCCTTTCACCTTTGAGTTTTCAAATTATGCCTACCAAATCTAAGACATTTAAGAGGGGGAACTAATACAACGTTAAAAAGAAAACCATAGCACACATCTACAAATTACCTCCTTAGCTACGGTCACACCATCATTAACTATTTTTGGAGAACCATGCTTGCTCTCCAAGACAACATTTTTCCCTTCGCCCCAAGGGTGACTCCAACAAGATCAGCAAGTTTGTTCACACCGCCTGCAAGAAAAATTGACAATGCTTTCGGTAAGTGTGCAATTGAATGCCAGACCATATGCCAAAACAACCCTCCATGAAAAATTAAAATAACACATTAAAATCGAATATAAGTGGACAAGGAAAGATCCACCGCAGTGAAGTTTCACGTGCGGGTGACCTTCCTTTAAACATAATTTTTTCTCTGACCTGCAATTTTTTTGTCACTGAGCCATCCTTGTTGAAGTACAACTCCTTTTCCATAGCTCTTGTATTAACTACCTTCTCTGTGTCGCGTAATCTCAGAGTCCCTCTTCTGCTTGAGCGATTAAAGGAAATGGGTGAAAAAACTGAAAGAGAAGACAATTGTCTGCCATAATTATCAAACATTGCACCCAACTTCTTCTCCTTTCCATTGTTACCCAATGAGGTAGATGTGGCAATTGTTGTCATACCGCCCAAAGCAGAGGCCATCTTCTCTTATGCTGAATATAGAATTACAAGATCTTCATATTAGTATGAACCTTAAAAAACATGACTCCCATTGCTAAAACCCACTTTTAAGTTGTAACAGGCAATCTAAACAACTATCACAACTTTTGGCAACTTCTGGAGCATTAAGAGAGAAACAACCAAAGAGAAATACAACCACAATCCTCATTTTAATGAGACCGGACTATATATTTGCATTAAGATAATAGAAAGAAATCACGACTATATTAAGGCCAGCACAAAACAATCTTTAACCGGTGTCTCTCGCGGCCTTCAGGTTGCCATGCTAGAGGTTGCATATTTTTAATTTAAATTCTTGACCTCTCGTGCCCATCTATGAATGCATCCAATGGGATATCTACATCAAATGCTCCTTTATATCCCCAAAAACAAATTCCCTACTACAAGAGCACCAGTGTTGATGGATCACCCCACACCATCCCACCCACTAGAAACGGTGAAAAAGGAAACCCGAGAAAACTTCTGAAATATCTCAAGATGACTATATGGGTGGTTCTTATGAATCAACCAACCATTCGGAACATGCTCATCAATCCAAACCATGAGTATTATGTGACAATATTCAAGCAGGCACTGAATCGGATTTCTGAAGCTATGTTAGAGAAACCCTAAAATCTCACTGAAAATAGGTGAAATGTGGCACCACTCGGAGATTGACATGTGCCAATTGGTACAAGTGGTAGACAATTGGCATGCTCAAACAATGAGGTGATGCGGGAATGACATGAGGGAGAAAATATCAGAAAAGCCCCAAATCTGGAGAACTAAAGCTCATCACCAACCTGAGATTGACAACTTTACATGATGCAACCTATGAAATCGTAAATGGAGAAATCATAGTAACAATAAAGTAACCTATGTAACAATAAAGTCGGATTCATCCTGGGAGTGGTAATGGGAGAAATCATAGTGAACAACAGGAAACATGCAGAGTTGCTCACAATCAAATAGATGAAAAAACACATACAAAAAACCTAGATAATAATCATGAACAAGCTTAATATTGAATTATGAACTGTAAAGGAACTTAAAAAATGTGACATTACGAACTTGGTCAAGCGCACAAGCAAAAATATCCTGGACATGACCCTGGTTGACAAGTTGTATTGCTCATGATGCAAGAGGATTTGTACCTGCACTGCCAAGTCAACCAAAATCCATCATTATCTATACAATAAATACAAGTAATTGATGTAGTATTTTTTACTCTAAGATGCATTCTTATGATAATGTTAGAACATATGTTGAAAATGTCAAAACATACCTGAATAATCTCCTCTTCATTTCAAGAACAATTTATTGGAGTCGCATAAACTTGGAACAAGCCTCCCACGATCTGAAAGAGTAGCAACTAAGTCAACATTGACTTTTTTGTTGCTACACTAGATCGAGGGAGGTTTGCTCCAAGATTAAATCGCTCCAATAAATTATTCTCTACTAAACATGGCCAACCACGTGAAGGTGGAAGCTCTTATGGCCCCTCCCCCCCCCCCTCACATCACTCTCAATTCCCCAATACCCAATCTATATTTCATTTTTTACTTTCATGAGCATAAAAAAATATTCAATAACTAATAAAAAAACAATTCAACAAAAAGTACGCAAGGAAACATTGTAATTAATGCTTGACATAAAAATAGTATGATAAATGAGTTTTTTATATAATGCAAAAAACGTTCCAAGTATGGTAACGTTTGTCTTATAATAATACAATATTTTACATTGTCAATTTTTCTTTTTCTTCTTCCTATTTTTAAAGCTCCTAATTACATCATCAATATCATAGTGCTCTGCTCCTGTTTCGTGTCTTTCGACCCGCACTGCTGACCTAGTTGCGTATTCACGATGTCTGGGCTCATCCAGTGACGGGGCATCGCCTACAAAAACAGATAATATTAAATTTTAATTGTCAGTTTTTAAATATCATTGAACTAGTTCGGTAATATTAATAAAAAAATTGTAATGAGATTATTTCCCTGGTGTACCAGTTGTCGCCGCTGACCTAGTTGCGTTGTCACGATGTCTGGTCTCATCCAGTGACGGGGCATCGCCTACAAAAACAGATAATATTAAATTTTAATTATCAGTTTTTAAATATCATTGAACTAGTTCGATAATATTAATAAAAAAAATTGCAATGAGATTATTTACCTGGTGCACCAGTTGTCGCCGCTGACCTAGTTGCGTAGTCACGATGTCTGGTCTCATCTAGTGATGGGGCATCGCCTACAAAAACAGATAATATTAAATTTTAATTGTCAGTTTTTAAATATCATTGAACTAGTTCGGTAATATTAATATAAAAAATTGCAATGAGATTATTTACCTGGTGCACCAGTTGTCGGCGCTGACCTAGTTGCGTAGTCACGATGTCTGGTCTCATCCAGTGACGGGGCATCGCCTACAAAAACGGATAATATTAAATTTTAATTGTCATTTTTTAAATATCATTGAACTAGTTCGGTAATATTAATAAAAAAAATTGCAATGAGATTATTTACCTGGTGCACTAGTTGTCGCCGTTGGGACTGTTGCCCTATCTTCCTCTCTGGTGGTAAGATCCTCAAGGGAAACATTCTCTGTCATTTAAACAAAAAACGTTATAAGGACAACCATCAAGGTATAATTAGAAAAAATTATAAGTGGAAATTAATTACCGTCACGGCCCTCACTGATAGCAGCATTGTCGGCTTGGTCCCCACTACAATGATCAGGTTGCACGAGAGGATCATCTACATCTGGCTCTAAAACTGGGTTATTTACCTCGTCGGTAGTGTTGCTCCCCTGATTTAAACAAAGTTGTTAGACATTAAATTTATGGACGAAAACAAAAATATTGAAAGGTTAATGTTTTACCTTATCGGGCATTGTAGATCTTGGGACCTGCCCCAAGCTTCTGCGACGTTCAACTACAGCTTGATAGCCAAAACGGAAAGCAATATTTTTATCTTCCTCTGTAGTTATTGTTCCAAAGTCATCACCCTACATTATATATGATTGTGTATTTTTAATCATATCTGATAGGATTACAAAAACGTTGGAAGGCGATATAATTAATTATAAGATGTTTAGCTACTTAATTACAATTCTTGCAGCTAATTTCAAGTAGCCACCCTGGCCGAGCTTGTGATGGCCCTTTTTCTCAATCCTAGCTTTGGTTGCCTTTGAGGTGTCAGGAAACCTAGCATCAAAATATTGAAGTCGGATATGACGTAGCACACTTTTATTTTAGACATAAAGAAAATTAAAGCTATTGAATTAAAGTTGTAATTTACCTTGCGGGTCCAGTTGGCATTTTTCCTTCTTTCTTTGCCCTTTTCTCTTTTCCGTCATGGATGAGTGCTCTCCACTCACTCTCTGGAACTATGAGAGGACGCTCATATCTAGGATTAAATTGCAATTGCGTCCTATAGGTGTTCCTGGTATATTTCAAATATTTGTCGGCTACCCGAGCCACCGCTGTTCTGTCAAATGTGCCGACCCCAAAAAGGGCTTCTAGATAATCTAGAAGTTCTTTTTTCAGGTTGGAATTTTGGGAATTCCACCCTGTGCGTATGGTTGGGCCAAAAATTACCAACGCATGGCTCTCCAAAAACCTGTAGAACTCATTGTTTCCTACACAGAAAAAAAAAATATATTATCATTAATTTAAAAATAAAAATCATGATAAATATGTTTTAGATAAAGTACATGAAATAGTTAAAATATTAAAATTTACTTGGGAGTTGTACATGCTTTATAGGGACACCTTCATCGTTCACCAACAACGTGCCATTAATGGTCCTTGTGGAGCTGACACGTGTAGCTCCAGGAAATGCAATAATGTAGTTGGCCATATCAGCCTCATCATTGTCAACACGTTCAGCGGTTAGCTGGGTGTCTGCTTGGGCAGGGTGTGTTTCTTGGCTGGCACCTAAAGGAGTAGAAGGTGTAAGAGAGGGTTGTTGGGCAATATCTTGCCCTTGTGTCCCACTACCACCAACACCGGGTTCAGCAAATGCCAGAAAATGCTACATACAAAAGAACTTTTTGTTAGTTTAGTCAATGTAAAAATTAAAAATCAAACTATCACAATTCATCTCATGCAGAACAAAAAAAATATCCTTTTGAATTTTTATTATTACCTAATATCTTTCTAGGTGCCTCATAAGATGTTGTATCCTCTCTTCTGTTTCAGGTGTTTGAGGCACGTCTATCAAAGTAGTAAATTCCGACCTTGCATCTCATGCCTTTTTTTGCAACAAGAACACTGGAGATAGGGATGAAGAAAGCTCTTCCTCAAAGAGGGAATCATCAGGCGTACCATGGCTAGGTGTCTGCATATTTGAACAAAATTAATATTATTTCAATTATGTAAATAACTAAAATACATAAAGATAGAGCAATGCTGGCACTTTACATGTTCTTCCGCTGGCCTCTTTCCGCGATCATCCTGTCTCGGGGTTGTTCCTGCACTGCTCTGATCAGTCTGCCACATTGCAATAAAATTATAAATGTAAAAACTTGAAAACAATATCTAACTTGAAAACACAAAATGAAAACTGAAATAATTTCTAATAAGACACCGGAAGACAGAGTTAAAGTTTCAAATATGCCTTGCATTGAATTCAGTCCTGGAAACATGTCATTGCACATTAAGGCACCCAAACATTCACTCCACGAATGATATATTTAAGTAGGCTTCTCCTATTTTGGGAAAACACCATACCTATAATGCATTCACTTGCATGTATAAAGGGAAAGGAAAACATGTTTTCATACAACGGTGACAAAGGCATCTTGGGGAAAGTTATCTTCACTTTTTATTTATGTTGTTCACCCACACCACTCTCGTGTTTTCACTAATCCTGTTTTGTCATTTTTGGATTCAAATTAAGTTAAGGCCTTAAGTATTTTTTGACCTTTCGGTGTAGTTTTTATAAGTGGCATGTTTGGATTTTCCATTAATTCTGCACTTTTTCTCTTCATGCGCATGTTTCCCTGGAAATCAAATGCATGATTTAGTCCCATACATTTAACAAGTTGTTGGATCAACTCCATTGGAAATATCATGTTTCCTATTCAATCAAAATTTATCTCAGTTAGGGTAGGTAGGAAGTTTTTCCCTTTGTATTAATAGGGCACTTCTAGCTTGCATTTTTATTATATCTTTCAAATTTAGTGTCGTTTCAATTAGGGCATGAATTTTTGCAACTTTCAAGGTGAGAATGAACAAAGACAAATTTTTGTGATGGATGACTCTATATGACTCCATGGCCAGAGGAAAAGGCACTAATCTACTTCTTCAAATATCTATAGTTCTCATTCACCTCATACGGAGATGGTCCCTGATTTTGAGCCAAATGTTGCAGCAAAAAGTTCCCCCCCCCTCCATAATTTGATATTCAATGGAAATTTCTTAAATTGATGATGGGGCATGATTATGGAACATTGGCACATACATATGTAATGGAATTCCAAGATCATGATATATGTTTGCATATGTTTATGGCAATGTTCCACTAAGTCCCCTGGAGGTGGAAGCGAGGGGGCGAGGGAGCGGCCTATGCAAAAGCTCCCTACCAATTTTTAGGAAACATGGGGGGACGTCGGGGTCATAAAAATTATAAAATTTAATATTTATAATGTAACTATATTTTTGCAAGGAATGTATATACAGTCATCATACACTTTCATCATGAAAGATAAATCATAAATGATAAAATTACAAATCGATGAATGATGAATCATATAATTGAAACAAATTTAAAAGTTAAAAGTTAAAACATACATCATACAATCATGCATGTAAGTTTGTAATTTTGTAACTATATAATCATTAATGTAACTACTAACAATGTACAATGAAAATAAAGCTTAAGATATCATATGACATATTATATCAAGATTCAAAATAGAGTTTAAAATGAAGTTTACAACTCAAGTTTGAAACATAAAACTTAAACGCAAATAAGTTATGTCTGAAACATAAAACATAAAACATAACATATGAATATCAAATGATATCATCATAATGATAAATGAGCATAAATGCTCAAGTTAATGCCCCACTAGTCTCTGCATCCAACTTCTGCACGAATATATCAGGATCAACCATGTCACCATCTGAATCAGAATCACTTGGATTCTCAAATATTCTAAGTGGCACATCAACTTTAAACACGAAACCATAAACTAAAAGGGGCGGTGAGGGGACGTGAGGGGGCGTGAAGGGGGGTGTGAGGGGGCGTGAAAGGGGGTGTGCGGGGGCGTGAGGGGGCGTGAGGGAAACGTCCCCTAGAAGTCCCCAAGACCCCGGAGCGCGAGGGGGCGAGGAATATAGACCCCTAGGTGGGGGGGCGAGACCCCGTGTAACACTGGTTTATGGAGGTGGTGGAGCAAAAAAGAGCTCAAATAGAGCTGAAATTTTTCACATAAAAAGGACTATGGGCTTGACTAATGGTTCCATTTAAAAAATGATATCTAGATAGAGAATAAGTGTAGCATGCAAACATGCATTGAAAATCCATCTGAGTTTGCATTGTATTACTTATGATGGATTCAAATTTGGGTTTCAAAATGCCGGGTTATGGCATGATTTTGTCGAGAAACCCTTAGTTGGATTCTCATGTTGGTTTAATTTATATTTTAAGTTTGTTTTGCAATCTTTGGGTGATAGTAACTCATGAACTAGGTTACCAATGTGTAACAATCATATTTCAAGAATAAAGTTGTGATTTTTTTATATTATTATTATTATCTATTAGCTACGAGTATTGACACCTAATACCTGGAATTTTGACATCTTGATAGCATGGATAATTTCGAAAATGTTTCTAGTAATGTTAACATAATAACTATCATTACGTGTCTTCACTTTTGTCACCATAATAGACCTATGATATGGACTCATCACACAACTTCATATGCTATGTCCCAACAAGTTCAAATTGGTTGAACCTACCTCATAGTGTGGTTATTAAGGACAAGTTGCTTGATATATAACTCGATAGCATAGACCACGTTGCAGTTCTAAAAAGAATCCTCAAGTGTCAAAAAACTTCACAATATGTTCTACTATAAAGCCTTTTGGGATACCTGAAATAATATATGTATCATTGATGACTTTTAAAGTATGACAAGATCCAGAGGGACAGGAAATAAATGGAAGAGTGATCCACCAATGAGAACCTAGAATTTAGCATCAAATGAGTTAGAGTCTAGGAAATTGAAACCCTATAATTTTAATTAGTGATGAAGGACATCACATAGGTAATTATATTTTCATGTAGAATAATCTGTTAATTCAAATTTAAACTACATAATATGAAAGGCATACCATAAATTTTTCCACGTAAGTCCAAACAACCTATAAAAGGGAAAACCTTCTTTTTCCATGGGAAATAATTTACCTTTCCTTTTTCAAGATAATCTAAATCACAAAAAATATGAACTATATTGCACACATTCTTGGATAATGTGAAAGTGGAAAAGGAATACCCTACACAAGTGATGCACATATGTACATTTGAACACTAATAGATTTTTGTAGTTGAAATGCAATGCTTGTTTTCATTTAAATGTAGGGTTTTTAAAGCAGGGAGAAATAATGGCCGCCAAATTAATAAGCGTTTCTTTGGGAAAAATTTAAATCTTGTATTGGGTGATGAAGATAATAGAGGGTATTGAATCTTGATTCTTGACATCTAGAGAGAACCCTACAGCCTAACACAATCCAATGGAATAGACCAAAAAAACCCAAATAGAGTCAACCCTACTATAGGAGGAAGGGTCTGCAGTAAGAACTTACCATTTTGCAAGAGCTGAGGGCGAATGCTGTTCTGCAAGAGCTGAGGGCGAACGCTGAGGGCGAATGCTGAGGGCAAATGCTGTTCTGCAAGAGCTGAGGGCGACTGTAGGGCGAATGCTGTTCTGCAAGAGCTCAGGGCGAATGCAGGGCGAATGTTGTTTTGCAAGAGCTCAGGGCGAATGCTGAGGGCGAATGCTATTCTGCAAGAGCTAAGGGCGAATGCTGAGGGCGAATGCTATTCTGCAAGAGCGGAGGGCGAATGCGCGTGTGATATCAGACGTTAATGTAGCACACATGTACATTTGAACACTAATAGATTTTTGTAGTTGAAATGCAATGCTTGTTTTCATTTAAAAGTAGGGTTTTTAAAGCAGGGAGAAATAATGGCTGCCAAATTAATAAGCGTTTCTTTGGGAAAAATTTAAATCTTGTATTGGGTGATGAAGATAATAAAGGGTATTGAATCTTGATTCTTGAAATCTAGAGAGAACCCTACAGCCTAACACAATCCAATGGAATTGACCAAAAAACCCAAATAGAGTCAACCCTACTATAGGAGGAAGGGCCTGCAGTAAGAACTTACCATTTTGCAAGAGCTGAGGGCGAATGCTGTTCTGCAAGAGCTGAGGGCGAACGTTGAGGGCGAATGCTGAGGGAAAATGATGTTCTGCAAGAGCTGAGGGCGAATGCTGAGGGCAAATGCTGTTCTGCAAGCGCTGAGGGCGAATGCTGTTCTGCAAGAGCGGAGGGCGAATGCGCGGGTGATATCAGACGTTAATGTAGCTATTGCGACGGATACAAAACAATAAAATCATTTTTATGTAGAGCGCATATAAGTTTCAAATTTTTATTTAGCGCGCATATAAGTTTCTTATTTTTATGTAGCGTGCATATAAGTGTCATTATACCGACGGCGGAAAAAGCGTCGCTATTGCGACGGGTGCCTCCAAACGTCGCAATGGTGACACCTAGACATTGTGTCGCACTTGCGACGATTGGAGTCGTCTCAATAGCGACGCTTTGGGCCATAGTGTCGCAATTGCGACGTCTTCCTCCAAACGTCGCAATTGAGACACTTTTCTAAGTGTCGGTATTGCGACACTTTTCTATAAACGTCGGTATAGCGACAATTTCGGGCGAGATGGAAAAAATTTGGGGAAATTTCCGACATTTGGTCAAAAGCGTCGGAACCAAGTGTCGGAATTTCCGCCAAATGTAGTAGTGTAGGATCCCACAACCTATATCCCTTCACTGAATAATCATATCCAACAAAGACACAACATTTTGATTTTGGATCTAATTTTGAACGTTGATTTCTAGGAATAAGAACATAGGCATCACAACCAAAAAAACTTCAAATACGAATAATCACAAGACTGACCCGACCAAACTTCTTCAAGAATTTCACAGTTTATTGTAACCGAAGGTGATCTGTTAACTAAATAACAAGCAATAGATACTGCTTCTGCCCACAACTCCTTTTGCAGATTAGCATTACTAATCATGCTTCTGGCTCTTTCCATAAGAGTCCGATTCATCCATTTAATAACACCATTCTGCTGAGGAGTATAAAAAACAGTTTTATGTCTAACTATCCCTTCATCCTTACAAAATTGTTCAAATTATAAAGAGGTAAATTCACCGCCATTGTCAGTTCTTAAACATTTAATTGATTTGCCTGTTTTCTTTTCCACCATTGTTTTAAATTGTTTAAACACATTAAACACATCAGCTTTCTTTTTCAACATATAGACCCAAAATTTTCAGGAGAAATCATCAATAAACGTTAAAAAATATAAGGCACCTCCATAGGACACAGTAGGAGATGGTCCTCACAGATCAGAATGAATGTAGTCCAAAATCTGCTTACTGTTATGATTTCCAGACTTAAATCTTTGTTTACATTGTTTGCCAAACACACAATATTTATAAAAATCCAACTTCAAGGATTTCAAATTAGGAAGTAGCTTGTGGTTCATAAGTACCTGAAGACCTTTCTCGCTCATGTGACCCAACTGTTGATGCCATAGACGAGAACCTTATTTTGCTTTATCTAACACGATCGCTGCTTCACCAACTTGAGTGCTTCCTTTAAGTCTGTACAGGTTTTCGACCTTTTCAGCCTTCATAACAACCAAGGCTCCTTTCGAGACTTTCAGCACTCCATTTTGACTTGTAAACTTATAACCATTCGAATCCAAAACTCCCAAGGAAATCAAGTTTTTCTTTAGATCAGGTACATGCCTAACATCAGATAATGTTTTAATTGTACCATCATACATTTTAATTTTCACATTTCCAATCCCAACAGTCTGACAAGATGCATTATTTCCCATGAATACAGAATTACCATTTACAGTTTCATATGAAGAAAACAAATTTCGGTGCAGACTCATATGATGAGAAGCACCAGAGTCTAATAGCCAATAGTCAACATCTTGTGAGATATTACAAACAGGGAGCGCTTTAGCAATTAAAACCTCATCATCCATACCTGAATCGACCTGATTTGCTTCCTTGTTGTTGTTTTCCGACTCCTTCCGTTTCCAGCAATCCTTTTTGAGATGTCCCGATTTGTTGCAGTACCAAAATTTTGCTTTACTCTTCTTGCCGCCCTTTGACTTCGATCTGGAAGAACCTCTTGTCTTTTCCCCCCTTTCCTTTGACCGACCTCTAGCTACCATGGCCTCAGGTGCAGAAGTCTCAATGCTAGATTTTCTTCGTACCTCTTCAAATAAGAGAGCACCCACGACAGATTCAAGTTTTAATGAATCGACAGTGCTCAAACTGACTGAGGTCACGAAGTGATCTCATGACTCAAGTAGGGAACACAACATGGTTATTGCCTTGTCTTCTTCCTCCATTTTTACTTCCATATCAGACAAATGACAAATAAGCGTATTAAAAACATTTAAGTGATATGAAATTTTAGTACCCTCCTTCATCCGAAGGCTGTACAACTGTCTTTTTAAATAGATTATGTTTGTCAAAGATTTTTTCATATAGAGTGTTTATAATTTCTTCCACAACCCTGCAGTTGTACTCTCTCCAACAATATTGAAGAGTACTTCATCTGCCAAACATAACCAAATGGTACTGAGAACTCAAGCATCCAAGTCCTCCCAGTCCGAACTCGACATGCTTGCTGGTTTTTTAGTTACTCCGTCTAATTCCTTGTGCAACCCTTGTTGCACCAACAAATCCCTAACCTTCAGTTTCCACAGAGAAAAATTGTTTTTCCCAGTGAATTTCTCCACCTCAAATTTTGCGTTTGACATTTCTCTTTCCAACTAGGGTTTCAAACAAATTGTTTTCCTTTGAGATAGGGTTTATTTATGGTTTCCCCAATATTCCCGTTTTCTCCTAGGTTTTTCAAGAAATGTAGGTTTCCCTTCTCAAGCAGAAACAACAAATCCTATCACTGAAATTATTTTTTCAAAGAAAAATATTCTTCTTTCTTTCAGAAATCAGAAACCCTACTTCACTTTAATCAACAGATTTTCTGAAATTTCCTTTTTGAACCCCGACTTCAGTTACTTTTTCTGAATTCTATTTCTTTTAAATAAGAAATTTTGTTCCCTCAAATTGTCTGCCTCATATATTTGTTTTCCCACAACCCAAAAATAAATAAATTAAGAACTACGGTACTTCTTCCTTCAAAAAATCGATTTCTTCATACATTTTCACAGCCCAAAAAAAAAAAAAGAATTACGATACCTCTGCAAACGGCTGGGTTCGCCCTTCTTTCTTCCTTTCTCGGAGTCTCTGCAAAATCAACATATTGTTCTGCAGTGGCGGTACCTCTGCAAACGGCTGGGTTCGCCCTTCTTTCTTCCTTTCTCGGACTCAGACTCTCTGTATTCCTCTGCAGCCGTGGGCAGAGTCATTCTTTTTCAATTTCTATGCTAAGACCGTTGGCAAGACTCAAATTCCGCTTCTAGATCCGCTTCCACAACTCAAAAAAAAAAAAAAAACCGTCCTCCTTACAACTGCTTCTTCTTTGCTTTGTGCAGACTTCTCCAGTCTCCCTCTATGTCAGCTTAACGCTAGACGACTCTGTGGCTGTGTGCTCACGGATTTTCCCTTCAACAGAGCAGACAACAGTTTCAGACAGACCTTCAATAACATAGCACGTTCAACGACGGCTGGCTTCTACTCGCTGGCTGCTCCCCTCGACGAAACTCCGACTTCTTTCAATGGTGACAGTCAAACAATTTTCTCTCCAACGTGATCTCTTCAAAAAACGGTCAGTTGAACACAATACAGTGGGCAGACCTTCAACACTCCAACTTGGATTTGATACCAATTGTTGTGGGGAAAAACAGTAAACAAGAAAGGAATAGGAGAAATAACCGAATTAGAAACTGAAGGATAAAACTCTTGAAGGATAAATACTTGGAAACCTTTATTTATGAAATGATTCTCTGTGCATACAAGCCTCTCGGGCCACCTCTTTTAACTTAGTCTATTTCGTTATTCCAACTATATTTCGTTATTCAACCTACATTTCGTTATTCTAACTACATAGGTAATAAGTAAATTTACAATGTTTGTTGTCACATTTTTAACAAACTCCACCTTGAAAATGAATTTTCCTAATGCCCATTCATCGTCTTTTCTGCAAGCCGAGAGAAGCAAGACACCATCTCAGCTTCTCTACTGTAACTAGCTTCGTGAATATATCTGCATGATTCTCCTGTCTACGCACCTTCTTGAGGACTACTTTGCCGCCTTTGATTACATGTCTCACAAAGTGATACCTTACATCGATGTGCTTAGTCTTGCTGTGATAGGCTGGATTTGTAGCCAAATGAATAGCGCTCTGACTGACACAAAACACATTCACTTTCTCCTGCGTCCTTCCAATCTCATAAAGCAGACCTTTTAACCAGATTGCCTCTTTACAGGAATCTGAAGCAGCTATATACTCTGCTTCAGTAGTAGAAAAAGCAACTGTCTCTTGAAGTTTTGACATCCAACTGATTACTCCACCTGCAAGAGTAAAAACATAACCTGTAGTAGACCTCCTTTTGTCCAAATCACCTGCATAATCAGCATCCACATATTCACAGACTGTACCTTCACGACCATAAAAGCTGATGCAATGGTCACTTGTGCCTCTCAAATACCGAAGCACCCATTTCACTGCTCACCAATGTTCTTCCCCTGGATTTGCCATGAACCTGCTGACAACTCCAACTGCATGTGAAATGTCAGGTCTTGTAGATACCATCACATACATTAAGTTTCCTACCGCATTTGCATATGGTACACGAGACATATACTACTTTTCTTCATTAGTTCTAGGACTTAAATCCGAAGAAATCTTAAAATGGGAAGCTAATGGAACATTAACGGGTTTCACATTGTTCATACCGAGATTTTCAAGTACTTTCTCCACATACTTCTGTTGTGATAACCAAATCTTACCATTCTTCCTGTCTCTCTGTATTTCCCTGCCCAAGATATTTTTTGTTGCTCCAAGATCCTTCATTTCAAACGTCCTAGAGAGCTGAGCCTTTAACCTACTGATTTCTTCCATACTTTTGCTTGCAATAAGCATATCATCAACATACAACACCAAGATAATGAATCTGCCATTGAAACTTTTGAAGTATACACAATGATCATACTCACTTCTGATAAAATTCTGGCTCACCATGAAGGAATCAAACTTCTTGTACCATTGCCTGGGCGACTGCCTCAGGCCATACAATGATTTCATGAGCTTGCAAACTAATCTTCTGCTGCGACCTTGTACAAAACCTTCTGGCTGATCCATATATATCTCTTCATCCAAATCACCATGAAGAGAGGTTATTTTGATATCTAACTGTTCTAACTCAAGGTCAAGTAAAGCAGTTAGTGCTAACATAGTACGAATAGAAACAAGTTTAACTACTGGTGAAAAGATTTCATGAAAGTCAATACCTTCAACCTGAGAATACCCTTTTGCAACTAGTCTCGCCTTATACCTTTTAATACTTCCATCAACTTTTCTCTTCAACTTGAAGACCCACTTGCACCCAACAACGCTTCTCCCTTCAGGAAGTTCTACAAGATCTCAGGTATTGTTCTTGGCTAAGGAGTCCATTTCTTCTTCCATAGCCTTTTTCCATATCATGCTATCTACATCATCAACTGCTCCCTCATAACAAGATGGTTCCCCATCTTCAGTGATCAATGCAAACGATGAAGCAAAGTCTTCATAACTTTTTGGTGTTCTTCTTTCCCTTGTAGACCTTCTTAGAGTGACTGGTTGCTGAATGGATTCTGGAATTTCTCCAGTTTCCTCTGCTTCTCCACCTTTTTCAGAAGTCTCTCTTTCCTTTCAACTTTCTGGAGAAGGTACAGTCTCCAATTGAATCTGCTGACCTGGCGATACCTGCTTCTGTTCAACTTTTTCAACATCTGATTTTAAAAGATAAGATTCATCAAATGTTACATCTCTACTAATGACGCATCTAAAAAGTGTCGCACTATCGACACTTCTTCCGTCGCTTCCGAACAAGCGTCACTCTTCCGACGTCTCACGAACCGTCGCGCTTCCGACATTTGTAAATGGTCGCATTTCCGACGAAATGTGATTCGACGTTTTGAACGTCGCTCTTCCGACGTTTGTAAATGGTCGCAATTCCGACGCAGTGTGGTCCGACGTTTTGGACGTCGCTCTTCCGACGTTTGTAAGATGTCGCTATTCCGACGAAATGTGGTCTGATGTTTTGAACGTCGCTCGTCCAATGTTTGTAATCTGTCACAATTCCGACGAAATGTGGTCCGACGTTTTTATACTGTCGCTCTTCCGACGTTTCTGAGTTGTCGCAATTTCGACGTCTACAAGGCGTCGGTATACTGACGTTGGGTTCAATTTAAAAAAAATAAAAATTATACTTTAAAAGATGAGAAACGCTATTTTGAATATATTATATGAAGTAAAACAGTCCATGAAGTCATTACATTTTCACATCTGAAGATTGGAACCCAAATATCCATCCAGAAAAGTGGAAGTCCCACCCCAGACAATGATAGAAAAATACCCCATGTCACATACAGGGACATGATATAAAACCCAGTAACGGTCCACATGGAGATTATCGACAATATGAGAAAGCATCCAAATATGCCCGAGGCATCTATAAGAAAGTGAAATAGCAGTATGTAGAATAGTAAAGCAACAGATAGAGTACGTATCGACGTCCATTGTTCCAAATACAAATTAAAGTACCCAAAATCCTTGAACAGAGAAAAACGCTAATCATGTGAGGAGTGTGATATGTCCAAAATATAAAAAGACCATTAGACCATATCAATAAACCATCAACATAGACCAGCATCGCTAGTTTTGAAGGCATAGTGATAAACATTAATCATTTTTTTTTCACAAGAGAAAAAACGCTGTTTTGAATATATTATATGAAGTAAAACAGTCCATGAAGTCATTACATTTTCACATCTGAAGATTGGGACCCAAATATCCATCCAGAAAAGTGGAAGTCCCACCCCAGACAATGATAGAAAAATACCCCATGTCACATACAGGGACTTGATATAAAACCCAGTAACGGTCCACATGGAGATTATCGACAAATATGAGAAAGCATCCAAATATGCCCGAGGCATCTATAAGAAAGTGAAATAGCAGTATGTAGAATAGTAAAACAACATATAGAGTACCGACGTCCATTGTTCCAAATACAAATTAAAGTACCCAAAATCCTTGAACAGAGAAAAACGCTAATCATGTGAGGAGTGTGATATGTCCAAAATATAAAAAGACCATCAGACCATATCAATAAACCAGCAACATAGACCAGCATCACTAGTTTTGAAGGCAGAGTGATAAATATTAATCATTTTTTTTTTCACAAGAGAAAAAACATTGTTTTGAATATATTATATGAAGTAAAACAGTCCATGAAGTCATTACATTTTCACATCTGAAGATTGGAACCCAAATATCCATCCAGAAAAGTGGAAGTCCCACCCCAGACAGTGATAGAAAAATACCCCATGTCACACACAGGGACTTGATATAAAACCCAGTAACGGTCCACATGGAGATTATCGACAATCTGAGAAAGCATCCAAATATGCCCGAGGCATCTATAAGAAAGTGAAATAGCAGTATGTAGAATAGTAAAGCAACATATAGAGTACCGACATCCATTGTTCCAAATACAAATTAAAGTACCCAAAATCTTTGAACAGAGAAAAACGCTAATCATGTGAGGAGTGTGATATGTCCAAAATATAAAAAGACCATCAGACCATATCAATAAACCAGCAACATAGACCAGCATCGCTAGTTTTGAAGGCAGAGTGATAAACATTAATCATTTTTTTTTCACAAGAGAAAAAACGCCGTTTTGAATATATTATATGAAGTAAAACAGTCCATGAAGTCATTACATTTTCACATCTGAAGATTGGAACCCAAATATCCATCCAGAAAAGTGGAAGTCCCACCCCAGACATTGATAGAAAAATACCCCATGTCACATACAGGGACATGATATAAAACCCAGTAACGGTCCACATGGAGATTATCGACAATCTGAGAAAGCATCCAAATATGCCCGAGGCATGTATAAGAAAGTGAAATAGCAGTATGTAGAATAGTAAAGCAACAGATAGAGTACCGACGTCCATTGTTCCAAATACAAATTAAAGTACCCAAAATCCCTGAACAGAGAAAAACGCTAATCATGTGAGGAGTGTGATATGTCCAAAATATAAAAAGACCATCAGACCATATCAATAAACCAGCAACATAGACCAGCATCGCTAGTTTTGAAGGTAGAATGATAAACATTAATCAATTTTTTTTTTTTCAGAAGAGAAAAAACGCTATTTTGAATATATTATATGAAGTAAAACAGTTCATGAAGTCATTACATTTTCACATCTGAAGATTGGAACCCAAATATCCATCCAGAAAAGTGGAAGTCCCACCCCAGACAATGATAGAAAAATACCCCATGTCACATACAACGACTTGATATAAAACCCAGTAACGGTCCACATGGAGATTATCGACAATCTGAGAAAGCATCCAAATATGGCCGAGGCATCTATAAGAAAGTGAAATAGCAGTATGTAAAATAGTAAAGCAACAGATAGAGTACGTACCGACGTCCATTGTTCCAAATACAAATTAAAGTACCCAAAATCCTTGAACAGAGAAAAACGCTAATCATGTGAGGAGTGTGATATGTCCAAAATATAAAAAGACCATCGGACCATATCAATAAACCAGCAACATAGACCAGCATCGCTAGTTTTGAAGGCAGAGTGATAAACATTAATCATTTTTTTTTCACAAGAGAAAAAACGTTGTTTTGAATATATTATATGAAGTAAAATAGTCCATGAAGTCATTACATTTTCACATCCGAAGATTGGAACCCAAATATCCATCCAGAAAAGTGGAAGTCCCACCCCAGACAATGATAGAAAAATACCCCATGTCACATACAGGGACATGATATAAAATCCAGTAACGGTCCACATGGAGATTATCGACAATCTGAGAAAGCATTCAAATATGCCCGAGGTATCTATAAGAAAGTGAAATAGCAGTATGTAGAACAGTAAAGCAACAGATAGAGTACCGACGTCCATTGTTCCAAATACAAATTAAAGTACCCAAAATCCTTGAACAGATCAAGAAAAACGCTAATCATGTGAGAATTCTAAGTAAAGTTAATATATTAACATTGCGAATAAAATTACACCGAAGTCAAAAACATTGCCTGGCCATACACATGGAAAATTTGTCATCAAAAAATCAAAATATTAAGAAGACTGCCCTCATACGAGGAAACCAGTCTTGAACGTTTAATTTACAGAATTCAAAAATATTACAAAGGTCCAGCACAGTAAAATAATCTAAAAGCAACCCAATTAAGTGGGCCTGCTAAGCAAGAAAAACAAATTAACCAAACTACTCCTCCAGTGGTTCCTCCACGATTCGGCACCATCCTTCGGAAGGTCCAGGATCGCTAGGTGCTACCTCCACATGCATGCCACGGCTCCCCTCCTGAAGGCCCGAATGCTGGCCGGCTTTTTCCGAGCTCAGACCCGCCGGACGGGTGCATTCTTCCTCCATTTGGGCCTCCTCGCGGAAGACCACAGTGACTAAAGCCGTGATTCGCGGGCGGTTGAGAGAGCAATTAAAGGAAAATTGCGCAGTGCACGTCGTGGGAGAAGGTGAACTAGCGGTGGGGAAGCGAGGAGCAGGGGAATCCATACGGTGGCCAGATCCTACAACCCGACCCTGCCCACTCCTAGTATTTGGATATCAACCTGTGTAATAATCACTGGACTGGCTGGAAGTCGACTTTGTTGAGGGGCTGGAGGGAGCCCACAGGGGTTGACCTCTAGTGCTCCCCCTGTGGCAATGCATCTTATGACGCACGCGAGGCATGGGTGCAGTCTCAGGCGCAGTGGGCTCAAGAGGAGACAGAGAAGCATTTCGTTATTCTAACTACATAGGTAATAAGTAAATTTACAATGTTTGTTGTCAGATTTTTAACAGAAAGAATAATGAAAGAGAGAGAATCATGGGTGAATTTCCAGCATGGTAGATCGACCTTTAAGGATTCTTTAAATAATATTTGCAGGTGCTCTCTGCTGAGGACACAAAATTAGTAAATTTGTTGATAAAAAGAGGCCAACAACTTCATTACACTCACGCCAACAGAGAAAAAACATTCATGGAAAAATAAAAACATAAGGAAGAAAACATAACTGCAATTACCCAACCCTCGAATCAAACTGCAATGTATTTTATGATTTCTGAGAGTTTTTCTATTTACAATGCTAGTCATGGTTATTGGAATCCGAACCCTTTTGAAATATTTCCACCCCTCATTTATTTCCAGCCCCTAACCTAACTGTAGTAACTGATTCTTGAAACAGTTTCTAGAATTGTTTCTCTCTTTTTTTTTGTAAAGGTTTTTTTGAAATAATCAAATTACAAAAAAGTAGTTTGAATATTATATATATAATTTTAAACAAAAACCTTCCAAAATAAAACCTCACCTCGTTTACAAGTCAAGTTATAGGACAAATACCAATACATTTCGGGTCTCAACAAAATGTTATTAAAATTTAATATGAATGACAGTCATAAGCCCAAATTTGTTAAACCTTACATAAAGTCTAGTTGGAGGTGAATTGGTTGTTAAACTTTAAATAAAGTCTAGTTGGAGGTGAATTGGTTTTTTTGGAAGGGTTGGGGAGTGGGTCCCAGGTGTTAGTTTCCACATACACTGACAAAACCATGTATGGACCTTTGAAAACCATATACTACCGCCGAGACCACTTCTGGTGGGTTCTGGCAAGGACTAGTGGTTTTGTTGAAACAAATGAACACCGTAGGTCTCCAAATTAGTGGTTTTACATTTCCGCTCATTCCGAGGGCTCTCTTTGGCATAACCTTAGTGTATATTTTGTTGTCCGGGTTTCGTTGATTTAGATAATTGTCACCCTGAGCCATCGATCTAGAAAATTGAACAATGCTGACCATTGACTAAGTCTTATGCTCTCTCTCATGATCTATTTGCAAGTGCAATACATTTAAGCCCTTCTACCTCTTTGCGATCATCATCTGCACACGCTTGAAACATCTTAGCCTCGACTTGTTTGATTCTCACAATACATTCCAGATCCTCTATCTCAACATTGTTTCTTGCCATGCCATAGTGCGATTCCATAGGCATGTAGCACCATCCTTTGAATTTTCAAATAAACTAGCAAGAAAGGTATAATTCATTGAATCTGCACTTGGTTTCTTTTTGCTGGTTTCTACCATGAAATCGTAAGCTTCTTCAAACTGCCTCATGTTAAAATACAATTCCATGAAAGAAGTGTATGTGCTATAGAGTGGTCTCACACAATCTCTGATAATATTGTTAAGGAATTCGAGAGCACCATCCATTTTTCCTCTAAAAACTGTCCATTTCAACATTTGGAAGCGATTTGGGCATTATAATAAAATATACTTGGTGCTTTCCCTCTTCTAGTCATATCTTGTAAAACTAACTTGCAACCCCAAGATTTTCTCTTGATAAAGAATACATATCAGACAATGATATGCAGTGTGCCTGGATACTCCGATTCACCAAATGTATCAAGTAAATTTTCCACAATTTTCTTAAAAGTAGGACTAGAAACCATAAAAGATACTGCCTTTTCCTTTAAAGAATGCCCTTTTTCTCGCATTACTTAAAATTCTCAATTACATAATTCTATGTTGATGATCTCATTTTATACATCAGCGACTGGTTGTTATTTTTCCCATGTGAAAAATATTAACTTTGAGTTTGAATGGTCCGATATATGCCTCAATATCTATAGATTTATTGAGGCCTATATCGGACCATTCAGACTCAATGTTAATATTTTTCACATGGGAAAAATAACAACCAGGCGCTGCTTTATAAAATGAGATCGTCAACATAGAATTGTTTAATGGAGAATTTTAAGTAATGCAAGCAAAAGGGCATTCTTTAATGGATAAGGAATTATCTTTTATACTTTCTAGTCCTTCTAGAAAGAAAATTATGGAAAAGTTACTTCATACATTTGGTGAAACAGAGTATCCAGGCCGCAAGACTACACATCACTGTCTGATATGTATTCTTTGTCAAGAAAAGATCTTGGGGTTGCAAGTCGGTTTTACAAGAATGACTAGAAGAGGGAAAACACCAAGTATATTTTATTATAATGCCCAAATTGCCTCTAAATGTTGAAATGGACAGTTTTTAGAGGAAAAATGGATAGTGCTCTCGAATTCCTTAACAAGATTATCAGAGATTGTGCTCAGTTTTTTATTTTTCTTTCTATCAACTAAAATAAAACTCTCAAAAATTGAAAACTAAATCCTTCTATTTTAAGCTTATTTATGTACAATTTCTACTTATTTACATAGTTGAATTGCTTCAAGTGAATTCAACTTTCCAATAGTACCAACCCAATATCTGGGTGCTGGACCTTATGCCAATATGCTCTTGAAAATTGAAAATAAAGACACACATGCACCACATGGAAACCTTAGGTAGAAAATTTGATACATACCAAAAAATTGATATCTAGTGTTGACCAAAGAAAGAGGCCATGTAGTTAGCTACTAGATCATAAAATGAATGCCAAAATCTATTGCTGCCTCTTTTGCTTGAACAATTTGCTATGTATCGTCTTGGATAGGGAAACCGCAAGCACTACCTAGTTCTTCAACTTTGGGTTCTTGCTGAAAAGGTTGTTGCTGGTCATATTTTTCTTGCTTGGTTGAGAGAAAAAATTATTGGAAGTGTTCAATAAAATATTCCTCCTCTGAACTGTAGGTATCATAAATTGGAGAATATGTCGAGGAATCAAACCGCTCACCTGAAAGATAACTATCATAAACAGGAACACCCGAAAAATATACCAAATATGACCTTCGAGGTTTTTTATGTAACTCAATCAAATTTTCTTTTCCTGGGACACATTTAGTAAAAAAAAACATAGAAAAATCCATTTGGAAGACCCATAAAAAAGTGTTCAAAGTGAAGACCACGAGTGATAATATGCAACCTATTGTTGAGACTCGTCACCTTCAAGAATCGGCTTGAAAACTTTATGTAACCTAGGGAAAAATATTCTAATATGTTCCCTGGAAACTGCGCCAATTTGATGTTGTTTCCCGAAGACAGTTCTTGGCTGCAAGGGAACCGTTACTCGAGACATCTCAAGATTGATAAAGAACTGTTAAAATCAATGGCCAAAGGGATAGGTCATGAGGGATTGCAACAAATATTCTTATTATGAAAACTTAGCTTCCAAAATAGAATTACCAAAATTTTTTAAGGGTTGCAGGATCTTTGATTGAAGGGGTGGTTTTAGGAGAAATAAAGAGGACAAACTTTATATTTAGGCAATTAAGAATCTGAATGTGTATTTTTTAGAAATAATAATGAAAGGGAGAGAATCATGGGTGAATTTCCAACATGGTGGAGTGCCCTTTAAGGCTTCTTTAAATAAGTTTTCCAGGTACTCTCTGCTGATGATGCAACATTAGTAAATATGCTGATAAAAAGAGGCCAAAAGCTTCATTACACTCACGCTGACAGAGGAAAAAATTCATGGAAAATTGAGAACACAAGGAAGGGAACATAGCTACAATTACCCAAAGATGGAATGAAACTGAAATGTAGTTTATGATTTCAGAGAGATTTTTTGTTTACAATGCTAGTCATGGTTACTAGAATTTGAACCCTTTCGAAATATTTTTGCCCCTCTTTTATTTCCAGGCCCTAACCTGACTGCACTAACTGATTCTTGAAACAATTTCTAGAACTATTTCTCTCTCTCTTTTTTAAAAGGTTTTTGAAATAATCAAATTACAAAAAGGTAGTATATATATATATATATATATATATATATATATATATATATATATATTCGAAAATAAAACCCCGAATCCTTTACAAGTTATAGGAAAAATACCAATACTCTCAACAAAATGTTAATAAAATTTAATATGAATGACAACAATAAGTCAAACTTTGTCAAACTTTTGAGGTGAATTGGTTTTTTATAAGGTTTGGAGTGTGGGTCCGAGGTGTTAGTTTCCACATACACATTGACAAAACTATGTATGGACCTCTAAAAAACTTATACTACCCCGGGGACCACTTCTAGCGAGTTCTAACAAGGACTAGTGGTGTTGTTGGAACAAATGTAGATCGTAGATCTCTAAATGAGTGATTTTACATTTCTGCTTATTCTGGGGGCTCTCTTTGGCATAACCTTCATGTATATTTTTTTCGAGGTTTTGTTGATTTAGAGAACTGTCTCCCTGAGCCATCGATCTAGAAAATAGAACATCGCTGACCATTTACGAAGTCTTATGCTCGCTCATGCTATATTTGCAAGTGCAATACGTTTAAGCCCTTCTGACTCTTTGCGATCATCATCTGCATGGGATTGAAACATCTTAGTTAATGGATTTTATAATCTGAAAAACTGAAATTAAGAAAGACAAGAGTCATAAACAACAGAAACATAAACATGATAGAAAATGCATGAAGCCTTAATGTATATTGTCTCACACACACTCTAAAAAATAATGAGAATGATAAAATATTAATACATCAAGAGTATGTCTTAAGATAGTGTGTCTGTCTTGGACACAATCACTTTGGTTTAGTAAATATCTCAACCATACACTAATCTAGGAGTCTAACTAGTTGGAGAGAATGTCTCAACCAACTAGACTTAAACAAACTCCCAAGTTTGAGGAACAAGCACATTCTAGAATAGATAAATAGGAATTAATCTAAGATTTAAAATTTCGATTATTTGGACTTATTGATTGTTTTATGTGAGAATGAGGCTAACATTCCCCCCTTCAATAATAAGTCCAAAGTAAGAATTTGGTACCATCTCCAAGTATTCATGCTAAAACTGCTGAGTTGATCCTCAATGAATAAGTGCCTAAAAAATTGCCAAACCTGGATGATGAAAACTCCAATCTAAAGTGAAAAAACCAAGAAACATGAATCAACTACAAGTATGATACATCCCTGAAATTTTTCTTGAGAAATCCATCAAATGCCAAGCTGCAATGAAAAAGGATCCATCTGTCATTTTCTTGGTCCAATGACCATCCAAGTGAACAAAGAAATGTCCACAAATTCTCTCAATCAACATCCCAATCACTTGTTCATTGAAAATTTTTTGATTGCACCCATTGACATATTTGTTGAAGTTCAGATTCCCAATCACTTTCCCACTAGAAAATTTGACGATGCCCACTGACTGATTTGTTGATGCCCACTGGCTACTTTGATGATGTCTTCCATTTGCAGATTTGTTGATGTCGAAAATTTTAGTTTTCCAACCTCCTTCAATTCCATTATCATTTCCCCCATTTGTCAGCTGAAAGGAGAGACAATCATCTGCATTTTATTTTTAAACTCCCCCTCTTCAAATGTAGGAGAGTTTCACTGTTGTACTTCCTATTTCAAGTGCATGAGAGTACCATCTGTTCACTATTGGCTACAATATTTGTCTTCATGTGAGACCGAATCCTACGGTAAAACATAGACAATTGTTTCACTGTAGATGACCACTTCCAAGGATCAATCCATGCATAATTGATCTTCAATCTTGGTGGTTGGTTTCGTTTGCAACATCTCTCTAATGAGTGATTTTTCTTGCCACAATGGTGAAAAGGATGAAGGTCAAAACATTTACTCTCCATATGACCATTTCTCTTACAATGGTTACACTTAACAAGATTCTGAGTATTGTCTAGAAAACTTGCACTTACAAATTGAACTAGTTTTGAGAAATATGGAACATTAAAAATGTTTTTTTTGTTGTATCCCAATCCATGTCGATATTTGTTGAAAGGAATTTCTCCCCAAGATATGATCACCTTCTTGGAAAGACTATTTTGTTGTTGTTCTTCACACCTACTGTTATTGCTAATATTTTGTGCTTGATTCATTAAGTCATCTCTATCACAATGAGCATCAATTAACAATTCATTTGTATCACATGATGCATCAAAATTTTCAATTAGATATTTAGTACTACTAGTTGCATCATTTAGTAACACAACATGCTAGATGAGATCAACTTTGTCACAACTTTCATCAATCTGGTGGATTAGATCATTTGTGTCACAAATTTCATCAACTTTGCAGAGTAGATAATTTATGTCACAACTTTTATCAACTTGCTGAATGAGGCCATCTATTTCACAACTTGAATTTTCTGTTTGGATAAGGTCTTTTGTGTCACACACTGCATCTATATTTTTTGTGCATCGTGCATCAAAGTGTGTTGTTCCATCGCTCATCAATCACTTCCCATACAAGAAGTTGTTTCTGAAACCCCTTTTTTTTCACTTAATTTAATCTGGAGTGCATTAATGAGTTGTTATTTCATATCTAGCTCAGTTTGAAAATATTTCATTGCTTCTAATGTGATAGTATTTTGACTAATTATGTCTTGATTTCGCTTTAACTTCCACTCAAGTAATTTGATTTTGTTGTGCAATTCATCATTACATTCTTTCAATTCCTTCATTTCTATCTTTGCACTTTGAAGACGTTTTCCTCCTTTACCCATTTTGGCTTTTAACATGTTCTCTTGTACTCGCTCACTTGATTATCATGCTCGCTTGCTTTCAAGCTCGCTTGATTTTGCTTCAATAGGTTGGGAGTGTCAGATACTACCGAAAATAAACCCAAATTAATGACTTCTTATTTCACTGTTAAAAACTCAACCACGATCAATTTTGCTTAATGACTAGTTTAGGGTGTTGGGCTCCACCGATCATGCAGCCAATTACAATCAATGACTCTTAGCTTGACCTTGACTTTGACTTGATTTATTTTGACTCTTTAATCACTTACATTACAAGTGACTTTAACTCAACATTTCATTAAAAGATGACTTCAACTTTGTTTATGATATCAAACTCTCAAGAAATTTCATTAAATGGAATTTCATAGAATTTTTATATTGGTAGTATTGAAAGTTATGGTGTCAAAATATGCCAAATATCAAATAAAGAGAATAAAAACAGAGGAAAATTATTGCTTTGGCATCACCGAATGGAAATAGTTTTCATGAAGAGTAAACAAAGAGGTGTGGAAACTTGCACAAATCAAATAAATACTTTCCTACCTCAACTCGATGCCTTCATCGATATGCACTTACTATTCAAATCAATGCTTTTTCAATGTGTATGTAGTCTCCTCTATGCTTGAGGACGTCTATTCTGCTGTGGCAGAGAGCCACGAGCTGGAAGAATTAAACGCTGCTTGTAATTTTGACTTCTTTAACTGTAATTGGTTAAATTTTTAAACACCCCCCCTCAAACTAAAAAAACATTACTTTGAGTTATAATTTGATCACTTCAAAAATACAAAAAAGATATTTACACCTTATTACTCCAAATTTACCAAAAATTCCAAAAATTCAACTTATCATTCTAAATATCACTTATCACTCCAAACAAAATATTTTATTTAAAAAAAATTATCTCTCCATTAACTTTATCACTATAAATATTACAATTTTTTTTTAAAATACTTTCATAACCCACCTTATCTCTCCAAAAGCTCCCTAAAAAGCTTTATGCACACTTTAGAAGTTCCTTTACATACTTCCCATTAAAATAATTATAAAAACTTTATGAAGTCACTTAAAGTCACGTTTATTTTTAAACGTTACCACTTATGTATGTAAAAGTATACTCACCATTCACTTTATGCATGAGTACCATACACCATACGATTTTTTTTCAAAATATTATCCATAGTATACTTCGAACAACAACCACAACTTGCAATGATCCTTTATAAAAAAACACGCAATGACATAACCGATTCAATGTAGGAACATCAAAAAAATGAAAGGACAATCTTTTATGCACACCTCACATCGCTAGGTTCCATGCAAATTCCACACTGTTGACTCCTCCACAAATTGTGTTCCAAGTGAAAGCTTTAAACCATATAATACCTTGATGTCGTTAATAATGATTCCCTCCTTGAAACACATCCTCCACCTTCTTATTTATCTTCACATAATTCATCGACGAAGCTCTTCTATGGTCGTCAATAGTGTGCAATATCATTTTAATGCCAAATACTCCACGTAGATCAGTCAAACATGCTCGAACTTTTTCACAGGTTTGCTGGACATTAGCTGGTAGAGTCCTGTAATTTACAGTATCACAAAGTGACTGATTATTGCTTAGATTTCCATACTGAAAATAATATTCCATGGCCATCATTTATTTTCACGAAAAGGGGAAATTCTGACTGTCAAGAGCTTCAAAAGAATCTATTATGCATTTCAATTCAGTAGAAGGTGAAAATGTTGCTGGTAAGTCAAAAAAGGAGCAGCATTAGACCATTAGCAAAAGAAAAGGGGCAGAGAGGAGAAAAAATATAATCAAAGGAAATGAACGGGAGCAAAAAAAAGCAAAAAACCACAGCAAGGAAGCAGTGAGGACCGTTGATCCGAGCATCGGCCAAAGATGGAGATTAAAATCGCATTCAAAGATCATAAGTGTTGCAAGATAAGTGCAAAGAGTGAAAGTTAAAGATGTTGAAGTGCGATGTGCGATGGGGGTGGGACCCAACCATCCGCCACACTTCCTTTCATTCCATTTCCCCTGAAAATCACTAAAACCTTACCTTTTCCGCCTTTCCAGTTAATTTCTATACTTTACCTTTTTTTGTTTCTTTTCACCGCTATATCATTGTTTCTCCTTCGTTTTTCCCATCTTCTCGATTGCGATTAAAGTGGGCCAGCCCCCCTGATACATCACCCTTCCCCCCCGCATTTCACAAACATTACAACTTACAGTTTAGGCGCTCGTAATGTATTTTTTTTAACTTGCGATGCGGTTTGGCCCCACTACAGCAGCTCCGCCCCCCCCCCACTCTGTAGCCATTTGAAATACGTTGAAATACATTGACATATCATATAAAACATCCTAAACGTACCTTACCGTTGAAACATTCGCCGCTTTATAACTTCACCAACGCAGTGGGCCCCATCTTGCCACATCATCCTCCAATCGGCGCACATCGCACTTCGCATCCTTTAAAGTTTACCTTCGTTGTTTAGTTTTAAAAGTTGCAATCTGCAGGTTGCGATCAGGTCCCACTTTTCCCTCCACATCACCTCCCACTTTGCATCACACCGCCGATTACATTCTTCATAACTTAAATTGTAAATACTGTGAAGTGCGCAGATGCGATGCGGCTTCAGAACTACAATTTAAACATTTTCAGGTCCCAACAAATGAGTTTTTGCATTGTTTTAAGTGAAAAAGGGTTGAAACACAGCAAGAAGGTTGAGTCGGGCAGCAAAAGGCGTTTAAACCAAGCTTGCTATGTTATGACGACATAAAGGAATTATGATGGAAATAAGCCCTGACAAGGCGTGCCAGCACGGGAGGTCGAGTCGGGCAAAGGACATTCAGGTAGAACAGTTGTGCAAAAGCGAAAAAGCAGTGGAACGCATCAACACCGACATTAGTAAATGGAAGTAGCCAGTGCTGCACCATACTTAATTACCCAACGTTGATCTTTTGAAAAGCAGGCCCAGATGTTAAAGCCATCAAATATTTTAGATCCATAAAGAGTTGCTCAAATTAATTTTACAGGAGATATGTTATTAGAGATCTTTTGCTCAAACCTTGCATGACCATGCTTGTTTAATTTCAGTGGTTTTGTAATAAATCAAGTTTCCCCAAGTAGATTGGGGTAACCGACTCAAGTTTTATTTAAATACTGCTCAAATTTTCATTATCAAGGGTTGGAGGTTGGAACCTTGTTAGAATTTGTGTTGTAAAATATCATTGTATTGGAGCACTGTAATTGTTTTGTGCTGGGCATCAATAAAAAATAGACCATTCACAGGATTCATGAGCTATGTTAATGGTGATGTTATTTCCTCTGTGTTAATGTTTTCCTTTGTCTTTTCATGTTGTGCATCAGTTTCTCTGATTATAAAACAAAAGTTTTAGATTAAGATTTGCTGAGAGAGCACCTTAATTCTGTCTGTTTTTGTTAACTTAATGTTTTCCTCTGAAGTATAGTTAAAGAATTCTTAACTTCTCTTTAGCTATTACAGAACTCATTACTTTCTTTCATCTCATATTCATATTGCTAATAATATCCAGTCTGCATAGTTAGCTTGCCCTGTGAAATGCCCCTTGCAAAAATTGATGCACAATTCAGCCTCTTGTGACTCCATAACCCAATGGATTAAGCTTCACAGATTTGTCTGTCCAACCACCCAACCAATCAAAACCAACAGTTCTTATAATCTCTATAGCTATCCTAATATCAAAAATTATAATCATCAAGCTAAATCATAAATCATAAAGAACAGAGAAAGCCCTCTCTGAGTCTAGGAAGGCTAGGTCTTGGACTCCAAATTGGTTTGATGTTGTCCTCTGTTGTTTTTTCTTGCCAATCTTACAAATTACAGAGAGCTAACCTAATGGCGACCATACTGGGGAAGGGAGTTATTGAAAAAGCTTAATATTTCATCAGAACTCAGAAACCCCAGTCAAAATATTGTATGATTCAAGTATGTTCCAAGATTGGCATTTGGTTGTTGATGGTGGACAATAGCCAGACACAAGAAAGTTGAAATCATCCACCTGACGACTCCACTGGTTTTTAGTTGACTTAAAGACTCCACTGGTAGAAGAATCCAGATTTGTTCTGAATATACAGTGACCGCACTGTCTCACTGATTAACAAGATGGATCTAAGAATACAACGAAGGTATGCTCCAATAAACAGAGATCACATTCCTGGATTCCCACATAAAATGCCTCGGGTAAATTGGTAAAGAACCCTTCCTATTTTTCAAGATGAGAATGTTGATGATGCATTGTTACATCTCATTAAATTTCATATACACTCATGGAAGTTGAAGTTTGAATGGCATGAGGATTGCCTCATGAAGATGTTCATGGCAACATTAGAAGGGAAAGCGAGGGAATGGTATGAAGGTTTGAATCTTGGTAGTTTGTTTTTTTTTTAAATATTTCCACATGGTGTTTTATGATCATTATAAAGAATATTATCCATCGTTATCGTTAGCTGAAAATTGTTGCGAGCAGTCTGAGGATCTCATACAATACCTTGTAAATATTGATGAAGATATAGGAAATTGGCATCGTGAGGATCTCTTAGAAACAATTCATGAATTTCATTCTCAAGTTAACTGTCATGATAACCAAGAGAGGCTAGTTGAAAATGAAAGCCATCAAGAAATGAAAGAAGATCCACAAGATCTCTCTGAGGGGACAAATGATAATTCATCTGCTCTTTTGTGTGAGGCTAAAGAAGACATTCAACCTCATGATCAGTCTTCACAAGAGAAATAAAACAATTGTTGTTCAATCCAAAGAAAACAAAGACTCCCTCCTCCTTTGAATGAAGAAGAAATCAATCAGATTCTAAGCATGCAGCCAACCTCTAAATTTTTTATGTAAGGAAGAGATTATTTCTATTTGTTCTACTACTGATTTATGTACTAAGGCATTTCCTCATGAAGAAACATAAGAACATATTGATACTGATGTTGTTCTACCTCCTTAAGAAGGCCTATGGCCAGAAAGTGCTCTTATTCATCAAAATGATAGTCTTCAAACATAATTCAACCAACTCAGTCAATACATATCAAGTTTTCTTGATAACAACATAGTCGTATATAATGAGGATGCCATGTTAGATGACCATGAAGAATGTGTAGAGATTCTCTTTGAGAAGGATCTTGAGCATGACAGAGTGGAATAAGGAGAAACCCTAAATGAAGCTTGTTATTTAAATCCTCAGGGCCAGGTATTGTTCTAAGATCTTTTTTCTGGTTTCTTAGAATCATCTAAAGAAGGAGTATGCTATGCTAGGAATGGTTTGTTGCAGAGTTTAAGGAAAAGTTTGAGCAGTGTTGTCCACAAGTAAGTAAGACGGGAGTGGCCTTTTTGTTTTTCCAGCCTACTAAAAAAAGTGAACAAGAATCAATCATGTAGTCATTTACCTGATTGGTTGCATTGGAGAAAGGAGTTCACTTAGTGTATATATCATCTCCAAGTTATATTAGGGTAGGTAGGTGTGAAAATAAGCTGAGCACTCTGAGCATCTTTCAAATTTTAGCTTAGATTGCTTTTCATTTTCAAATCAATATGTTTCAGACTTTAGTTTCAGCTCAGTTCTGGTTTCACCATCCAAGTTTTCAAGGTGCAATAGTATGTTCAACGTGATGGATTGCAGTGGATAAGGGAAATTGTAGTTTCAATTTAGATTTCAGTATGTTAATAAGCTGGCTGGCCTAACATGTCGTCTATTTTTATCATTCAAAGTCAGGAGAAAAAATTAGCTAGTTTCCAATCACAAAGTGCCTGACAGATCAATATACAAGTTATGGGATCAAACCAATATCTCATGCTACTAGTCTACGATGTTCTTGACACCTCCTGAGGGAGATGACATCTCCAGCTGGAGCCCCTGTTAGAGTCCTGTAATTTACAGTATGACAAGGTGACTGATTATTGCTTAGATTTCCATACTGAAAATATTATTCGATGGCCATCATTTATTTTTAGGAAAAGGGGAAATCTTGACTGTCAAGAGCTTCAAAAAATCTATTATGCCTTTCAGTTTAGTAGAAGGTGAAAATGTTGCTGGTAAGTCAAAAAATGAGAAGCATTAGACCATTAGCAAAAGCAAAGGGGCAGAGAGGAGCAAAATTATAATCAAAGGAAACAAACGGGCACAACCAAAAGCAGAAAACCACACCAAGGGAGCAGTGAGGACCATTGATCCGAGCATCAGTCAACGACGAAGATTGAAATCGCAATCACAGATCCCAAGTGTTGCAAGATAGGCGCAAAGGGTAAAATTTAAAGATGTCTAAGTGCGATGTGCGATGGCGGTGGGACCCAGCCACCCGCCACACTTCCTTTCATTCTATTTCCCTTGAAAATCACTAAAACCTTACCTTTCCTGCCTTTCCGCTTCATTTCTATACTTTACCTTTTTTTTTTTCTTCTTTTCACCGCTATATCATTGTTTCTCCTCTGTTTTTCCCATCTCCCCGATTGCGATTAAAGTGGGCTAGTCCCCCTTACACGCCACCCTTTTTCCCCTTGCCATCCATCGTATTTCGCAAACATTACAACTTACATTTTAGGCACTCGCAATGTATTTCTTTTAACTTGCGATGCGGTTTGGCCCCACCACAGAAGTTCTGCCCCCCCACTCTGCAACCATTCAAAATACGTTGAAATACATTGACATATCATATAAAACATCATAAACGTACCTTATCGCTGAAACATTCACCGCTTTATAACTTCGCCGACGCAGTGGGCCCCATCTTGTCACATCATCCTCCAATCGATGCACATCGCACTTCACATCCGTTAAAGTTTACCTTAGCTGTTTAGTGTTAAAAGTTGCGATATGCGAACTACGGTCGGGTCCCACTTTTCCCTCCACGTCACCTCCCACTTCGCATCGCACCGCCAATTACATTCTTCATAACTTAAATTGTAAATATTTCAAAGTGCACGGATGTGATGCCACTTCAAAACTACAATTTAAACATATTCAGGTCCGGGAAAATGAGTTTTCGCAATGTTTTATTTGAAAAAGGGTTGAAACACGTCAAGAATGTCGAGTCGGGCAGAAAAGGAATTTAAACCAAACTTGCTATGTTATGAAGGCATAAAGGACTTATGATGGAAATAAGCCCCGACAAGGCGTGCTAGCACGGGAGGTCGAGTCAGGCAAAGGACGTTCAGGCAGAACTGTTGTGCAGAAGCAAAAAAGCAGTAGAACGCATCAACATTGACATGAATAAATGAAAGTAGCCATATTTTGAAAAGCAGGGCCAAATTTCAGAGCCATCAAAGCTTTTAGATCCATAAAGAGCTGCTCAAATTAATTTACATGTGATATGTTGTTAGAGATCTTTTGCTCAAACCTTGCATGGCCATGCCTGTTTAATTTCAGTTGTTTTGTAATAAATGAAGTTTTCCCAAGTAGATTGGGGTAACCGACTCAAGTTTTAGTTAAATATTACTCGAATTTTCATTATCAAGGGTTGGAGGTTGGAACCTTGTTAGACTCTATGTCGTAAAAGATCATTGTATTGGAGCACTGTTACTGTTTTGAGCTGGGTATCAATAACAAAGAGACCGTTCACATGATTCATGAGCTATGTTAATGGTGATGTTCTTTCCTCTATGTTAATGGGTTTCCTCTGTTTTTTCATGCTGTGCATCAGTTTCTCTGATTTCAAAACATAAGTTTTAGATTGAGATTTGCTAAGAGAGCACCTTAATTCTGTCTGTTTTTGTTATCTTAATGTTTTCCTCTGAAGTATAGTTAAATAATTCTTAACTTCTCTTTAGCCATTACAGAACTCACTGATTTCTTTCATCTCATATTCATACTACCAGTAAGATCCAATTTGCATAGTTAGCTTGTCCTGTGAAATGCCCCTTGAAAAAATTGATGCACAATTTAGCCTCTTGTGACTCCATAACCTAATTGATTAAGCTTCACAACTTTGTCTGTCCAACCACCCAACCAATCAAAACCAACAATTCTCATAATCTCTATAACTAGCCAAATATCAACAATTATAATCATCAAGCTAGATCATAAATCATAAAGAACAGAGAGAGCCCTCTCTGAGTCTAGGAAGGCTAGGTCCTGGACTCCAAAGTGGTTTGATGTTGTCCTATGTCGTTTTTTCTTGCCAATCTTACAAATTACGGAGAGCTAACACTAGCTATAGTTTGTTAGCCACACCCTAGTTGATTTTCATTTGTTGGACGTTGCTCCTTTTTCATGCCACAACAGTGAGTAATACAGACCGTAGCAACACACAGGTTACAATGTTGGTGGCACATGAATCCAAAAGAAATTGATGAATTTCCTTTAGCAATGGTAATTATGTGTATGGTCCGCATTCAACCATATGGGGAGAGAGACTGTGTATCCACCAAAGTCATGCATTAACTTGCAGTTGAAATAGTTGCAGTTTTCATAGATCCAACACTTGACTCTAGCTACGACCTCTTTGCAACAACTATTTCTTGACGCAATCCCTATGGCACCATTTCCAACCACTTTCACAAGCATAGAACTTTGAATGGCTGGGACTCATATGTATGCGATCTATATGTTAATGTGATTGAGGTTGTATAAAGTGCAAGTGTTTAAATTGAGTTTTTTATGCGATTTTATGTTAACTTATTGTAAGCATAAAGCATGAATTTAAACTCTCAAATAACATAAAACAACAGACAAATACACCATAAAATAACCACAACACAACAAGTGATGAAGGAGTTAACCCTTCCTTGGTTACGTCTCTTGGTCCAACTTCCAATGGCTTTCAAAATTCATTCCATTAGCTTCAGAACTATCCAAAACCCCTACCTAGCCTCTTTCTGCTCCCAAAAATATCAAACAATGAAAATGTTATGAGTTTACCTAGCTTTGCTACTAGTCTCTCTACAATTTCCCCAAAATCCAACACCGTCCTACATTTTCACCCCAAATTCTACTTACGGAGTGACAGTTTGGTGGAATTTCAACGGAATTTGTGGGGCAGATAAAATTTCCACCAAGGCCAAAACTCTGAATTTTTAATTAATAAAAAAATGCCCACACTCTTCTCGGCCTCCGTGACCACTGTTTAGTGCCAAATTCATATGGTAAGGTTTGTTGGGGGGGTGGGGGCTAAGCCATGAACCTTACCCCATTAACTCTGTCACCGAAAATTTAAGTATGGTTTGGTTTGTTGGTTTAACAAGGACCAACGGTTAGCCCAGGTGGTTAAGGATCTATGCTGTTAGTTGAGAGGTCGTGGTATCGATTCTTGTGGAGTCTAGTTCATAATTCCAACCAAATTTTGGTGGCCCCTGTGCTGCCACGTGGCGACCTTCGATTGGGCCACGTGCACTCCTATGGTTGGCCACAAACCCACCAATGAAAATCACCCAAATCAATGCCAATGACCTTATGAAAAGTGGGAAAATATTATTGGCTCAATGGAGCCCAGTCAACCATGCTTAGATAGTAATCTTAATCAGCTGTACAGACTACTCACTGGGCAACCTGCACAATTTTTTCCAAAATTTTGCCTATTTGGGAAAACAAACAGAAATCATTTCAAGGAGCATATAGTGTCGGTTTTATACGAAACGAGTTGTTCCAGATTAAAAAATGATGAGATATACGCAAGCACATAGGTTTCAAGCCATTTCGAAAACTTTCATTTTTGAGCACTAGATCACTCCTCCCCACTGGAAGCTTTTGGACCCCAAAAAATCACTTTCAATTGTTCAGTAGATGAGGGTATAATTCCCTCACCTTTCCGATTTCAATCCATTTGGCTTTGTTTGGATTTGTTCATTTGATCCCCACACAAAGGTACTCCACATGCCCTTGTTTTGAATTCCTTGTTCTTTTGTCAAGAATGGTGTCTTGTTGTAGTTATTCAAGGTATTCAGGAGAGAAATCATCAATAGAAGGAATCTAAACATTCTATCCTTGATCTTCGATCAAAAGAGGCTCATAAAACCTTAGGTTCTCAGCATTAACAACAACATAAATTTGCATATATGAAGGCAAATCTAACCTAAAGGAATTATCACCAATCTTTTCTAAAACTATGAATGGACCATATCGAACTGGTTTTAGTTTTTTACCTTCTCCTTAAGCCTTTATTTGCTAATGTGAAACCAAACTTGATCGCCGACTTGGAAATTGTGATCTACATGATGCTTGTCATGCCTTGTTTTGTACTTGACTTGGATCTTTTCCAATTGTTATTGAAATGCTTGATCTACCAATTGGATTTGTTCAATGAAATTTTTAGCTTTTTCTATGTCACTATGACCATCAATAGCAACATATTTTCCAAAAATAAAATCCAAAGGAGATTTAGGCAACTATCCAGAACATGCCTCAAATGGCGATGTTTGATTTGAAGAGCGTTTGGCCTAGTTGTAAGCATGTTGAATATAGTGCAAATGTTCATCCCAAAACTTAAGATGCTTGCTAAAATAACCACAAAGAAGATGTATCAATGTCTTTTTCACCACCTATGTTTGACCATCTATTTGCAGATGAACTGTTGCACTCTTTTTCAATTTGTTGTCCATGAATCCCCACAAGCTTGACCAAAAGTTCCCAACAAAGCGAGAATCTCGATCACTAACAATAGATGTGGGCAATCCAAAATGCACCCATACATTCTGAAAGAATAAACGAGAAATTTGTTCAGTTGTAATTTGTCTTTTACATGTCATTAAAATACACATTTTGCTGAACCTATTACAACTACATAAAGATAATCATGATTCCTTTTTAACATAGGAAGACCTTCAAAAAATTCCATAGAAACACTCTCCCGTGGACGAGAAGGTACTGGAAGTGGTGTATACAATCCTAAATTTCTATTGCTAGGCTTATTGACAACACATAATGAACATCATTTAATAAAATGTGACACACTTTCAAGCATACGAGGCCAATAACAATACCTTTGTAGTGGTGCGACCATCTTACCTACACCGAAATGACCAACAATAAGAGAAGTATGTGCCTATCTTATAATGTTGACTCTTTCTCCCTGTGGAATACAAAGCTTACCAAGATGGTACAACAAGATATCATGCATATGATAATCCAATTCCTCTACTTGGTTCCCTTGACTCAAAGTTGCATATACATCTTGAAAATCACTATCTAAAGCATATTGTTCAACATATATCTCATGAAAAACAGAATTATGCTTAAGAATAGTAGCATCACTAAAAATAGGCCTAGAAAGCATATCAACAACTTTGTTATAGATACCTTTTTAATACCTTATCACCAAGTGGAATTGTTGAAGAAAACCCATCCATCGAAAGTGCCTTGATTGCTGCAACTTTGTTTGTGATTGCAAGTATTGAAATGGTTGATGATCAATGTGAATGACTGTTTCCTTATCCATCAAGTAGTGTTTTCATTTTTTCACACTTTGCACCAATGCATACAATTCTTTGTCATATGTAAGATACTTAATCACTGCACTATTAAAAGTTTCCGAATGAAAACAAATGGGCTTACCATGTTGCACGAGGACTATGCCCATGGCATAGTCGCTTGCATTAGTATGTATATGAAATGAATGTCTCAAGTTTGGAAGTGCAAGTACTAGAGCTAAACTGATCTTCTCCTTCAATGCATCAAATTCATTTTTTTGTTTACCTCCCCACTGGAAGATTTGCTTCACACTTGTCAATGCATGCAATGGCGCTGCGATGGAAGAGAAGTTAGCAATAAACTTCCTCCAATATTGGGCTGCTCCTAAAAATCTTCTTACCTCCGTAACTGTTTTTAGATTTGGCCAATTCAAAATGACATCTACCTTGGAGGGATCTATTTTCAATTCACCTCCTCCAACAATATGACCCAAATACACTAAAGAAGTATTTCCAAACTCACACTTTGACATCTTTAAAAAAAACTAGTCTTTCTTCAGGACATCAAGTACCTTTTTGACATGCATGACCTGCTCTTCATGAGATCTACTGAAAATCAAGATGTCATCTAAGTAGACTATCACAAAATCATCTATAAATTGCCTCAATACATCATTCATCACACACATGAAGGTAGCAGGAGCATTGCAAAGACCAAAAGGCATAACTAGCCATTCAAACAAACCTTGTTTTGTTTTGAATGTTGTCTTCCGTGTCACCTTCAACAATTATAATTTGATGATAGCCACTCAAGTCCAACTTATTAAAATACTTAGCATCTTTCAATGTAAATCATCAATTCTAGGAAGTGGGTAACGGTTCTTTACCGTAATCTTGTTCAATGCACAGAAGTCCACACACATGTGCCATTTTCCATCCTTATTTGACAACAAAACAATATTTGACTTGCATGGCAAAGTACTTGGTCTGATGATCCCTTTGTCCAAAAGATCTTGAATTTTCTTTTGAATTTCAACACTTTCCATCACTGACATCCTGTACATGCCAATGTTAGGAATATGACAATCTTGCAATCTTGCTGCAATTGTATTTCATGTTGGATTCCCCTCTTGGGAGGAAATCCTTTGGGCTCATGAAACATCTCATCATATTGGTTAACAACCTCAACCAAATCAGATTTCAATCTTGAGGCACAACCTTGAAAATATTTATTCTCAACATCATTCTTTTTTTTTTACCATTAAAAGCACAAAATTCTTGTTAGAGTTAATGAGTCTCTTCATTTGTCCGACATTCACAAGTGGAAGACTTAGTTTCTATCGATGTGCTCCAATAATGTACTCAATACCATCTTTGAACAAGCGATACTTGTTTTCATGGCGATGAAAAATAACTTCCCTATCATAAAGATATAGGCTTCCCAAAACAATACCAGAAATATCAAGTGGAACTACATCAAGTTCAACTTCATCAAAAAAGTTTGTTGTAATCACAAATATAATATGCATTTCCTCGTCACTTGTAAGTTTTCATTCTTGCATATCCAACCTAAAGTATAAGGTCTTGGATGAGGAATGGTCTCTAAATTTAACTTCTTAAATAAGTCTTCAGAAATGAAATTTTCTTGTGAACCACTATCAAAGAGTGTACAATTTTGTTATGCTTTCAAATAACCCGAATATGGAAAAGTTAAATTCGTGTTTTCTCATCTTGAGTGTCATTAGGAAAATTTAAAGAGCTAGTGGTTGATATGTCCTTACCTTTCATTCCCATTATTGTGATCTTTGTTTCATCTCCCGAATCAGAGCCTAAGTCATGTTATGTAGTTGTAGTTGTCTTTTGTTTCCCTTTGTTGTTAAACTTCTTTGGTTTCGTCTCAAGATGAAGTTTCCAACAATGAGCTTCATCATGACCCTCTTTGGAACAATGCTTGCATGTTAATTTTTCTCCTTCCTTCTTGACGGATGCATTCTTCTTTCCTTTCCCTTTGAATTTACTCTTTCCTCCGTCTCCACTTTGAAATGGATTTTTGCTACCCTCTTGTGAAATGTTTTTCCCTCTTGCTTCAAGATGTGTTGCCTGAACACAAACCTCATCTAAAATTGTAGGATTAAACATAAGGATAATATGTCTTAAATAACTGTGTAAACCCCAAATATATTTCAACAAGGTGTCTTGTGATGAAAAATATACACCTAAAATTAGATATCTTCTTATAAAATCTTGGGTGTAACTTTGCACACTTTGACATTTTAGTTGTCTAAAATTTTTCCAATCCATGATAGCCTTATGCATAAAAGATAATGGATAAAATTGTCTTCTAAGTGCAACAATAAAATATATCCAAGAGGTTAAGACCTTACCCTATTTTTTCATAGCCTCTTGTGTTTTGGCTTCCCACCAAATCAAAGCAATAGTTTCCAACCTCAAAGAAGCCAACTGAATCTTTGCTTCATCATATTTGATGTTCTGAATCATGCAATAAACTTCAAGTTGACGAACCCAATTATCAAGTATTTCAACATTCACTTCACTATTATACATAGGTAGTTCGAATTTGATATCAAGTTTTAATAAGGGAGTTTTACCATGAACCCTTAGGGGATGTGGAGGTGTTTGAGTAAATTTTGTTGTGCAATAGGATGAAGATGAAGGTGAGGATGGAGGTGAATATGATGGTGGAGAAGAGGGTGGTTCGTCACCATTTCCTTTTGAAGGCTTGTCATCATATCCTCCTTTTCCTCTCGAATAATCATCACCTCTTGAAGGCTTGGAACTTTCACTCTACAATCTTGAATTTCTCTCTTCATAGAGAACTTTCACCATTTCAGTCATGTCAAGGAATGATTTTCTGAAATATTTCTCATCCTCTAACATATTATAAGGCTCCCCTTCATGTGACATACTTGTTGAAGCTTCAACTGCAATTTGAGGTAGAATTTGTGGTGGAGATTGTGGCAAACTTGCTCTCCTTGTCCTTGACCTAACTTGAGGACTTGCAAACACAAGCTTTCCTTCTCCTCTCTTGAGCTTCAAATGTGTAAGCATCACATACACTTTTAAATAATTAAATCCTCACAACAAAAAAGAAAACCAAAGCTCTGATACCAAACTTGATCTCTATGTTAATGTGCTTGAGATTGTATAAATTTCAAGTGTTTAAATTGAGTTTTCTATGAGATTTTATGTTAAATTATTATACACATAAAGTATGAATCTAAACTATGAAATAACAGAAAACAGAAAACAAATACATCATAAAAATAATGATAACACAAGAAGTGATGAAGGATTTCACCCCTCCTAGAATATGTCTCCTCGTCCAGCATCCATTGGCTTGGCCCTATATCATTATGTGCAAAAATGGTTATTACATCAATTTACAATGCTCTAATGGCTTCAAAACCCGATCCATTAGCTTTAGAACTATCCTAAACCCTTGTCTAGCCTCTTTTGCACCCAAAATGGTCAAAAAATGAAGTTGTTAAATGAGTTTCCCTAGCTTTGTTGCTAGCCGCTCTACAATTTCCCCAAAATCCGGCACCGTCCTACATTTTCGCTCCAAATTTTGCTAACAGAGCGACAATTTGGCAGAATTCCGACGAAATTTGTGGGGCAGAAATGCTTAAACTACAAATTTTTAATTAATAAAAACAGACCCACGCCCTTCTCTGCCTCTGCGCCTATGGTTCCGTGCCAAAGTCATATGGTAAGGTTTGTTGGGGGGATCAGGGCTAATCCTTGGCCCCTTACCCCATTAACTCTGCCACTAAAAATTTAAGTATGGTCTAGTTCGTTGGTTTAACAAGGACCAACAATTAGCCTGAGTGGTTAAGGCTATACGTTGTTAGTTGAGAGGTCGTGGTATCGATTCCTGCGGATTCTAGTTCATAATTTCAACCAAATTTTTGTGGCCCTCGTGCTGCCGCGTGACGGCCTTTAGTTGGGTCACTTGGAAGGCTGTGGTTGACCACCAACCCACCAATGAAAATTGCCCAAATAAACTCCAATGACCTTGTGACAAATGAAAAAATATTATTGGCCCAACGAATCCCATTCAACCATGCCTAGTCAACTGTATGGACTACTAACTGGGCAGCCTGCACAACTTTTGCGAAAATTTTCCCTGTTTGGGAGAACGAACAAAAATCATTTCTGGGAGCATACAGTGCCAGTTTTTCGTGAAACGAGTTGCGCTAGATCCAGAAGGATGATATCTACGCAAGCACATAGGTTTCGAGCCATTTCGATAACTTTCATTTTTGAGCATATTTTTTAGCACCAGATTAAGGACTACTTTGTTGGAAGATGATTAAATATGACCTGCTTTCTCTCGGTTTCTTCAGAGTGGAGACAAATATTGGTGCACTAGGCACCACCTTTATATGCAACAATTTTTAATAGTAAAAAGAAAATTAGTTCCAACCTGGCACATGACTAGTGCACCTCAAACCTCAACGTTCTCAACATATATCAACACAACTATTTTTCCTGTGCTCTACAGATCTCAACGCAGACCCCTCATTATGGATATGGTCTGGAACATCACCTCCATATCAAATCCATGGATATCAATGGCTCTCTAATGATGATAGGCTTTCTGTACAATTGACATCGACAATGCAACATTGTACAACAATAAATTCATGCTTCTCATGTCTCCATCTTACGTATGCGATTCGTTGGCAAAATCTGATCCATCAGCGTTCGATGAAATTGCAGGTTCTCTGTTGCTGCAATCACGATAGGTCTAAGTCATAGTCAAGATATGTAGAACCAAGACTCAAACTATAGGTATTACCAACATCCTTTCAATTTTAATGGATTGAAAATTTTCTTTCATACCCAACAAGCACAAAACCACGTCTGAACCTTGATCCCCATTTGCACCAAATAAAATTAAAGAACCAACTAACAAATTTGGCTTAATCTACATGAATATTCATAGAGCTTGAATTTTTCCAAAATTGTAAAACTAGACCTGCAGATATATGGAAAATGGATGAAAAATGGAAAATCCCCAATTCAATGGCGTACCCACGAAAAAAAAATAAGAAACTTCCTCCACCTTTCGATGACAACATTTAGCTGATTCAATCACATGCACTACAAAAACATATAATTAGAATTAAATATTGAAACCATTTAATTATTCGAACCATATTCTTGTTACAATGACAAAACATAATTTATTCTTTATTTGGCTCTATTTCGGCTTAATTTTAAATGCATATTTCTAAATTTACCACAACAGAAACCCCCCAAAAAAACTGAACTTCAATATTTTCTTAGAAAACTACAAAGAGACCACATAAATAGAATACATAACATTTGAATGCACATTCGATTCCTCAACACACTATTGCTCTGATACCAAATAAAGGATTTAATAAATTGAAAAACTGAAATTAAGAAAGACAAGAGCCATAAACAATAGAAACAAATACATGAAGGAAAAGGCCTGAAGCCTAATGTATATTGTCTCACGCACACTCTCCAAAATAATGAGAATGATACAATATTAATACATCAAGAGTATGTCTCAAGATAGTGCGTCGATCTTGGACACTCAATCACTTTGGTTGAGTAAATATCTCATCCATGCACTAATCTAGGAGCCTAAATAGTTGGAGAGAATCTCTCAACCAACTAGACCTAAACAAACTCTCAAATTTGAGAAATACTAACATTCTAGAATAGATAAATAGGAATTAATCCAAGATTTACAATTTTAATTATTTGGACTTATTGATTTTTTTATATGAGAGTGAGGCTAACATTATCCTCGACTTGCTTAATTCTCATAATACATTCCAGATCCTCTATCTCAACGTTGTTTCTTTCCATGCATCATCCTTGGCTTTTCAAATAAACTTGCAAGCAAGGGACAATTCATTGACTCTACACTTGGTTTATTTCTGCTTGTTTCTACCATGAAATTGTAAGCTTCTTCAAACTGCCTCGTGTTAAAATACCATTCAATGAAAGCAATGTACATGCTATATTGTGGTCTCAAACAATCTCTGATCATATTGTTAAGGAATTTGAGAGCACCATCCATTTTGTCTCTTAAAAATTGTACATTTCGACATTTGGAAGCTATTTGGGCATTATAATAAAATATGTTGGGTGGTTTTGTAGAGACCAACCCTATAATTTACTAGATGAGCACTAGGCTCTACATTTTTTTTTTTTCCACAATAACTAGGAAATGAAACCATAATCATACAAGTTTGAAACTCCATAAAATTAAATCACTTATATCAAAGTCCATACATTTAACTTCATAGCACATACATATATTTAACTTGTTGATTATAGGCACAATGAAATCATCCTATTTAAAAACAATATAACTAACACATGTACCGTTCACCCTTAGACGAGAACCAAACTTGACTTGCCACTACTTAAGCTCCTTTGTTGTCGTCTACCTCCAAGCCTGAATGTTGTCGTGCTTAATCCGAATGCAATGACCCACCGATTGACCTCCCAGCCTATTCCTTGGGTACTCTCTTTCCCCGCAGACCCCCGAGCTGCAATGGGGTTGTACAACGAAGGAATGTGCTAGCTGATAGAGGTGAGCCCCTCTTGGCTCAAGAGTCCCCTCTCTATAATACTCTATCCCACCAAAATCAACTATAGCTCGTAACCACTCAAATTGACATAATCTCCTCCACCCAACAATAGGGTAAACAAAAAGGTCCATTTTCCTTCCATTTCGATTTCTTTTATAGAAGGCTTCATAGGTGACACTTGGAAGTTCATGCATAAATAATTATTTTTTTTACTACCCAAAATTTGATTATTCATCCACCCATGTGTCACCCTCTCATCAAGACTCTCCAAAATAATTTACTTAATTATTCATTTAAAAATAGTATTTCCCTCAACCCAACAAGGCTTCCTATTTCTTCTCCTAGTTGTCTCTTGATTCCCCATTTTTACTCCTTAATTTGTGTTTATTAGTGAAGTTAATTGATAATTCTTAGATTTGGTCCCCTAACTACCTCAATTTTCTCTTTTGATGAATATTCTTATGTTGGCTCTTGCCACATGGAAGTTCTCTAAATTTCTCAAATTTTAATTCACCACCCTCTTCTCTTAATGAAGTTTTTAATAAATCTTTCTATTAACTCTATGTCCTTCTTTCCCCCTTTTGCCTAATTAAGTCTTATGTACTTAATATTTTTTTTGAACATGGAAAGGGTAGAGTTATCATGGTAAATATTTTATCTCTTCCTATTCCTCCCTTACCCTAAGTTTATTCTTGATTTAATTCCTTTGGTTCTAACATCATATGTCACTTGATATGAATTAGTTGGATTTTCATATATTGATTATATTTAGTAGTTTCTTTAATGATGTCGAGGGTGTCAAGTTGGTCATGCCCTTCAAGAACTTCCATTCGAAGTTCCAAGGGTGCCATGCCTAAGAATTTATTTTTGATGCCAAGGGTGCCAAGTCGGTCGTGCCCTTCAAAAATTTCTCTTGAAATCCCAAGGGTGCCACACCACTTTCCCTTCAAGTATCCAGTGGTTACGAGGGGAAATTATATGTGCAACGACAGAGACCCCGATCATCTCGTAAGTTGCTTTCTATAGTGAGACTAATGGTGCTAGGGATCAAGGAATCTGCCTTGATGCTCGCCCCCCCAGAAAATCCTCGTGAGCAAACCAAATTTGGGACCTGCCCTCACGACATCGTGATCTTCAAGGCGAAGGTATTTTGACCTTTCCAGCCTAAGTCACGACGGGAGTGTGAGTGCTAGCGGGTGAGATCAGGAACACTGTTCCACCCCTCCCATGTTGTTCCATCCAATTTTACAACCCCATCACCCATATGTGAGTCATTCGGCCAAGCAACTGACATGTTCCTGCAACCACTGACATATCATAAGAGTATATGTAGTATATATAACAAGTTTCAAACTGAACTTATAATTTCAAAGACAAAATATTAATTTCTATCAAACCAGATGTTATCCACTCATCATATGTGAGTGCCTATGGTGGTTTCCTGTCATACTCAATACTCATCAGTAACAAAGTTCTCAGTGTTAGTCTTTATCATAATAGAAACATCAACATGACCTAGTCATTCACATCATTGTTTATTTTGAATTAGAACTAATGTAAGTAGCTACATATGGGACATATCCATCATGTTTATCATAATCATAACATCAATGGTAAACTAACATATCCATCAAAGGCATTATCATTGTAACATCAATAGAAAACATATCTATCCATAAAATCTATCATCATCATCATATCAATAGAGAACCTGCATATCCATTAATGCTACAATCATATCAATAAAGAACATGCATATCCATAAATGCTATCATCATCATAGTATCAATAAAGACATACATAACCATCACATCCACTAATAATAGAGTCATATGTCCGAATCCTCAGCCTAAGGTCCTCAAAGAATAAGTGCGGGTCTTAGGGCTAAATAATGTTAAAATTCATATGACTGTTAGTCAACTAGAGTAGGGCACTACATACACCCCCTCTTAATAGTGGACTTCGTCTCGAAGTCCTTGGAATAGATAAGGAAAAAGATGATGCATCTCTTCGGCATCCTCCCAAGTGGCTGAACTACGACTGTAATTTTCCCACTAGACCTTAACCTGGTCCAATAATCATTGTCTAAGCTGCAAAGTCCGTTGGTCCAATATGAAAACTGGTTCGACCATCACCTTGCCCTCGTCCGAAACTTGCAAGTGACCTAAGTCAATAACATGTGATGGATTTGAAATATAAAGACGCAAAACAGAAACATGAAACACATCATGAATACGTGCTAGGGATGGAGGTAATGCAAGTCTATATGCTACCGGCCCTTTTCGTTCTAAAACCTCAAAAGGTCCCACAAACCATGGAGACAATTTTGCTACCTTTCCAAATCTTATAGAGCTTTTTTGGGGCCTTACTCTCAAGAACACCCTATCTCCCACTTAATAACTTTGGTCTATTTGATGAGAGTCAGCATAACTCTTTTGTCGATCTTGTGCTTCTTTTAGCCTCCCTTTAATCATAGCCATTTGTTCTTAGATCTCTTGCACCACTTCTAGCCCTATTAATACTCGGTCCTCTAGCCGGTCCCAACTAAGAGGTGTTCTGCACGGTCTTCCATACAAGAAATCAAACGGTGCCATCTTGATGGAACTTTGATAACTGTTATTGTAAGCAAATTCCACCAAAGGTAAAAACTCCTCCCATTTCTTTTGTTGGTCCATCACATACATTCGTAGCATGTCTTCGAGGATTTTATTAGTCCTCTCTGTCTGACCATCTGTCTCAGGGTGGTATGCAATGTTGAAGTTCAATTGGGTTCCCAAGGCTTCTTGGAAACTGGTCCAAAACCTTCCTGTAAACACTGCTCCCCTATCTGATATGATCTTCCTAGGAACTCCATGTAATCTTACAATCTCATCAATAAAAACTCTTGCTATCTCTGGTGCCTTATATGCAGTCTTAACTGGTATAAAATGGGTACTCTTGGTCAATGTGTCCACCACTACAAATATGGAATCATGTCGTCTTGAGGTCATTGGTAGTCCCACAATGAAGTCCATTGATATAACTTCCCATTTAGATTTTGGTATCTCATGGGGTTGCAATAACCCTGCTGGATGTCTGTGTTCAGCTTTTACTCGCTGACACTCTAAGTATCTTGCTACAAAGTTTACAATGTCCTTCTTCATTCCTTTCCAAAATAAAAGTGGTTTCAGAGTCTGCACTCATCTTCTTAACACCCGGGTGTGCCATGTATATTGCACGATGTGCTTCATTCAAGATCAACTGGCGTATATCTTCATTCGGTGGTACATATATCCTTCCCCGGAATCGTAGAAGTCCATCACTATCAAGGGAGTATTCTTCATATTTTTGGATTCTCATTTTGTCCTCCCTCAAACTCTTGCTAACCTCCTTGTACCAGGTGTCCTTAAATTGCAAGTCAAGCAACTTCTCCCTCAAATTTGTTTTTAAGGGAATCACTGAAATATTCGAGGCTTCCTACTTAAAACATCAGCCACCCTATTTACTATTCCTTTTATGTTAGTAATATTAAAATCATATTCACTGATTAGCTCCGACCATCTTCTTTGCTTGCAATTAAGTGGTCCTGAGTGAATATGTGTTGTAGCCCACAATGGTCAGTTCTAAGTTCAAACTTCCTTCCTAGAAGGTAGTGTCTCCAAATCTTTAGTGCATAAACAATTGCTTCCATTTCTAGATCAAGGGTTGTGTAGTTCTCTTCGCGGGTTCTAAGTTTTCTTGATGCATATGATATTACTATTCCTTCTTGCATCAATACACAACCTAACCCTTGCTTGGAGGCATCAGTGCAAACCAAAAATTTTGTTTCATATCTGGCACTTTCAAAATTGGTGCTGTCGTTAATAATACCTTCAACCTTTGGAATGCCTCTTCACATTTTTCAGTCCAATTGATTTTCTTGTTCTTTCTTTGGAGCTCGGTAATGGGGCTTGATACCCTTAAAAACCCTTTGACAAATCTACGATAATACCCTGCCATGCCCATGAAACTTCATATTTCATGAACATTGGTTGAGGTCCTCAAAGAATAAAGTGTTGGCCTTAGGCCTAAATAAATGTTAATGTCATATTACTGCCAATCAACTACAGCGGGGCACTACAGTTTACATTAGTTTTCTTTAAGAGACAGGAAGTCTTAACCATATGTGCATCGCCTGGTATTTAGATGGAATATTTTACCCCTATCTCACAATTGTAGTGTGTTGGTTTTTCTTATTTCATGTTGGATTAAATAGTTTATAGCCCTTACTTATCTTATAATATTTATTTTATAGATGGCTTAGGAACTCCCTTGAGGTGCTACACCTTGTGCATTTCCAAATACCATTCAACATTCTTCCAACGTTTATGGGCATTAATATAAGTTCTCCTTTCAAATAAATAATATTCATGTGCAACATATGGCAGTGAAAATTTTTGCATGTGTCAAACGGTTTATAGGAAAAACATGGGATACCCAAATGCAATTATCAAAAATTCTGATCTGTTGGGAGATTTAAGGACGATTTTCGTATTTAAGGATGATTTACGTAAGAGAGATGTCATGTTCTACCTGTGGTTATGTCATTACTATTATAGGTTTTGGTCCATCCTATTAAACATAACAAATTCCTACATCAACGACCAATTGTATGCAATCATGGCATGGTTAAAAGGAGGAAACTTAATTTAGCTCTCACTAGTTAATACTTGGGGGCCAAAATCCATGTTTGAACTCCTACAACATTTGCGTTCGGCAGATAAGAACTCACAAGATGGCATCTTCCGGATATCAATCTGAAGGCCTCTCAGTATTAAAAGTGGCGTTCAGATACCGTCACTCTGAATTGGACCAAAACCTATATTCTTGAACCAGATGGTTTCACAATGATTTGGAGTGTTTCTTGACTTCATAAACCATAGCATCAATCAATTTATTTGCACTATACACTAGCACAGATATTCTCCTAAATTCCATGTGAGGATCCATGGGGTACCCGTACATTCTGTCAATCCAATTTAGAGTGTTTCTTAACTTCATAAGCTATAGCATCAGTCAATTGCTCTGCATTATACTTGAGCCCAAACATTCTCACAAATTCCATGTTAAGATCCATTAAGTGCCTGTATAAGTTTGTGGACCTTCTGATTTGTCAAAGAAAGTAACAAAGGACAAAGAAATACCTTCTTCAGTGAAGAAGGAAGATAAATTTTCTACTTTGGAGCTAAGGAAAAGTTTAAGTCAGAAAGAGAGAAAAACCAAAGATTTGGATCTTGCTAAGAGTAAAACAGTCAAGGTTTTATCTTCTTCTAAGCCAGAAGTTAAAAAAAGGCTTGCCATGCCTCCGTCTTTTACTGACAATGATGTCAAAAGTTCGGTTATGGCTGTAATTGAGAGAGAAAAAACTAGAATAAATTTAGATGATGTGTGTGCAAAGCACCAAGTGCCTTCAACACACATGAGTTACAACATGAGGAATTTGGATAAAACTATTACTCAAGGAAAATTCGAGGGATCAGTGGAGGTTGTCAAGTCAGCTTTGAAAAAGCTTGAAGAAGGTGGTAGCATTGATGATGCTAAAGCTGTCTGTGAACCAGATATACTCCTGCAAATGTCTAAATGGAAGAGTAAATTGCAGGTTTATCTTGCACCATTTATACATGGGATGCATTACACATCATTGGGTCGACAGTTTACTAAAGTCGATAAACTGCAAGAGGTTGTTGAGAGGCTTCATTGATATGTAAAGAATGGTGACACTTTTGCTGTGGAGCAAACGATTTTTCAAGGCTTATGAAAGCAAAGATTGAACAGTCTAAGAAGCAATGCTTTTTTAGGAATTCTGACATAATTCAGCCAAAGAATGATTTTGAGTTTGAAAAACAGGATTGGCTGACTGTTAGTAAAGATGAATTACCAACCGGTAAATTATCCAGTTTGAGTAAGAAGAACAAATAATTCTGCAGTTGAAAATGCTCTCTCAACTAGAGAGCTTATTCCAAACCACTTTACAGGTCTTCTTTCTATTTTTCAAGCTAGAATGTAAGTAGCATTGTTAAGGAGAAAAGCATAAAAAGGTTGATAAGGTATCACACACGAACTGAGGCAACAATATCAATTTAAAAGAGATGGACATTTTCACTTTGACTCTAACAATGACACTGATCAAACATTTTCTGATTGAGGTAATGCAAGACAACATTTCACAATATAGCATAAACCATTTTAACAAAGATTGTGATACTGATTAACTTACATATTATGTGAATAGTCAATAAGGTAATCTGATCCTTCTTCATCATCATTTTTTTTAAAAATAAACACGGTACAATTGCGCTACCTGCCTTACTGCATTTACAGGTCCAGTCAGCCCCATTATTTTTTGCATGAAATTCTTTCAGATACGCACGCAATTGTGAAGGAGTATTGCGCAAGGGATCGATGGTAATAAAGACTAGGTTAATCCTCAAATTCTTTAATTCCAAAATATATCAAGGTCCAATGCCCAAGAAATTCATGATCCATAATAGGCTTCCCATCACAATCAATCAGCATGAAAGGACCTCCAACGGAAGGTTTACTGATAGTATTTGCAGAACCTTGATGCGAAGAACAATGCCAAGCCTGAATGCCTATGACCTCGATGTCAAGCCATTCTGCAGCAAGTGATGGTTAGTTTAAGCTCCATTCCTCTTGGAACTTGATGATGTTGTATATTTTAAGACATGACTATTCAAATACAAAACCAGTAAACTTAAGCAATTTCTGTAACGGTGCGTTGCTTCGATGGGATTGGGTGTGTGTCCATATCTCAAGAGGCTCTGCGAGGTGGATTCTGCATCCTATTAAAATCACCGTATTATTTGGTGAACCGAATCATATCCACGATTATTCTATTCAAACTGAACTTCGTCTCAGGAGAGACAACTACAAATTATCATGAGTTAAGTCTGTTTCTTACTGACAACTGTTAAAATGTTGGCCTGAGAGAATTAACTCTAAATGTATATTTAATTCCAGAGATCATCTTAATTATCCCGATCCCTTAGAATCTGACGATCATATTTTGAAATTGAAACCCTACAGCATGAAATTTAAGGCAACTGCAGATTTGATATTACGATTTCTAGTTTCTGCCAATTCATTTTGATACCGTGCATGGAAGAGCTGCACGACGACCTTGTCATTCATTTAAAATAATAAGCCAAACAACTCATGAACAACCTTGAGAAGGAACAAACTTCCCCAATTTAATGAACTGTCAGTGCATTGTCTCGTGGCTCAACAACACAAATTTTTGCATTAATGAGTAAGAATTCTCAACAAGCAAAGTCTTGACTCGATCCATTTCATTAATTAGCAAAAAATAAAATGGAAGACTATGTTGTGGAATCCATAATGATCTGATCACATGAATTAAATTGACAATAAGACGGTTTGCTGCAACTAGATTTCACTTTGGTCTAGTTATCACAGATCGACTTCTTAGATAGCGATAAAAGACAAAAGAGAATAGGGTTCGATTTAGTAGCTGATTAACCAGCTTATGAACAAGATCGAAACCCATAACCTTTATTTGTGATTCCTTTCTCTTGATCCACTCTCGTGGGAGAAATATCATTCATCTGTAGCACTTTAGCATTTCGAACCTCCAGGCATAGCTACACCAATGAAATCCACAGTACTCTGTTTTCTTTATCCATTCTCCTCTTCCAGAGTAAAAATTAGGGAGTATTTTTATGGTTTTTCAACTAAATCCACCAGGGAGTATTTCTATGGTTTTAATCACAGAAACCCTGCATCGGAGAATGGATTTTTTATTTAATTTTATTTTACAGCAGGGGTATGCAACGAAATGGAGATTTCCCTCATCGACTGCGAAATTTTATCAAGGACTATGGCTCCATGTCGGTGGCAAAAGACCTGACTAGTTATAAAAGGGTACAGTTCTTAAGGAGCTCAGCATTGGGAATTGAGATCCAACAACGAAAGCTGCATAAACATCCTTTAGGAATGTGCAGTACTCCTATTCGACCTTGCAGCTAGTCTACTGGTTGGTAATAGAAAAATCCGTGATGAACGCGCACAAAGAAAGTTGCCTATTAAGGGATCTGGAGACTACAATATATTTTAAGTAAAAGGTCCGAAATTGCAAAAACGTGCAGAAAATCGTTGCTACTTGAGAGAGGGATTTTTAGTTTTGTTGCTTGTCCCAAGGCTAGAGATTTTTTTTTATCTTCAAATGAGTGATACTTTTAATACTTAGGTGGCCAAATTTTATAGGTGGTAGTCTAAATTGTTTCTTCCTCTTCTTGTTAAATATATGGGTTGAGTGCCCATATTTTCATCATATTTATACTAGGAAAAACTTATCAAATACATAAATTAGAAGCATAAAGGGCTTCCCTTCAAACCCAAATAGTTGAATGAATGAGCAGTTTTCTTGAACATGAAAAACACTCTTTCCTTTTAGAAAAGACAAGGATTCAAAAGAATATCTACTATCCAAAGAACTAATAGGAATTTTTCTACATTCTACAAGGAAAAAAATTGTACTTGATGAAAATAGAACTAAGTAATGTGCTTCCATAATGGTGGATACCAAAATTATATTAGATCTATGTCAAAATTGGAGTGTTGCCTTGCAAACATTATAATAGACAATAGCATAAACAAATATTAATTCATGAAGAATTTCTTTGTCTAATTAAAATTCCAAATCGACTGAAAATGTATGAGCCCAATAGAATGAAGCTCCCTCCTTAATAAAATAATGTAATACATACAAAAATAGGAAAATTTTTGATAGTTTCTTGGCCAATAACTCTTGTAAACATGCAAGCAAATTCTATATATAGTATATTTAAGATACATATGTCAATCTTACTATTATTAACTATAACCTTAGTTGGTTTCTTCAAAATTTTCATATGAAGGCTAGCTCCTCCATCATAATTATTAAGGATTTCTAAGTCCACAAAGACTACAAAACTCATGGCTCAAAATTTACAAGGAACCTTAATACTTTATGGGCCTATAGGTCCTAGAGGTGGGACCTTTGCTCTGATACCAAGTGTAGAGACTAACCCTATAATTTACTAGATGAGTGCTAGGCTTTAATATTTTTTTTTTCACGGTAACTAGGAAATGAAACCATAATCATACAAGTTTTAAACTCCGTAAAATTAAATCACTAGTATCAAAGTCCATACATTTAACTTCATAACACATGCATATATTTAACTTGTTGATTATAGGCACAATGAAATCATCCTATTTAAAAACAATATAACTAACACATGTACTGTCCACCCTTAGATGAGAACCAAACTTGACTTGCCGCTACTTGAGCTCCTTTGTTGTCGTCTACCTCCAAGCCTAAATGTTGTCGTGCTTAATCTGAATGCAATGACCCACCAGTTGACCTCCCAGCCTATTCCTTGGGTACTCTCCTTCCCCGCAGACCCCCGAGCTGCAATGGGGTTGTACAACAAAGGAATGTGCTAGCTGATAGAGGTGATCCCCTCTTGGCTCAAGAGTCCCCTCTCTATAATACTCTATCCCACCAAACTCAACTATAGCTCGTAACCACTCAAAATGACATAATCTCCTCCATCCAACAATAGGGTAAAAAAAAAGGTCCCTTTTCCCTTCCATTTCCCTTTCTTTTATAGAAGGCTTCATAGGTGACACTTGGAAGTTCATGCATAAATGATTTTTTTTTATTACCCAAAATTTGATTATTCACCCACCCATGTGTCACCCTCTCATCAAGACTCTCCAAAATAATTTACTTAATTATTCTTTTAAAAATAGTATTTCCCTCAACCCAACAAGGCTTCCTATTTCTTCTCGTAATTGTCTCTTGATTCCCCCTTTTTACTCCTTAATTTGTGTTTATTACTGAAGTTAATTGGTAATTCTCAAATTTGGTCCCCTAACTACCTTAATTTTCTCTTTTGATGAATATTCTTATGTTGGCTCTTGCCACATGGAAGTTCTCTAAATTTATCAAATTTTAATTTATTAATCTTATTTTAATTCACCACCCTCTTTCAAAATGAAGTTTTTAATAAATCTTTCTACTTAATTCTATGTCCCTCTTTCCCCCTTTTGCCTAATTAAGTCTTATGTACTTAATATTTTGTTTTAACATGGAAATGGTAGAGTTATCATGGTAAATATTTTATCTCTTCCTATTCCTCCCTTACCCTAAGTTTTATTCTTGATTTAATTCCTTTGTTTCTAACATCATATGTCACTTGATATGAATTAGTTGGATTTTCATATATTGATTATATTTATTAGTTTCTTTAATGATGTCGAGGGTGTCAAGTTGGTCATGTCCTTCAAGAACTTCTATTCGAAGTTCCAAGGGTGCCAAGCCTAAGAATTTATTTTTGATGCCAAGGGTGCCAAGTCAGTAGTGCCCTTCAAGAATTCTCTTGAAATCCCAAGGGTGCCACACCACTTGCCCTTCAAGTATCCAGTGGTTACGAGGGGAAATTATATGTGCAACGACAGAGACCCCTATCATCTCGTAAGTTTCCTGCTATAGTGAGACTAATGGTGCTGGGGATCAAAGAATCTGCCTTGATATGTGCCTCCCAGAAAATCGTCGTGAGCGAACCAAATTTGGGACCTGCCCTCACGACATCGTGATCTTCAAAGCGAAGGTATTTCGACCTTTCCAGCCTAAGTCACGGCGGGAGTGCTAGCGGGTGAGATCAGGAACATTCTTCCACTCCTCCCATGTTGTTCCATCCAATTGTACAACCCCATCACCCATATGTGAGTCATTCGGCCAAGCAACTAACATGTTCCTGCAACCACTAACATATCATCAGAGTATATGTAATATATATAACAAGTTTCAAACTGAACTTAGAATTTCAAAGAAAAAATATTAATTTCTATCAAACTAGATGTTATCCACTCATCATATGCGAGTGCCTCTGGTGGTTGCCTCATTGCGACTAAACAGACCGTAATGAAAAAAGTTCTTTAAGCGAACGTTATCACAATAGAAACATCAACATGACCTAGTCATTCACATCATTGTTTATTTTGAATCAGAACTAATGTAAGTAGCTACATATGGGACACATCCATCATGTTTATCATAATCATAACATCAATGGTAAACTAACATATCCATCAAAGGCATTATCATTGTAACATCAATAGAAAACATATCTATCCATAAAATCTATCATCATCATGATATCAATAGATAAATGGCATATCCATTAATGCTACAATCATATCAATAAAGAACATGCATATACATAAATGCTATCATCATCATAGTATCAATAAAGACATACATAACATATGGGACACATCCATCATGTTTATCATAATCATAACATCAATGGTAAACTAACATATCCATCAAAGGCATTATCATCGTAACATCAATAGAAAAAATATCTATCCATAAAATCTATCATCATCATGATATCAATAGAGAACTTGCATATCCATTAATGCTACAATCATATCAATAAAGAACATGCATATCCATAAATGCTATCATCATCATAGTATCAATAAAGACATACATAACCATCACATCCACTAATAATAGAGTCATGTGTCCGGATCCTCAGCCTGAGGTCCTCAAAGAATAAAGTGCGGGTATTAGGGATAAATAATGTTAAAATTCATATCAATGTCAGTCAACTAGAGTAGGGCACTACAAGTTTCCCTCTTCTATTCATATCTTGTAAAACCAACTCGCTACCCCAAGAGATTTTGTCGATAAAGAACCGATAACAGACATTGATATGCAACCTTGAAACTTGGATACTCCTTTTCACCAAATGTATCAAGTAACTTTTCAACAATGTTTTTAATAGATGGAATAGAAAGCATAAAAGAAACTTCCTTATCCATTAAATAATTCCCTTTTGCTTGCATTACTTCAAATTCTCCTTTACACCCTTCTATTTTGATGATCTCATTTTATACATCAGTGCCCGGTTGTTATTTTTCCCATCAGAAAAATATTAACGTTGAGTCTAAATGGTCTGATATATGCCTCAATACATTTATAACTAATTGTGGGGTAGCTTAACCTTCATCTGGGCCATGGTGTCCCACCCGTAAAAACGCACAACCAATAAATTTTTTAAAAGAATGACGTTAAGGATTATTTCCCTTGCCGTTATTATGAAATTAACATATATACTAATTTAAAAAATTTAATCATAATGTTGTATGTGATACCTTTTAGAAACAACGCCCCACATTTTCTGGTGCTTTGCATGTGCGTTGGCTTTGTAGACTCTTAAGCTTTAGTTTCATAAAATCAAAGCTTAGCTTGTGAATTGAATTTAGGACATCCGATATGCACTTAAACATCAATGTATTACATAATTTATATACTGTTTGCCTCGTATATGTCACTTGGTGATAAAAAGAAAAACCAGTGTCATGGCATTATTTCTTGGAACAAGTGGTGGGAGGCGTTTTCAATTATAAGATGTGCCTTGTTTATTGAAAGGTATAAGTCAAAGCTCTTGAATGGAATCTTTACGAAATCTTTTGGTATTTTGGTCATGAGAACCCAATATTAGAGTAAGGAGTAAAATATTTAACTGATGATATTATCATTTAATAGTTTAGAGGTTTCTGCAGTATAGATTTTGAGATTGAGAGTTCAGAATTTCCTCAGTTTTTATTTTTCAGTCTACGTTTCGAGTCTAGAACAAGACTCATCTTTAAGACAAAATCTACTAATAAGAGAAGAAGCTAGGGGGTATAAATAAAGGGCTGAAAGAATGGAAGTAAAGAGATGAGGGGAAGAGTTGAAAATAAAAATAAAAAAAGATAATGATTATAAGTTTACATGTATTTTTATTTTTATTTTATTAAAATTATTTTATTAGCATTAAAAATCCGCAATTAATTAGAGTGTAATTTTAGTTATATTAATGATATTAATATTTTAAATATATCTAATTATAATTAATTATAATTTTTATTATAAACTAATAAAAGTTTTCCAAAAAATATTATATTCAAAATAGTTAATTGGAAATTTTAAAATGAGGTTTAAGTTAAGATAGAAGATTATTATTATCTGAATACAATTATGTATATATTAATAATATTAATTATAATATTATTGATAATATTCATATTTTCAATAATATTGTAAAATTAATTTTAATAATGTAATAAGAATGAATATGAATGAATATATATTTAATAATAAAGTTTGGGTTAGGTTTTGATATAAATTGAATTAGTTAATAAAGTTATTTATTAAACTTATAATATTAATAAAATTTAATCCTATTATTAAAGTTTTAATTAATTAAAAATATTATTAAACTTATAATATTATCATTTTTTGAACAACAAGAGGGTTGTATGCTTTCTGAAGACGACTACATGAATTTATAAGATCATAGCTAATAAATGGAAAATATGAGCTAGGAAAATGAAGGAGTTCATAGAACATACACTCAAAAATTGGACTTTTTTTCTTGCACATTAGAAGTTTCCACCTTCAAATTGACTGCTTTCTCATCAAATGTAAAATTCAATATATGAGGACCATATCTACCATCATGACAGTCGATCCTTAAATAATGAATAAAAAATTTACAGTATGCAACATCTCATCGTTGTGCTGGAACTAAAATGCTGCTTGAACACATCCTACACCATTACATATACTACTATTCATAACAAAAGAGGGGATTTATGTTGAGAGGATTCCATCCCCTACCCTGACAAGGCTATTCAACATCATATATGAAGAACTCCAAGAAATTGAATGATGTCTATCCACAAAAGCTAATTCCAACCATATTAGTTGAGTCCAATAGAAGACACACATAAAATACTGAGGATGAGACCATGTACTTTGTAGTAGATGTTGACCCCCTATGCTTAAAGCTTCACTGAGATGGATTACACTACAACAATGTGCAAGAACATCCACTCTATCACTTGATATACTCGTAGTTAGTTATGTATACCTCAAGTTGTGGAGTTTATTTACAAGGAACACATTGTTCCATTCTAGCTCTTGATATACCCGTGATTGATTAGGTACATATCCACCTATGGAGTCCCATTAGTGCCCAAAATCAATTTTCATGCACAAAAAATGGGAATTAATACCCTCGATTGGTTAGGTACACTTGCAATCTCATCCATCCATGTAGACACAGCTAGAATGGTTATCACACTTTTCCCATGCAATTTGTAGAACCCATGAACCTCTCTCTTTCAAGGTAGGAATTCACAACAATCCAAATAAATATACCCCCCTCACATTATGCAGAAATATCTATTTCTAATATTTTACAAGGTAACAACTACCTCAAGAAATTATCTTACCTTCATATTCCCCCCTTCTTGAATACACTTGGGGAAAAAATAGGCTTAGGAGTAGAAATAAAAGTATCATAAAATGATTATAATATGAAATACACTCATCCAAATTAGGATTTTTACTCATTATATACTTAGGATTAATTTCAAGACAATTTCCCCCTTCATGGCTTTTCTACACCCCATGACTAGGTAGGGCATCTTCATTGAGCTAGAGTCCATTCCCTCGAGAAAAAATTCCATAGCTTAAATACAATTCATTTGATTTTCTCCCATCATTTGACCCAGGTTAATGTTGTTCATGGGAATATGTGACACCAAGGTTACATTTCACCTTTATAAATGTGGTAAATATTTTGAAAAAAAAATGGGTTGAGTCAAGAGAAAAATATTATAGAGCCGAGGGGGATTATTTGCTTGGAATTTTTATGTTTTGTAATATCCAAGGTGGCTGAGAGTTGTAAAACAAGGGTTGAATGGACACATTAACATTCATGGGCCCACCCATTAGTGATTGGAGGCATGCAGGGGTGAACTAGCCAACCACTACAACATAAATTAACAAACAATAAAAAAAACTGGAGATAGAGAACTAGGTGGCACAATTGTGATTGGATTGGGAGATTCTAGCCAGAGAGGCAAAGGAACTACATTATTGTAACATGAAAAACATGAAGGAGGATATGCACTAGGCAAAGGAACAATGGACAAGAGGCAATATGCTTCTTCCTGGTCAATTCTTACATCTGGGGAATACGAGGATATTAGGGAATAAGAACCCAAGTTCAATATCTCTATTTCTGATGCCAATCACCCAAAATAAAGTCTATGCAAATTACCCACAAATAACTTGTTTCACCGAGGCTATGTGTTTCTCTTCCTGCAAATTTTTAGATATATATCATGAATAAGATGTTGGAATGAAGGAGGTTTCCCCTATGCAAACCTCCAGTAATGTAAATTCCATAATCAAAACCTGGTTTCTCCTCTTGCTAAAAAAAAATGACTAGGTTGAAGCCATCTTTCTCAGATTTGGATAATCGAGTAAACTTGGCATGGATTTGAAGGCTCCATCAAGTACTGACGTTGATATAGGGTTTTTCCTTCCCAAGAAAGATATATTGTTTACAGTGAAATCAAAGGTCCTAGAAGCACCATTGGTGGATAATTCTAAGGGTGCCAAGGGAGATGCAAATAACGTATCTCAACAGAAAATAGAGGACTCTGATGATGGAGAGAGATATTGGTACACAAAGAGAGATATGAATTAAAGGGAATAGTAACACAAAGATATAGAGGAAATCTGGAAAAAGGTATGTAGAGGAAAGTGTGTATTGAAGGAGACTTCAATGCAATGAACTTGGGGAAAGAAGTGGAGAAAAATAAATATGTGAGCTAAAATATCCATCGATTCATCTTCCCACCAAAATTTACTAGGAATACAAGGGTATTGGTGTTGGGGATAATACGATCAGTGGACATGTAAGAGAAAAATATGATTGGAAAAACTATCATGGAGCTTGTGGAAATAAACTAGAAAATGGTAGTCATAAAATGAATGTACATGCAATGCGCTACAGGAGGCCTGTGTGTATTCTATATTTGAAGAATAAAAACAAAAATAGGACAAAGATCCAAATTTTCATTATCACAAGACATGGGAGCAAAATCACACATCGGTTGAGCATGAGGAGAACTATAAGAATTGAACTCTTAGGTTAGGAATGAGGAGCTTTGGATTCCCCGTTGGCTAGAGGGTGGTGATGGCCTTCTCTGGATTCCCTTGACATTTGGCGTGGAGGCCTATTTCCTTGGATTCTTGGTAAGAGAATTATGAAGTCTCCTATTCTTGGTATTCTAGTTCTTACAATGAATTTTGGACTCCCAAAGTTGCATGGAATCTGGCTTGGAGGTGCATTAGAGAAATTTTGAGGTATAAAATGGACCTCCTAAGGAATATTATAAAATAATAGTGGAAATAATAAAATAATATTATATTACATCATCAAATTTTAGAGGGAAAAATGAAGAAAACTACTTTTTCAACTCGTATTTTCAACTTATCTTCTTATGGTTTTTCTCAAATTTCGAGCAAGAGCACTCATTGGATGCATAATTTAATTACTCATCCAAGGAGTACCCATGTTGCATACTTTCAATGTACCCTACTACTTACATGAAAAAATGTGATTTCATGTATTTATCATTTTTCATTTAGTAGGGTCCATCGAAAGTATGCAACATGGGTACTGTGACAACCCCACCCGAGGTTCTATTATAAAAGGCATTATAATCACACTATGAATATATGAGAAAAGGAAAAAAAAAGGTATCTGAGTCAAGGGACACAAATTCCAGAGCTAGGGAGGAGGATGGATTGCTTGGGATGTTTTGAATTGGTACAATAAATATGGAGATGTTGGGATAACCATTAAGATTGTTGGTGCATGAAATTAATGAATCAACCCTCAAAATTGAATGAACTGCAATAAAAGGCACACAACCCATAACCCATGTTGCTTGAGCAAGGGTAAAAGGAAAAGAGGACAAAAAAAAAGGTCCAGGAAAAAGGGGTTGCAAATTTCAAGGCAACAATAATTTTCTTTTAGAGGAAAAAAATGAAGCATTCTAGAGGCAAAAAAAGGAATAGGGTCACCCAAGAAATTCAATTTTGAAGATTAGTGAGCACTCAAAATAAAAATGAGGTAAGAGGTAGACAAAGTGGTCACAATATCCAAGTTTAGTTGGGACAATCAGTAGAGATGGATGAAGAGAAGAGAAGGGGATTGGTTCTCAAATTCCATGGAGACTATTGGATGCGTTACCAGTCTCTAGAGGCATCTAAAAACTTGGGGTCTCTGGGGGCTTTGGGTTGAGATAAAATCCCTGGAGCCTTGTAATAGCTTGGGTCCCTAGAGGTCGTGGGTTTAGACAAAGGTCTCTAGAGCCCTGTAACAACTTGGGTCCCTGGAGGTTGTGGGTTGGGATATGATCTTTGGAGCCCTGAAACAACTTGGGTCCCATGGAGACTCTAGGTTGAGATTGGATGAATATGGAGCCTTGTAACAACTTGGGAAGATACCATCTTGAAGCAATTTACATGGTAGAATTTGTTGAAGACCATAGTGACAGTGGATTATGGACCCCTTGAAGGAGTGAATCACTTTGTGTGTACACTCAGGGTGAGGTGGAGCACCTCTGGACCCGTGGTGTTGATAAAAGATGATAAAAAATGTTGGGATTGAGGAAGGAGGTCCTCATGAGTCCCTATGCTTGTTGGTAGGTGGAATCTACCTCCTCAAGTAAGAATCCATCCCAGACTCTAGAATGTGGTTTAGTGGTGACAAAAACAAGTCTATGGTGGTTGCAATTGTCTATGGTTGGGTAGAGAGTCATTGTCACAAACTCAGTTTCCCTGCAAGGATTAAATATAAGTGTTTACTATCTGTTAATGAATCATAATGCATGCTCTGGTTTTTTTTTGGTCTTTCCTATATGTATTACTGAACATGTAAATATATCTTTGTAAATGCACTTGAATGTTGGGCATGTTAGATATACAAGTGTATGTGTGTTGCTTGTTAAAGAGAATGGTATTGATGAATAAAATATGGGAGAATGAGCCCCTTAACCAAGAACCATTGTTGTGTGAGTGACTTGCTAGAATTCCTATGATATAACGGTTTAATGCATCAACATACAACATAAGACAAGACATTAAATAATAATATGTAACCCTGATTTTGATGCTATTATGAGTAATATACCTAAGTGTGTTAATTACAACACATCTATAAAAAAGAGGCAATAGGCCATAAGCCGTGATGAAGGTATCAGAGGCCTAAGTGTTAGCCTAAAATTAACAGAGAGTTCACATACCCTTTTTCTTTATTAATGGGAACATTTACAATAGGAAACCCAATGTGGGGAGGTTATGAGTCATTTAAATCACCCTTATTTGTTGATATCGGATTACCCCGTGTGGGGAGGTTCTGAGTGATTTAAATCACCCTTATCTATTGATATCGGATTAGTGCATTAAATAAATAGTCATGGTGATCGAATACTCTATTCTTGAGAGAGGAAAAGATGAAACCCTTTAGGAATGCATCTCCAACCTTGCATCCTCAGTAGTTGGGGGATTTAGCGTTGGCATTTTTGCATTGATGGTGGGGAACCAGAAGGTTTTTCATAGTTCCATGGAGCTGCTTTCACTCTCGAGAAGGATCCTAGCACCTTCTACATGTGTAAAGAGAGGTGGAACCCCTTCAATATTTCACTCAAAGCCCATAGTAGTAATGGATGTAGAAGCATTTTCACCCCCATGCCTGAAATTCCCTTTCCGAGATCCAAGAAAGTAGGAGTGGTCGAGACTCGTTACAGAATCTAGTGCTCAAAATCAGTAGGGGTAGCACTGCAACGCAAGTTAATGACCTCTTGCCATCGGCATCAAGTGCTACCAAAAAATAGGAGGAGGGAGGGTCCTTTAAGTCTGTGCCACAACTGAAGAGATCAGATCATGCTGATCAGTGGAAGGAGGAACACTCCTTTGTTGGTTAAATGTAGTCTTCTCAAATGCATCGCGGACTGCTGGGGCGAGGTCCCTGAGCTGGATCATAACGAGGGCGGAGGTATTCTTCGATAAGTAGCATAGAGATGAAACTCAACCTTTAAAAGATGAAATATTATCCAATTGGAGAAACAAATTCTATCATGGAAATCGATGATTGGCTATTGAGATCGCGTGGCCAAATATCAGCCAAGTAGAATAGCTAGGTAAGGCAATAAAGTCGAAGGATAGAAGTTGCGTAGTAAGTGGCTATGGAGAGGGTGCTACCGAAGGAAGGCTGACTCCAATCCTAACCAGGTTAGAATTTGAGGGTTGGGTCGTCCAGTAAAGGTTACGACAAGCACGTAGTAGGGACGAATCCGATTAGGTCGGAAGTTGGTGGTTGGTCCATCCAATAAAGGTTACAATGAGTGTGCATTAGGATTGACTCCAACCAAGACAGAGCTTAGGGTTCAGACATACATATGGTGATGTGTAGGGTAGATTGTACTAAGCTTGATCGTTTGTGCATTCGATCTGTTAGGTGGGCCTATGGAAGCATTCCACGTGGCAGTAAGAAATGGGGTAAAGAAGAGGTATATATAATCTTAGTTTCAACATATATATATATATATATATATAATAACGATAAAAATAATATAGAGAGAAATATGGTCGAAATTTTCAGGTCCCTTTTCCCACGAATCTATTATGGAAGATGGACTTGCATAATGATTGCCCCTCCTACTAGAAGTGATTGGGTTGGGTATGTTATAGAGTTGTATTAGAGCGAAAGTTCAACACTTGCACTGGATGGGATTACTCACCAACAAGTGTTGATTTTGAGACCCGTTGAGTAACTATTTAGATGTTAAAGTTTGTATGAATTGTTGACTACTTCTACTATTGAATGGATGTTTATTTATTTGATGGAAATTGCAGGTTTAAATTATTTTTGTAATTGATTGAAAAAATGTGTTTTCACACTAACATGATTTCCCTTTCACAACATAGAATTACATGGACAAACCATGAATTTTGGACTTAGAGTTATAAATGTGTGGCTAACAATGTGTGTTATTGACAGCAATTCACAAGCATCCCAAAATCCAAGGAAACACAACTATGAGGACCATAATGGTTGAATATAGCTCTGATCAATCACAACATGGAAGTGATGGGGACATAGCTAACGATGAAGAAATATTATTTGGTGAAGGGGAAGGTAATCACTCCCTAGACTGGATGGATACCTTGAGAAGCATGACGGTTTAGGTGAGAAGCATTAAAATTTACAATGAAATGCTAGTGAGAGATCAAGAAAGGTAGGAGGAAATAAATGCAGTCATCCTATAAAGTCTCTCTTATTAGAAGAGGAAAAGGAAATTTGAGATGAGAACCAACTGTAGATACATGAAAGACCCTCATGACTTAGGAGGAAACACCAATGGAGAAAATGGTGGTAGATCCAGAAAGAGACATGCGAAAGGAAGTGAGGACTATGTGCCAGGGGATGTACCTTTGAGCACCCCAAGGGGAAGAACTAGCACAAAAATGCATTATTATAGAAAACCATATAGTTATGTTGTTTGGAATCACTGCCATTATCACCATCACTGTCATCACTCAGGAAGAAAATAAAATTATCACATGCCTTAGGAGTTCAAGAAATCCAAACCACCTACATTCGATGGGGATATGAAGAAAGCGGAATATGCAGCGCCTTGGTTATTGGGGATGAAAAAATTCTTCAGAATACATGATTATTATGAAAACATGAAAGCTAGAGTTGCTACATACAACTTAAGAGGAAAATCCAATATCTGATGGGAGGACTTGAAGAATGTTAGGGCTATTGTTGAGAGAGAGCTAACTTAGGGGGAGTTTAAGAAGCTCTTCATAGAACAATATTTTTTTGAACGCCACTATGATGGAAAAGCTAGAGAGTTTTATGAGATCATAATGGGTCAATTAACCAGTGATGAATATGTCACTAAGTTTTAATAACTATTGAGTTATGTGTCGTATATGAAGGATGAAAAAGAAAAAATTCAAAGATTTATCAGTGGGTTGCTTGTGGCATTCCGAGACAAAATCAAGTTGCTATAGCCACAAACTTCGAAGGAAGCTACCAAGAAGCTAGGACACTGCTATGAGAAAACTCAATGCAGGCCTGATACTAAAGGTAATTGATAGGTCAGGGGTAATGTTGGACATAAGATAAATTGACCTAAGAAAATCTTAGAAAGGAAGGAAGGTAAACACCTAGCTCAACCGAAACATCTTGAGTAGAATGCTAATGTTTTTGTTAGAAAAAAAATGCAACACCCAATGACAACACCACCAAAGTTCAAAGGTCGTGAGCCGCTAAAGTGTTGTACTTGTGGTGAGAACCAGGGAGAGAATGTCCACATTAGTAGGACACCAGACTAAATATTTACAGTACTCAGGAGGCGAGCACAGTGGGTGAGGTGGCTCAAAATATGCCCAAAATTTATGCTGCAGTGGATAACCGCCAATCAAATCATCAAGCATCAATCATTGATATGGAAGGTAGGTTGCAAGAACAAGTTGTTTCCATTTTAATTGATACATGATCTAAATATAGTTATGCTATCCTAGATCTCATAGAGAAATGAAATCTAGTCAAAGAAGTGCATAAAGAACCTTGGCTATTTCAGTTAGCAACTGGAATGAAGCAAAGGATCAACCATTGGGTAAGGGGTAAGGTTGTGTGAACTTGAGCTTAGTAACATGCCCACAACAACCCGCTTGAATGTACTACCTTTGGGTGTGTATTTTATTTTACTGGGCATGGATTGGTTGTACTTACATCAAACCAAAATGGATTGTTATGGAAAAACAATTGAATGCTTGGATGAGCAGGGAGCGAAAAGAGTGTTGCATGGCAGGAAAAAACTCATTTTATTGAGGTTAATCACTATTATGTAAGCTAAATGCAACAAGCAAAAATTCTATGCGTTATTTGTAGTTCAAATATCCAAGGATGATGAAGTTGACTAAGCCATAGGAGGTGAGTGTGACACTAAAATTTTTCACCATAATTGTCAATTCAGATATCTTGCCATCCAATGGAGTGTCTCAACTGAATCCCCTATGAAGCTTGAAGTAAAATAATACTAGTGACAAAAGGAATTTTTGTTTTCACTTCTTTAAAACCATTTTTGAGCATCTGCGCAGTTTTCCTGAACAAAACCCTCACATGCATAGTTTCTTCCATTGTTAACTATGAAAATATACATAGTTTCTTCCATTATAAATTGCGATGGTCTGTTCATGCAGGTAAAAATAAAAAAAAGTAAGTTCTAGAAGCTTTGGTTGAGGAATCTTATCCAAATTAGAAACCTCAAACCACTACATACCTGCGCCTCATCCCTTGGTATATGGAACTAATATCCTTTTCTTAAGGATCATATCCCTTGAGAATTGGATCTAGAAACCTCCTCATGCTTCCTATAAATTGAACATAGAATAAAGGAATGAGAGACTATTGAGATTGGGAATTGAAATTATTCAGTTGGTTTTGGGTATTATCGTTGAGTCAAATGCTCCCAAGTCTAAGTGTCATGTGGCCAATATGTTCAAGAAAGTCCAACCTCAGTAAAAATTACCCTGTTATTCATAACCTTCAATCATATCGGTCATCCTTGAGTCAGTCCTGAATTACTCCAATTTGTTCTTCAAAAATTGACACGAAGTTTCGTGTCATAGGTCCTCCTGCAATGGATCGCTTCCTATTGACTTCAACTCATTATCTAGGAAGTTGATCTAGAAACATTTTTCAGTACCTTGGGGCCTGCATGCCTTAATGGCAGGTTTCTTGCTTTCGACAATAGGTTCTCATCATTGTCCTTTGATCAAATTATTCTATGAGTGTTCAACTTTAAAACATTTAATCACACTTCATAGTTTGTACTGGAGTACCTTGAGGACCATTTTCATTATTGGTGGTTTCTCTCGCACTTGTTAATGGTTCACATCATTGACTGGTAATCAAGTGGTCTCTACCATGTTCGACTTCGAGTCATTCACTTGCATGGTTAGATTCGTACTTTGGATCGAAAGATGGAGATCAAGACCATGGATCTAGTTTCATCCATCTAGGCTACGTGGAGTTATTAAATATTCATGATTTTAAATATAGATCCATTGATGGTTGCGTCCATATTATGTCTGCCTTTGACATGGATCTTTGTGTATTTCCCTACTGGTTTATCGAGTTATGTTTACTCTAAGTATGGGAATTCCTACCTCAGCGATGTTTATATGAAAGCATTATATGGTAATCCTTGATTGTTTGTTTCAGGTCCTCAACCAATTGGTCTCTGATCCAAACCTTTGACATGATAAAGCGCTTCAGTCATCAAAAATATTTTTTGGCTTTGCACTTTAGGGGGCAATCTGTTACATTAAAATTTGTCACCATGACTGTCAATTCAGATATCTTGCTATCCAATGGAGTGTCTCGAGTGAATCCCCTATGAATCTTGAAGTAAAATAACACCAGGGACAAAAGGAATTTTGGTTTTCACTTCTTTAAAACCATTTTTGATCATCTGCACAGTTTTCATGAACAAAACTCGTGCATGCGCAGTTTATTCCATTGTAAATTGCACAAATATGCACAATTTCTTCCACTATAAACTGCGTAGGTTTGTTCATGCAGGTAAAAATAAAAAAGTAAGTTATAGAAGCTTTTGTTGAGGAATCTTAACCAAATTAGAAACCTCAAACAAGAAGTAAAAGGATCTATCCCCCTCCAAGTAATGAGATCTTTTCCTTTGATCTAAAGTAACAAGAAGAACCTAAGCGGTATGAATTTCACTCTCTATAGGGAGATTGGGATCGACTGAATGTGAAATAGAGTCAACCACTTGATCAACTAATGGTTCATCAACTTGAGTGATATGGGTTTCACTCTCCAATGGAAGAGTGGGATTGACTGTACTTGGAATTAGATCGATCACTTCGTCAACTGATGGTAGGTTCGGAGAAAGTTTACGGTAGCCATTTGGAAGTTGTTTCTGTGGAACAGTAAGGTTTTCCAACAATTTTAAGGCTTCATCCACATGAAGCAAAGGTGACTATGATGACTCCCTTTGCATAACCTACAAGGAAACCTAACTTTACCATTTTTCCTTGAAACCTTACAACCACTAGTTGATGGATCAACATAAAGTTGGTAGGATTTTCCTGACCATACTTCCAAGACCTTAGGAATACCAGGACAATTGATAAGGAAGTGTTCATCCTTAAAAATATTGCAAGGGTATTTGGGCTTGCGATGCATGTTGGAGGTTTCTTGAACATTACCAATACTTACAACCATGGTTGGTTGGTTGAATTATTTCTTATCTTGCTTCTTCTTCTTCTTCCCTTTCTTCTTCTTCTTAGCCACTTGGTTACTAGCATCAAGGCTTTTGCCAAGCGAAGAAGAAGAAAGGGAGGAAGACATGTTGGGTGAAGAAGGTAAAGGGTCAACATGAGGTTGGTGATGTTGAGATGGTGAACTTTGTTGACTCTGAGGCATCCGGTTGAGGTGGAGAAATTTGAGTATTTGAGGCCAACAAAGTTGAAAATCACCATACTGGTAAACCTACGGTAAATCCACGCAATGAAAATGTAGCCATATAAGGAGGACGAGCATTTCCAAAGCAAGGAAAAGGACTAGGATTATCATTAAGAGGCGTTCCTTGGTTGGTAAATTCTGGAACTGTTGCCATTAGATTCAACTTCAGTAAATTTTATTAATAATTTAAAAATATTAACAATCCAAATTCACAATCCACACCTAAGGTATCTTTAAAGTAAAAACAAAAAAATAAATTCGTGTTAACAAATCTAGGAGTCAAACCACACACAAACATTTTTTTTTTCACAACGAAATCACTAGTTGGTGATTAAATCCAACGTCGCAGAGATCAATGTGAAAAACTAGAAGATGGAACCAGTTACGCTGACAACCTACTTAATGAAATAGTCTATTGAAAACAACTCCACTATTCCATCTCGAGTGAAGATTACCCTCCAAAAATTCCAAGTGAGTCTAGTCAACGTTTGTTCTAGGTACAATGAGACCTTCCCTCCACCATCATCTCGGGAAAAATCCTAATATTATAACCACTAAGGTTACCAAATGATACAATAAAACTTGGGGGAATAGTTTGTGGCCCGATATACATGCAAGGGCAAAGTAACTAAGCTCAATCCCCTTGAAAGCTCCTCGACATGGTAAATCTGAGGTTTATTGACAAGTGATCCTAGGCTCCTCGACACGGTTAATCCAATTTTTACTGTTTGTAATCCGTTCACATATTCTATATTTACCAATGAAGTAGGTATGAATACTCCAATGGGTTCAATTTGGCCTCATGCTTGACTCTTTTAAGAAGAGCTTCCCAGAGAAAAATTGCAACAATTGGAATTTTTCCCTACCGCAAGATACCATTGTTTGTTTATTTGCTTTGTAAATTTAACTACTTCCCTATTCCAAAGCACTAACCTGATCTAAATTGGTGGAATGATCCCTAGAGAATATAAAAAATTCTAGATTAATTTTAATCAGCGTTGTGTTATTAGGTTTTTGCTTACTCAAAGGATAAATGGATATGAAACCAATGGTGTTATGACCTGACCCAAAACTGAATGCAATCGAATATGATAATGTAGTATTTTCACTTCGATGAATCCTAACTAAAGTAAGGAGAGACGTTCCATTCACTTCCAACAATGCAAGAATTGATAAATAAGAGAAAATATAACAAATTCTCTAATGCACTAATTTCAACAAGAAAATACTAATGTTAATCAATTCAAAGAATTTTTTTTAAATGTTTTAAAATAAGCATAAAAACATGCAAATTCAAATCAGGACTCTGTTTCAATGAGAGACACTATATTTTGAATTGATGAAACAACTCTTTACAACGGGCATAAATGAACATATGATGAGATTCACTTAAAGAAAAGAGTCTCACACAACCAATTCCAAAAGCTAAAGACTCTTTTTTGATAGATCAAAAAACCAACACAAACTCAAAACCCAAAAGTGTAAAGATAAGTGATTTCCCTCAAAAATAAAATCAAATAAACTGATCTAAATCTATGGTTGACTTTTCAAGAATATAAACTATGTAGCTGTAATCAATGCACAAATCACTTGAAAACTATGCAAATGTAATCTATGCACACTTTTCGTTCATATTCTAAAAATGAGAATTCTAACTATGCAAATGTAATATATGAAAAAGAATTCTCAAACACAAGATGATTCCAAATCAATGAAATAACAACACATCTATTTTCCTTCACTAATGTAATCTAAGGAACACATCAAGTGTTAGTAAAGAAAATTGGGTGAAAAATCCAAAGGTTAAAATAAAAAACACTCAAAGGCGATTAACACTCATATTACCCATACTGTTGTAATGAAGTCTTTGACTGTAGGCATTATCATAATGAGGCCAAAGTATGTTTCTTTTTCTTTACTGCATACCCATACTGTATTTGGTATTTCTTCCTTGAAATAGAATAGAGATATTCAATACATTGTTCTTTAATGTAGCATTTATACCTTTTATTTAATTATATATAATTTTGATAAATTCTTATTGGTATCTCCATGCATCTTACAAAATGGTGAAAAATGTGCCATACAGGGATGATTTTACTGATGTGTGTTTTCTTGATACTGATAATTGATGGCAGATGTTCACACTAACGTCGGAGATGCCAAATAAGGGCTCCGTGTTGTAATGAAGTCTTTGACTATAGGCATTTTCATAATGAGGCCAAAGTATGCTTCTTTTTCTTTACTGCATTCATAGTTATTTCAAGTTCAACGGTTGCCTTTGGTTTATATCCTTGTCAAAATAGAACTAGAAAATTATGTCTCTTCCAATTTCATTTGTGAGGGTATAGTATGGACTGAACTCATATCTGAACAGAATTCAATGGATGTCGATCCACTTGACAGACATGATGTACCTCGCCATGAATTTCGAAAGGTAAGGTTCCATCTTGTTTTCCAGTTGGATGTTATTCATTATAATGTTTGTCTTAATGCTCTGAACCATATGTATTCCTTGTAATTAGCGAAGGTTTTTTAGGGTGTAACATCATAATATTTTCTGAAGGTACATTTGAAAGATGTAAAGGTTTAATTTTTATTCTTTTCAAAAGATAAATGATCAATTATCTAGCAGATCTTATCTAACTTGCTGAATTAGTATATTGCTTTTGTTTATATTCTTGTATGTTTGCAGAATATTGCTCTTGTTATTTATAGTTATTCTTGTATGTTTTTAGGTTATCTGTTCACTTTGTAGAACTGAACAAGATGTAAGAGCTGAGCCTTTTTAATTTTGGTTATGTGCATAAAATTTAGAGGTAAAACTACAATGTTTCTTGAGTTATTTTAAAAAGATTATGCATTGCCATTTTGCAGGTTCAGCAAACCTGCGTTACTTGTGGTGTTTGTATGGGAAAGTACTTTTGTGAAAAATGAAATTTATTTGATGACGAGGTACGTTCTTAATGGATTTTCAGGTTTAATAGCTCTGGTTCATGAGAAAAAAGAGATTTACTCACAAAATTATAAAAAGATGGTTTGGATGTATACGATTTTGGTTCTAATTGTGCTTGCCACTTTGGTTTTCCAGAACTCAAAACAACAATACCACTGCGACGGATGTGGAATTTGCAGGTATGCTTTTCTCTTTATGCATCTGATGTCTCTTTCTCTGTAGTAAAGTAATCTTTCATGCTATTGTGAAATGTATTTAGATGTATTTCTTACAATTGACTTTAACTAGTTGTGCTGGTTTTCAGAACTGGTGGCAAGGATAATTTCTTCCACTGTTATAAATGTGGTATGTTCTTTATGACTTCTCAAATTACCACTGCTTCTTCTCAAATTATCACCGCTTCTTCCCTTGTTTCATTGTAGTGCGAGAATGATTTATTTGCTCGTGTACCTTTTTCTAGGATGTTGCTACTCTATCCTCTTGAAGGATTTCCACCCTTGTGTGGAAAAAGAAATGCACCACGGTCCACAACTGCCCTGTGTTTTGAGGTAGGTCACACTTATCTGCACAGTGTAGTAATTGTAGTTTTCTTTTTAAAGCATAATTTAAATTTTAGACTGAAGTTATTTGGATATCTGAACCCTCGTTTGTTGACTCCTCTGCAGTATTTATTCGACTCTACAAAGGTTATCAGCGTATTTCCTTGTGGTCATACTATTCACATGTATTTCTTAAAAGAGATGCACGAGCATCTTCAGTAAGTTTCATAATTGGTCTGTTTTGTGCTCTGGCTCACAACCTCTTGAGATTTTCCATTTGTCTATAATTTCAGATTATACTTGTTTCTAGTCTATCTATCTATAGTATCACAGAACTCTAGATATACTTGCACTGATATACCCATTGATGGTACCTTCTCTAGCCATCTGTGGTCACAGCTTGGCGCAAATTTTATTTTATTTTAAGCGTCTTGCCATTCTAAATGTTTGTTTGTCTTTTGCAGATTTGCTTGTCCATTGTGCTCCAAATCTCTCTGTGATATGTCTGAAGTATGGGAGAAACTTGACCGAGAGGTAGCTATTTTGTTGTTATATCATTACGATATATGAAAATATGAACATCTTGAAATCACCTTGTAATGGGTTCTATAAAGAGTGGCTTATTATACGTATTTTTGCTAATTTTGATTTCTCATATTTGAAACTTGCTTTCGTCAAATGGCAATTGCATTTTTAAGTTCCTTGAGTGGATTCTGATAACTTTCTTTTATCATGTAAGTTTCTTTGACTCCAATGCCTGAAGCTTATCGGAACAAAATGGTAAGATGTCTGATGTTCATGTGGTATGGATTGGAGGCATATTTTAGAGCCCATTAGTAGCATGAGAGAATACCTGACCACTTTCTCATTGGTCTTTTGAGCAGGTTTGGATCTTATGCCATGACTGTGGAGTAACTTCTAAAGTAAATTTTCACATTGTTGCCCACAAGTGTCAAAGTTGCAATTCTTATAACACGCAGAAGACCAGGGGAGGTCCTTCTGCAAGTTCAGGTACCTAGTCTTTGATATACTCAATGTTCAGATTCATGTATCCCTCTTTGCCACTTGTAAGGTCGCCTTAGCACTGCTTATATGGCATGAAAAACATATATACTGCAAATTGATATGCAGTGGCATTACTGTAAGAATTCATGGTAACCGCTAAGTTTTTGTGGCACTACTCTACAGTTGTTAGCATCATAACAGAGTTGATGCTATGTGCCCCCTTCAACAAAGACCACAAGAAGGGAATTCTTTATCCTGTAGATCTCATGCCACGACAAAACAAGTAACAAATTCTGTCTTTTTGCACATCTGCAGACCATGAATTATAATGGATTGAAGGTCTCTTTTTCTGTATGTGGCTTAGTCTGACCAGATTCGTGCAAGACTTAATTTCCTATGAAATGAAGATGTATTTTTCCCTTTGGAATGGCATGTTATTTCTCAAGCAATTGACTAGTTTACCGATTTCATTTTTTGTCTAGTGCTTGTTGAAATATTTTATTCGGTTGCACTGACAGAAGAATGCAAATAAATTTGAATGTGATTCTCTTAAGAGAGAACGTTTAAAGAAACTAGAAAAATCCATCTTAAGCTAAGTTCTGTTAAGTCTTCTTAAAAGAAAGAACGGTAAAAGAAAGAACAATGAAAGATAAATCCATCTCATGCCAAGATCTGATAACCAGTGAAAGGTTTATACATGGAATCTTACAAATGTATTTATGAATGACTATAAAAATAGTAACAAAAATCCATTATAATAACAATTCATCAGTGAATAATATTTTACCATTTTTTTATCCATCTCAAGCTAGGATCTTTAAAGCAGTGAGAGCTATGAAAATTGTAATGAAAATTCATTAGTGAAGAATAATATGGCATGAAAAAGCAATGGTTATAGAATTATAAAAAATTCTATATTGGTGGATGAAATCAGGGTAAGTATTTTTTTTTTTGGGTTACTGGATTCTTTTGTAAGTAAATCTAAATTTATCACTTACTTAAATTGGAAAATCATTTCATTTCTTGTTAGGCATACTGCCTCAAGCAATAATGCATGAAAATGACTCAAGTAACAGTGCATGACAATGGCTGGTTCTTTGACACTGTTTTATGTTTATATTTATACCATCCTTTACAGCAATCAAAATTAGACTCCCTTTCCACTTTGGTGCCATGTATGGAATTTGTAGGTATTTGCAAATTCTTCCATGAGCTGAGTTGGTTTGGATGTGCATAGCAGACAGTGAGACACAACTGTCGGTTTGGAGTTGTGTTGGGATTGTCGTATTGACTCTGCTCATTAGTTATTGGCATTTTAATTTTTGTTCGACTTGTTCTGCTCATTGAAGAAATTGACAAAGGCACGGGCCTTTGTGTTGGAGGATTGTTGAAACAAAATGATCGGCAAAGATCCCAATTTTTTGAAACTCCTCTCCAACCTCAATATCAGTGCTATTAGTAGCACGAGCAACAACACTACACTTAGCAGAACTAGAAGAACGCGTTTTCCAAACTGCACGACAACTACTTCCCTCACGAGTCACCATGTGCCATGCTTGGTCTCGGTGGTTCTCTTTTTTCTACTCCTGGTTCAACTACCATATATTCATTGGAACCAACACCCCGAACTCCACTAGACAACGATTCACCATTTTGTAGTAGTGATTCGCCATTTGTACTGGTGATTCGCCATGATTTTACAAGATAATATAATCTCATGAGAGATTCGCCAAAAAATTATATATTCATATTATATTATTAATAAAATCGCCTTCCATTTTTCCTATGTATCATGGGGATTCACCCATTTATTATATATATAAATTTAAGGGGGTTCTTAAAATTTTCCCTGACTCAGACACAATTAAGAAACTGAGAAAAACCTCAGAGTAATGACCAAATGAAATCAAATTAAGAATTTATCAAAAAATAAATTTTAAAACACCCAATCAAATAAACAGAGACTTAATGAGACTGTAAACAAGCTAACATGATCATAAAAACAAAAAATCTGGAATTAAAACAAAGAAACCTTAACTTTTTCAAAAAATTTATAGGGTTGCACAAGAAATCAGTGTAATTCAGTGCGCATGTGAGTGATCAAGGAATCCCAAAAATAACATCAAAATAGACGCAATTAGGAAAGTAAATTTTACTTTCTATTAAATTCAAAGTGAGAACAAGCTTACAACCTGGTTGCCATGATCTCACAAGCCTCTTCCAATGGTCTCCTTTCCTTCCCTTGATGACAAGCCCTTTAGACCCAAAACCAACAACATGAGTTTAAAAATCCTAGTCTCAATAGTCTCTCATTCCTTTAGTCCTATGCTCAATTTAGGAAGGATGAGGAGGTTTCTAGATCCACTTCTCAAGGGATATGATCCTTAAGAAAAGGGGATTAGTTCCTCAACCAAAGCTTCTAGAACTTACTTTTTTATTTTTACCTGCATGAACAGACCTTCGCAGTTTATAGTGGAAGAAACTACGCAATTTACAGTGGAAGAAACTGCACAGTTTACAGTGGAAGAAACTGCGCATGTGCGAGTTTTGTTAAGGACCAGATGCTCAAAAATGGTTTTAAAGTAGTGAAAACCAAAATGCCTCTTGCCCCTGGTATTATTTTACTTCAATATTCATAGGGGATTCACTTGAGACACTCCATCGGATGGAAAGATACACAAATTGACAGCCATGGTGAAAAATTTTAGTGTAATAGTGAGGAAGCTTAAATGATACAAAGATACCTTGTTTTGTAGCAACATGAAAATATATTTCTAGTATAGGTTCTTGGATTTCCTTCTCATAGAGAGATACATTTTTCTATTGAGCTAGTGCCTGGAGCGACACCAACATCCAAGGCGCCCCACATAATAAGCACCCGAGAGTTGGTTGAGCTAAAGTTGCAGTTGAAAGAAATGCTTGACAAAGGCTACATAAGGCCAAGTGTGTCCTTGTGGGGAGAACCTGTATTTTTTGTGAAAAATAAATATGGAATTCTTAGACTATGCATTGATTAAAAAAAACTAAACAAAGTGACCATCAAGAACAAATATATGTTTCCAAGAATCAATGACCTCTTTGATCAATTAAGGGGAGTGACATTTTTCTCTAAGATTGACTTGAGATCATGATACCATCATACGAGGATCAAGGAGGAGGATATCCATAAAAACGCCTTCAAAAATAGATATGGGCACTACGAGTTCGTAGTGGTACCCTTTGGACTTATCAATGCCCCTACAACATTCATGTGCATGATGAGAAGTGTTTTGTGCCCCTATTTGGACAAATATGTCATTGTGTTCATTGATGACATATTGGTATACTCAAGGACAAAAGAAGAACATGAGATGCATGTAGCTGCAATATTACAATTTATGAGGGAGCATAAGATATATGAAAATATTATTAAGTGTAATTTCTTCTAGTCATAAACACATTATTTGGGGCATATTGTCTCTAAGGCAAGAATCTCAGTTGACCTTGAGAAGATAAAATCCATAAGAGAATGGAAAACTCCAAATAATATGGATGAAGTTAGGTCATTCATGGGTTTGGCAGGTTATTACAAGAGAATCATATGAAATTTCTCCAAGGTGGGCCATCCCGTTTCAACATTTGTTAATTTGGACAACTAGGTCCAAACTCCATGTTGTGATGCTCAGATGAAGATACCAATATTTTTATTGGGTTCCTCTTTCGGAGAGGTGCAAGATCGATCCAAAGATAATCTTGATCCAATGAGTAGAACTTTTATTTTGAATTTATTTTTAATCTTTTCAAAACATGTGCAGGTTGGCCTTAAGGTTTTGTGCCCCAGCAGATGTGTCACACACCCTCAATGATGGATATAAATAAGGTCAACATTGGAGGACATTTCACTCATCTCATCCTCACATTCTCTCTCCTCATCTGGTTGGTTCGATCACTTGGAGTCTCTTCTCTCTCCACACGTGGGAAATATAGCAACAACACTTTCTATTTTTCGATCTAGGGTTTCTGCAAAAAAGTTTGACCAGCATTGACTTTGGTCAACGCGAGGTCAAATCAACCCGAAACTCTCCCAAAATCTTGATTTCCCTAATCCGCATTTTCTGGCACTATTTCCAAGGCAAGACGTTGACTGACTTTTCGGCATTGAGCTAGATGCTGCTACTGTTTGCATTGACCGTTGACTAACAACGTTGACTTTTGGGTTGAATTTTGAGTTGAATGTTTGGCTATCCTAAAGGGTTGTGTGACATTGCCGGTTGAAGCATCCTGTTGACCATCGTAATGCACCAACAGACTTATATATTTATGGCTTGTCTTCTGTCGATCTACTGGTATGTTCTATCAGCATTTTACTTTATTGTTTATGTGATTATTGTCTAATATTGAAGAGAAAGTAAAGTTTCATCAAGCATGGAACATCTACATAAATTTACATGGTATCAGAGCTGAGGTGAAGACAAAGCCCTAATTTGTAGCAATCACCGAAGAAGAGGATGGGTTGCTCAAACTAAAATGGCTTCAAGGCTGATGACAAATTGACTGGGAAGGATGACTTCCATGCTTGGAAGATGACGTTGGATCTTATGTTGGAAGACCAAGATGTCATGGACTATGTGCAGGGTAAAATCCAAGAGCCTCCATCCAGTGCAACTGCTGCTGCCAAAACAAAGTATAAGAAGGGGGAGATCAAAGCAAAGCTGATGATCAGGGACTCAATTCACAAGAGTCCGTTTGCCTACATCTCTGAGCTAGGCACCTCCAAAGATATGCATGATAAGTTGGTCCACATGTTCAAGGACAAAAATGCGAATCAAGTCCTATTCTTCAAGAATCAATTGAAGAATCTGAAGAAAGGCAGGGATGAGTCTATTCAATCATATTTTCTGAAGCTGAACGAGATCAGGAACAATCTGTTGGCTATCGGGGAGACAATAGTTGATCAAGAGATGGTACTCACCGCACTTGGAGGGCTCTCATCCAAATGGCACGTGTTTAACACTACCATTCTCAATAATAATGTGATACCTGACTTTGACGAAGTAATATCGAAATGCGTTCAAGAAGAGACAAGAATGCAGGAGTATGAAAATGAAGGAAATCCTGCCTGCGCTACTCATTCTAGAAAGAATAACTTTGGTGCTCCAAAGAAAAAAGGAAGAGCAGGGGCCCAAGGAAAGAAGGGCAAGTGTTACACTTTTCATAGGCTAGGTCACTATGCTAGAGAATTCCCTTTCAAGAAGGATTCTCTCGATGGTGATGACAACAACAACAATCGGAGGAATGGCAATCAAAGGAACAATAGTTTTAAGGGAAAGAGGAAGGCTCCCTCCAGCGGAAATGGTAAACCTTTCAAAGGGTCGGGAAATTCCAGGTATGAGGAATCAATTGTTGTTGATAAAAGAAATGAATTCATTCTTGCATCTGCCCTCTCTGTTGCATCTCCACCCGACACTATGGATGTCTGGTTGATAGATAGTGGTGCCTCAAGGCACATCATTGGGTTCAAGGAAGCACTCTCTGATGTAGTTGAGAAGGATACTAATCTGGAAATTATCCTTGGAGATAATGCCATATATCCTATGAAAGGGACAGGGACTGTGACCCTCCACTTGTCTCAAGGTCAAGTCCTCCGCTTGCAGTATGTACTCTATGTACCTAATTTGAAGAAGAACCTTGTGTCCATATCGGCCATGGAAGAAAAAGGTTTTAATGTGGCATTCACTGATGGAAAGGTGCGCATGTGGAAGAAGAGCTTCAAGGAAGCTATCACGATTGGGTTTAGAGTTGATACACTCTACCAGGTTGGAGGAAGTTCACTGGGAGCGATGACATGTGATACTATCCGACAGACTGAACTATGGCACCGGAGGTTTGGACACCTTCACTACAAAGGCCCTTCCTGAAGCAAGGAAGGTGGTGACGGGGATGCCCAAGTTCTCAAATAATCATGAAGGTGTATGTCAAGGTTGTGCCGAAAGAAAGCATACAAGGGGACCTTTCCCCTCAAGTGTCACAAAGACATCTGATGTCTTGCAATTGATACATTCTGATCTGTCTAGTATGCTTCCTGTGAAATACTTGGGAGGATGTTCTTATTATATGACGTTCATAGACGAGTTCTCTAGAAAAACCTGGATATACTTCTTGAAGAAGAAGGATGAGGTTTTCATTTGGTTTCGTACCTTCAAAGCTTGGTGGAAAATCTGACAAGGAAGAAGATCAAGATTTTGAGGACCGATAATGGCACTAAATATGAGATAAACGAGTTCAAGAAATTTTTCAGAGAAGCTAGAATCAATAGGGAGACCACAACTGTCTATACTCCCGAGAAGAATGGCGTTTCTAAGCGAAAGAATAGGACCATTGTGGAAGTTGCCCCTACCATGCTATGTGACCAGGGTCTACCGAAGTTTCTATTGGGAGAAGTTTGAACACGGTTGTGTATATACAAAACAGATGCCTACATTCTGCCTTGGATTCCAAAACTCGAGAAGAGGTTTTCACTGGTAAGAAACCTGACATCTCACATTTTAGAGTTTTTGGATGTCCTGTTTATTTTCATGTGCCAAAGGAGAAGAGGAACAAGCTGGATGATTTTGGGAAGAAAGGAATGTTTGTGGGCTACAACAAAACTTTGAAGGCCTATAGAGTCTATGTGCCTGGTCAAAGGGAAGTGGAGATATGCCACAATGTCACTTTTGACGAAGATGCTTCCCTGAAGAAAGTAGTCAATCTTTCGAGATCTGAGGAAGATCATGAAGCAAGGCCTGGAAATCAAGAAGAACCAAAGGATGAGACGATGCCAGATGTTGAAGGACCGATGGACCCGATTGATCCACCTCCTTCATTGGGGAAGAGACCATCATGGCTCAGGGACACTCTTGAGGATGTCGAGGGACATATGGCCCCAAGGGGGACATTCTGTGAAAGCAAGAAGCCGAGTAGATACCAAGGATATCTAGTAGCCATGAGTACTATTATACAATCTGAGCCTGGATCTTTTGAGGAAGCCATTAAGCATCAAGTTTGGAAGGATGCTATGCACAAAGAGTATGAGTCCATAATTAAGAATTATGTTTGGGATGTGGTTCCAAGACCGGAGGACAAAGAAGTTGTCACCTCGAAATGGCTCTACAGGATCAAGCATGGATCTGATGGAAGTGCTGAAAAATTCAAGGCAAGATTTGTTGCCCGTGGCTTCTCTCAAAAGGAATGCATAGACTATGATGACATATTTGCACCTGTGGCCCGATATACCACCATTCGATCTATCATATCCCTCATTTCTACGCAAGGATGGAGTCTTCGTCAGATGGATGTGAAGACCACATTTCTGCATGGTGCGATAAAGGAAGAGGTGTATGTAGAGAAACCTCTGGGGTTTGAAGTCCAGGATCGGGACACCCATGTTTGCAGGTTGAAGAAGGCCCTCTATGGACTGAAGCAAGCACTTAGAGTTTGGTACGAGAGGATAGATAGCTACCTGATGAAGCTGGGCTTCATTCGTAGTAATGTTTATCCAAACCTTTACTTCAAGGTTGATAGAGAGAAGCCTCTTATTCTGGTGCTGTATGTGGACGACCTCTTCCTGACAGGTGCTGACCCTATTATTCATCAATGCAAGAGGGAGCTCGCTCCTGAGTTCGAGATGAAGGACCTAGGACTGATGCACTACTTCCTAGGCCTGGAGGTGTGGCAGAGACCTGGCGAGATTTTCCTTTCTCAATGAAAATACATTGTGAAGCTTCTGGAAAGATTTGGTATGGTGGATTGTAAGTCCGTGTCAACACCGATGGAGCTCAAATTTAAGAAGTTGAGTGGCAACGCTACTAGGCCCGTTTTAGCAAATCCTACTGAGTATCATCAACTTGTAGGGGCCCTGATGTTCTTAGTGAACACCCGTCCGGACATATGTTTTGTAGTGAACACTTTGAGTCAACAGATGGTTGAGCCTCATCTCACTCACTGGGTTGGTGCCAAGAATCTTCTAAGATATCTTCGAGGAACGATAAACCATGGGCTGAGATACACTACCGGGAGCATGGCACTCCTTGGATATACTGATGCCGATTGGGCTAGTAGCATGGTGGATCATAAGAGCACATCGGGATGTTGCTTCACACTTGGTTCTGCTTCGATATCATGGACGAGCAGGAAGCAGAAGTCGGCAGCTTTGAGCACCGTGGAGGACAAATACATTTCAGCGAGTATGACTTGTTGTGAAGCAGTCTAGTTGCGAAAGCTCTTTAGTGAGCTGTTTGAGCATGTGCTAGATACCACCGTTATACTCTGTGATAACCAGAGTGGGATTCAGTTGTCTGAGAATCCTGTGTTCCACGATCGATCCAAGCATATTGATATCAAGTGCCACTTTATCCAGGATATGGTACATCGAAGCATCGTAAGGTTTTATCATATAGGAATTGATGAGCAGGTCGTGGATATTCTCACAAAGCCCCTGGGGAAGGTCAGGTTCCTAACCCTCTATGAGAATCTTGGTATCGTGGAACGACCCGATTCTGAGGGTCCTATTGGACGATGAGCTCTAGGATCTCTGAGGGGCTTTGGGAATAGCTTCTCGGAGCTATAAGAAACCACAAGGCTAGGCTTGCTGAACCTTGTTGGTGTTCTTCTACCCCATTGTTGTGATGATTGAGTTGGTTCACCTCTCATTATTTGTGCCCTGTATGCATCCTACCCATTGAGTTCAGGGCTCATGGGAAGTACCTCTCATTTGGCCAGTGAGGTGGGAAAAGCTAGAGACTAGTAGCAAAGACTGATGGACGCATCAGAGATTTCCGTACTCTTTATCTAGGATGGCACGATCCAACCACTTGATCTGGGATCAAGTCTAGTGAGGTTTTGGACCTCCTACTGACTTCAGGTCAGATAAACCAACTTCAGGTTGGTATGAGACTCTTTGTGAGTCCTATAGAGGTTTCAGACCTCTGGGATGAATCTGTCAGCCGAGAATGATATCTTTGTGATTGACCCACTTCTGTTCTAAAATAAAGAAGCCAGCAAAGAAAGTTACAGCGGGATGATGCACGATGTTTGGATTGCACAGGTGGATGGAGCTCTCCCTAGTTGAGAGGGAGAGTTAATTTTGGACAACTAGATCCAAGCTCCATGTTGTGATGCTCAGATGAAGATACCAATATTTTTATTGGGTTCCTCTTTCGAAGAGGTACAAGATCGATCTAAAGATCATTTTGATCCAATGAGCAGAACATTTATTTTTAATCTATTCAAAATATGTGCAGGTCGGCCTTAAGGTTTTCTACCCCAGCAGATTTGTCACACACCCTCAATGATGGATATAAATAAGGTCAACGTTGGAGGGCATTTCACTCATCTCATCCTCACGCATTCTCTCTCCTCATTTGATTGGTTCAATCACTTGGAGTCTCTTCTCTCTCCACACGTGGGAAATCTGGCAGCAACACTTTCTGTTTTTTCGGTCTAGGGTTTCTGCAGCAAAGTTTGACTAGCATTGACTTTGGTCAACACAAGGTCAAATCAACCCGAAACTCTCCCAAAATCTCAATTTCCATAATCCACATTTTCTGTCACTATTTCTGAGGCAAGACGTTGACTTTGACTTTTCAGCGTTGACTTAGCTACAGCTATTGTTTGTGTTGACCGTTGACTAACAAAGTTGACTTTTAGGTTGACTTTTGAGTTGACTGTTTGGCTATCCTAGAGGGTTGTGTGACATTGCTGGTTGGCTGATCATATTGAGAATTTTTTGGTTGAAGCATCCTGTTGACCGCCGTAATGCACCAACACACTTATATATTTATGGCTTGTCTTCTGTCGATCTACTGGTATGTTCTATCAACATTTTACTTTATTGTTTATGTGATTACTGTCTAATATTGAAGAGAAAATAAAGTTGCATCAAACATAGAACATCTACATAAATCTACAACATTGCAAAGAAAAGGGAAGAGATTTGAATGGACTACACAATCTGTAGAAAGCTTTAAACAGTTGAAGCGGTTACTTACTACTGCACCAGTGCTAAGAATTGCAAATCCTGACAAGGATTCCGTAGTGTGTACAAATGCCTAAAATGAAGGACTTGTGGAGTTATAATGGATGAAGGGAAGGTAGTATGCTATGAGTCTAGGAAGTTGAATGAGCATGAGGTGAATTACATGACTCATGACTTAGAATTAGTTGCCATCATTCATGCTCTGAAAATGTGCAGGCATTACCTCATGACCGACCATAGTGGACTCAAGTATTTTTTTGGATAACCAAAGTTGAATGCTAGGCAAGCACGATAGATATCCATGCTCAAAAAATTAAACATTGAAATCAAGTACATAAAAGGTAAAGAAAAAAAGGTTGTTGATGCCCTAAGCAGAATAATTCTAGCAAACCACTTAGCAGCGGTAACTTCTTACATGAAAATTTTGATAGAAAATATCAAAAGTATCAGACTCTCAAGATGAGAAATATATACAATTTAGAGAAAGTTTTCTACAACCTGGTGAGGATGAAGAATACAACCTCAATGAGGATGGGCTAATCAGGTTCAAAGGCATGGTTTATGTGCCTAACAATGGGGAAATGAAAGGATTGATAATGAGAGAATTCCATCTTAATTCTTATTTGAGTTATTCGGGATGCCAAAAGACCCTTACATCCATTAAAAATTCCTACTATTGGAAAAATTTGAAAAAGTGGCTGAATTCGTGGCAAGATGCATAGAATGATAACAGGTGAAGGTTGAATGCAACCATCTGAAAATATTGTTACAAACTATCCACATTCCAAAATGGAAATTGGAGGTAATTTCGATGGATTTCATTACATAATTGCCAAAAACGTCTAGACAACATGATGAAATTATGGTAGTGGTGGAAAAACTGAGCAAGGTAGCTCATTTCACAATAGTCAAATCCACTAACTCATCTAGTGATATTGCACAAATATTCTTAAAATAAATCATGAGGTTACACGACATTCCCAAGAAAATTGTATCAGATAGGGATGTCAGATTTAATTCTAGATTTTGGAAGGAATTGTTTGTAGGATTGGGAACATAATTGGAATTTAGTACAACCTATCATCCACAAACATATGAGAAAATGAAGAGGATCAACAAAATCCTTTAAGACATGTTACAAATGTACGTGATGAACCAACCCAAGAAGTGGGAATAATATCTTCCACTTGTGGAGTTTTCATACAAAAATGGGTACCAACAATCCATAAGTATGAGCCCATTTGAAGCAATGTATGGCATGAGTTACAATACTCCTATTATTTTAAGTGACCCAGTTAAGAAGGTCCATGTGGGGCCGAATATTCTCATAGATATGGAAAAACGAGTTTAGATCATAAAGAAGGCCCTAAAGGTGGCATAGGATAGACATAAAAGATATGAAAATTAACATAGGATGCATAAAGAGTTCCAAGTTGGGGAGCATGTATATCCAAGAATTAAACCTAAGAAGAGATCCTTGAGAATTGGGACATGTGCCAATTTGGCACCAGGATACTGTGGACCATTTTAAATCCTTGAGAGGTTTGTACTAGTGGCATACAAACAGTATTTACCTCATTCAATTAGAATTCATGATGTTTTCCATGTTTCTTTACTTAAAATATATGTACCGAACTGTAATCATGTAATTTATTGGTATGTTCTACAAGTGGAACCAGAAGGAGATTTCCAGCCAGAACCAATGTGCATTCAATACCATAGGATTCTTAAGCTCCAAAATTGAGCCATAAAACAAGGTGTGGGGGAAGAAATTTGGGCCAGAGGAGGCCACGTGGGAAACTACTGATGCAATGAAGGAAATACCCCTTTCTTATTAACTATGTAAGCTACTGTGTATGTATTTATAAACATCGTATAGATTTGTGTATATATAGCTCCATGAAACAACATGTTTTCATTTTTTTTAATAGCCTATGGGTTAAAGAACACTAAGGATGGTGTTCCCTCAAGGGGGAGGGGATTGTGACAACCCCACTTGGGGTTCTCTCATGAAAGGAATTGTAGTCACACTATGAATATATGAGAAATATAAAAAAGGGGGGTGGGGGGGGGGGGGGCTGAGTCAAGGGACATGGATTCTGGAGTTGGGGAGGAGGATGGTTTTCTTGGGATGTTGTGAATTGGTACAAGAAATCTGGAGCTGTTGGGACAAACATTAAGATTTATGGTGCATGAAATTAATGAATAAACCCTCAAAATTGAATGAACTGCAACAAAATGTACATAACCCATAACCCATGTTTCTTGAGTAGGGGCTGCAAATTTCAAGGTAGTAGGAATTTTCTTTTAGAGGAAGAAAAAAAAGGAAGAATTCAAGGGACAGAAAGAAGGAAGAGTGTCACCCATGAAATTCAAGAGTCAATATTAGTGATCATTCAAAGAAGAAAGAGTTTTGAGGCAAACATAGTGGTCGCAATATCAAAGTTCAACTGGGACAGTCAACAAAGATGGCTAAAGAGAAGAGAAGGGAATTGGTTCTCAAATTCCCTGGAGGTGGTGGATTTAGCTGCTAGTCTCTGGAGCCTTATAACAACTTGGGGTCGTTGGAGGCTACAGTTTGAGATATAATCCCTGGAGCAATGTAATAGCTTGGGTCCCTAGAGGCTGTGGCTTGAGGCAAAGGTCTTTGGAGCCCTCTAACTTATTGGGTCCCTCGAGGATGTGGGTTGTGATAGAATCTATGGAGCCCTGTAATGACTTGGTTCCTATGGAGGTTGTGGATTGAGATAGCTGACTCTAGAGCCCTGTGAAAACTTGGGAAGAGGCCATACTAAAGTAGTTTATATTGTAGAATTTGTTGAAGAACGTGGTGAAAATGGATTCTGGACTCCTGAAAGGAGTGAATCACTATGTGTGTAACTCAAGGTGAGGTGGAGCACCTATGGACCTGTAGTTTTGGTAAAAGATGATAGAAAACTGTTGGAATTAAGGAAGGATGTCCTCGTGAGTCTCTGTGCTTGTTGGAAACTAGAATTTACCTTTTCAAGCAAGCATCCCTCCAAGACTATGGAATCTAGCTCTGGGGTGAAAAAAACAAGTAACTGTGGTTGCAACTGTATATGGTTGGGCAAAGAGTCCTTGTCTAAAACTCAGTTTCCCTACAAGGATTAAATATAAGTGTTTATTATATGTTAATGAATCACAATGCATGCTCTAGATTTGTGTTGATATTTCCTATATGTATTACTGAACATGTAAATATATGTTTGTAAATGCACCTCAATGTTGGGCTTGTTAGATATAGTAGTGTATGTGTGTTGCTTGGTGAAAATAATGGTATTGATGAATAAGATATGAGAGCATGAGCTCCTGAACCAAGAACCATTGTTGTGTGAGAGACTTGCTGGAATTCCTATGGTAGAACATTTAATGTATCAACGTACAACAAATAACAAGACATTAAATAATAAGATGTTACCATGATTTTGATGATATTATGAGTAATATACCTAAGTGTGTTAAGAAAAACACATCTTAAATAAGAGGAAATAGACCATAGGCTGTGATGAAGGCCTAAGAGACCTGAATGTTAGCCTAAAATTAACAGATGGCTCACAGACCCATTTTCTTTATTAATGAGAACAATTACAATAGGCATTCCTGTGCGGGGAGGTTTTGAGTTATTTAAATCACCCTCAGTTGTTGATATCAAATATGTGTGTTAAATTAAATGCATGGCTAATTGAATCCACTATTCTTGAGAGAGGAAAAGATGAGGCCCCTATAGGAAGGCATATCCAGCCTTGCATCCTCAGCAAGCGAGGGATTTACCATTGGAATTTTTTCATTAACGACGGGGAACCATAATGTTTTGCACAATGCCATGGGGCTTCTTGTAGTTCCAAGAAGGATCCTAGTACCTTCGACATGTGGCAGGAGAGGTGGAACGCCTTCAAGAGTTCACTCCAAGTCTATAGTAGGTAATGGATGCAGGAGTGCATGTGCTGCCACGCTTGGATTTCCTAGTCTGGGATCGGGGAAATCATGAGGGGTCGAGACTCATGAAAAAATCTAGTTCTCAAGTTCACTAGGGGTAGAAACAAAATGCATGTTAATGACCTCTTGTCATCGGCACCAAGTGTTGCTGAAAAATAGGAGGATGGAGGGACCTTTGAGTCTGCGCCATAACAGAAGAGATCATATCATGATGATCAACGTAAGGAGGAGGAACACTCTTCTTCTAGTTAAATATAGCATTCTCATATGCATCACAGACTACTGGGGCGAGGTCTCTAAGCTAGATCATGACGAGGGCAGAGAGATTCTTTGATGAGAAGTAGAGAGATGAAACTCACCCTCAAAAATTGAAATCTTATCCAATTGGAGAAGAAAACCCTAAGCATGGAAAACGATGATTGGTTGCTGTGATTATGTGGAAAAATATCGTCCATGTAGAATAGCCAGGTAAGGTGATAAATTTAAAGGATGGAAGTCGAGTAGTGAGCTTTCATGGAGAGGGCACCACCAAAGGAAGATTGACTCCGACCCAACTAGGTCGGAATTCAGGGATTGGGTTGTCCAGTAAAGGTTACAACAAGCATGTGGTAGGGACGACTCTAACTAGGTCAGAATTCGAGGATAGGACTGACCCTGACAAGGACGAAGCTTAGTGTTCATACGGATGTATGGGAACATGAAGGGTAGCTTGTACCAAGCCTGACCGTCTGTGCATTCGATCTGTTAGGTGGGCTCATGTCAGGATTCCAAGGGGAAGTAAGAAATGGGGTAAATAAAGGGTATATGTACTTCAAGTTTCAAAAAAAAAATAATGATAAAAATAGTATATAGAGAGAGATGGTTGAAATTTTAATGTCCCTTTCCCATGGCTATTTTGTGGAAGATGGACTTGCATATTGACTGCTCGTCCTACTAGGAGCTAGTGGGTTGGGTGCGTTACAGGTACTCCTTGGATGAGGAATTAAATTATGCATCCAATGAGTGCTCCCGCTCGAAATTGAGTAAAACCATAGGGACTCATAAATTGAAAATACGATTTAAAAAAGTAGTTTTTATTTTATGTATTTATTTTTTAATCTTTTTACCTTTTTACTCCAAAAATGGTGAATAATCCCCCATGGTTGACATCATTATCTTTAATCCTATTGGCTCTTATAAAGTTTATTTTGGTTGTACATTTTTATTTTGAGGCCCACTTTAGACCTCAAAATTTCTCTAATGATTGGGACACAAGAGAGGACACAATGCAACCCAATCTATGGTTGCATGGAGATTCACAGTCTCGACTTGGTTTCCCAACATATGCTCGATATAAGTATCCATCATAAATGATGTGAGAAATGGATGTCATTTTAGTATTTTTTGAATGGTTTATATGAAAATTCACTGTGTGAAGTATACCCTCTTATGGGATTGAAGTGCTCATGTTATGATGACACTTATATTATTGATGGAATGGTCTATGATTACATTACATAGTCTTAATGAATGTATATCTTAGTGTTTTTGTGTTTAATATTAGTGTGAATATGACTATGACTACGATGCCTTCATAAATGGATTTTTTCCTAATGCTACAACCCATGGATTATATATATATATATATATATATATATATTATATATATATATATATATATATATATATATATATATATATATATATATATATATATATATATATGAATTCCTACATATTTTGTTTACAATGTTGTAATGAGGGTGATCACATCTATGGAAAGATAAACTAAATGTTCTTTTCAAGTTGAGAACAATCAAGTGATTGAGGAGGCCATTGCAAGTTGCAGGGATTCCTCTTAATTTTTAGATCTGGTTTCATATTTTTTTTGGTCATCTAGTCTTGCACATCCTCTATTTGGGTTTAATTCCTTATTCATTTAGTAAAACCCATGGCTCGCTCTTAGCTCATATGGTAGTCCTGCGGAAGTCAAATCCAGACCCATTAATGCCAACAATATTGATTTTGACATAATTAAGGAATCAATTAAATGAATAGTTGTTCAAATGTCAAACATATTTATGAGACTGCTGTAAATAGGGAAAAATAATAATTAATCTCCCTAGATGTGTTTAAAATGAGTTTCACAAAGGAATTGTGTTTCACATTGATGTTAGCCCACTGTATTGTGCCATTTGTTGTAATATTTCTTTATTTATATTATGACTGTGGAACTTCACCTAAGGCCAAGAATATAACTGATTGGAAATGTTGGAGGATTTGTTATGTTCTGGTACAAGATAAGTTGAGAAGGGAAAAACTCCTCCCCACTGGTTATGTCATAGGCGCATTTTATTTTAAGAGTAAAAGATCATGTATCAGCCTACCAATATGTGGTTTTAAGAAATTATAACATGCATGAGGTTGAATTGCAATTAGCTATAAATATGAACAACAATAAGGGTAGTGGAAGCAAGTATGCCTTGTTTTGAGCTACTTTTAGTGCCCACAATCACTTGCACTTAGCATCGAGAATAACAAATCAATTCAGGTGACTTGGTGACCTTTCTTTTTTGAACACCCAAATTCTTGAGAATGCTCATCTGTAGTAAATTTCCTTTCAGGTAGTATTTCAACCTCTCATTATTTTATTGTTCCTAGGTCTTCACATCTTCAATGAATTTTTGAAGTTAGATTTTAGCCATTTTCATGGTAAGAGGGTGAATTATTTATATCATCTATGAGCACCAAGTGAGCTTCCAAGAAGTGGTGTTTGCATTCTAGATCAAAGAAGCACCCATTATATATGGAGCCTTTAGAATGGTGTAGAAGGGGTTACTTCATAGTGATTTATGGAGAATAAATGGTAGCATATTGGCTAATGGTATGATAAATAAGGGAAATATGATGGAAAACATCTCCAGCCCCTCATATTCTTTGATCAACACCTATTATTATTTTATGAATTGTTAGTCAACTAATTGTTACTTAATTTCCATTACTTTTCTATTTTAATGGAAATTTATGATGTTAGGTGCCTTTATTTTCTTTTCCCAAATATTCTTGTTTCAGTTCCCACTACCTTACTACCATGGGAACCTTTTTCATTGTTTGCGCATCAAACAAATTGGGCCCTCTCTGTATTTTTGAATGGAGTCTTCATGTATACTTGAACATGACATGTTCCTCATCTTTTTGTCTCTTTAACTTGATTATGCACTGGGGGGAACTCTTTGGTGCATTCCCAACACCCAATTTTAAATTTCTGGCCTAAATATTTGCCACTTAAATTCTAAATTATTTTCATAACACAGAATAGAGATTCTATTTGACAATTTTTTGAAATTATAATTCTGGCAATTTCGTGATGCTAAGTCAAAGAAGTGTGTTTGTTGTATATTAAAACTAGCCCACTGCAACAACCTGGATCCTTCCATGTTACACAATAAGATATATGTCTTTGACTCCAAAAAAGTAATTTATACATTTTGTCTAACTATAATTATGTGTTTGTTAGCTACAATGTGACTTCCACCCAAGTTGGTGTCAAGTTCCAAAATTTTTGTTTGGTCGCATCGAAAAGGAATTAGAAGTCATAGAATGGTGGTTGCATGTATCTTCTTGTATTATAAAACTTTATTTGTGTAACTACGCTAAAATTATATTCCTTGCATGCTTGTATATCTACACAAATATGTTTCATTTGGTGAACTTGTCCCTAAAGGTTTTCTAAGGTCCCTATATTACTAGTGTAGTCCCTTATTTTTGTTCCCAGGAAAAAATTCATAATTTTTCATTAGTAAAAATAAAAATTACATTTTGCATTTTCAGCATATCATCTATGCATTGATCAAGTAACAGTAATCCAAAATAGTTCACAGTTCTTTCATATCTTATCCGCTATCATCTATCACTATCTAATGTAAATATATACAATATACAGAAAAAATACATATATAAAGCCACCGCTGAATAGTAAAAACCAAAAATATGCAGTCAACTAGACTACTGCTGGGTCCTCCAAGTCTTCGATAAATGGACTATGATAGTACTGATAAGTCTGGAAGCCCGTATGTTCCGTAATGTGCCAACTACCTCAGTCTAACTGCAAGGCTTCTTTAGATAATCGATCAACCACCTGATTTCTCTGCCTGTAAATGTGAGAGACAGTAATATGATCAAAATATTCTTTAAGTGTAAATACCTCATCCAACAGAGCTCTAAGAATGTGTGCATGAAAATGTGATTTCAGTTTGAACCACTCAATAATGATTTTAGAATCCCCAAAAATTTGAATCCTGTTGCAATCATGTTCCCTGGCAAATTGAAGAAGTAGTCTAAGGCTATTAAGCTTGTTGGAAATTGGATAAACCAACGCTCCCTGTGTTTTTCGCGACATGGACTAACCGCCTTTCATGGATCCTTATCTCTGGTGATGTGATCGTTGACTAACACCTGTGGGTTTTGGTCTAACGACAATCGTGATTCCCAACAAGTGGTATCAGAGCGTAGGTCACAAGTTCGATACACACCCGGCTCACGTTGGGGGGGAGATTGTTGGAAATTGGATAAACCAACACTCCCCGTGTGTTTCGCGACATGGACTAACCGCCTTTCATGGATCCTTATGTCTGGCGATGCGATCGTTGACTAACACCTGCGGGTTTTGGTCTAACGGCAATCGTGATTCCCAACAAAGATCTGCATAATTATTGGTGCCAGGGTCAAGTCCCATCTTGAGGTGGAAATGATGAATATTTTTTATGTGAAGAACAACCCCCACCCACCCCCCCCCCCACATCCCTGATTATTTGCAGCACCATCAAAACATGCCCAAGGAAAATTTTGATCAATTTGTTCTGATACAATATTTATGTTGTTGTTTTCAATAACATCATTAGGAATCAAAAGGTAAATGGAGACAATGAGCCTGCTTATGTGCTCCCAATCCACGACCAAATTCTTGAAGATAATCTAGTTCCGTCCCATCCAAATACCCCAAGCAATGAGAAATGGGAGGTTCCTATTCTTGGATGGCCGGGCTTCCTTTCACCAGTCATCCCACGCCACCTATACAGAATTACCCAGCCAAAAATTAGTACATCCCACCGTCGCGCAAGTGATATTCCAAAGAGGTTTTATGGCTGAGCATTCAAGGAAAAGATGGTTCACATCTTTTGCATGAGAATGGCACAGACTACATCTGGAAGGACCATGATAAGAATGACGGGTGAGGTTGTCTTCCATCAGGATGCAGTTTGTAAGAATGCACCACATCAATAACCTTGTTTCAGGTGGTGCCTTCAATTGCCATAGAATTTTCCACCACCATTGAGTAGCCAGAGGATCCATGGTATGACAGAGCAAAGTGTAACCATATTTATGTGTATAGAGACCACTGAGGGTGATTGCCCAAATAATTTCATCTTCCCGGAGGGTCAATCGGATATTAGTGATTATGTGGGTGCGTATGTATCAATTCCAATCCAACCACCAATGTTCATGGATGTCAAGAGTCTGTGCAGATAGCCATGCTTGTGAATCCAAAGTGGTATTGCGGGGGGGGGGGGGGGTCTGCAATCTGACATAAGAAGAAAATACCTGATCTATCTAAATGTTGGGTAATACCTTCCAGAAATCTGAAGTTGATTCCACTCCCCGACCGGGCATCCACCCTAATCCTAACCTTCTCCCTAGAGCCAATGCGCCACACCAGTCCATTTTTTATGAGGTGGATGGATCTAGATATGGGGTTCCATATAATCGATGCGTTGTGTGGAGGCATAGTATGCTCTCTGATCTAGTCCATAGTTGAAAAAGGTGCAATGTATTTAGAATAGGTAACTAGTTGCCACAAGCTGTTTCTGACTAGGAGATACCATCCCATCTTAGCAACAAGAGTAGTTTCAAAATGGTTTAAATCCTTGAGTCCCCATCCACCCCAAGATTTTGGTTTAGTAATCTTTCTCCAGGCGATCCAATCATAGGTACGAACTTCCTTATTGCCCCTCCATAAAAACCGTCTACATATCATTTGTATTCTAGAGATCACCCCTGTGGGAATCCAAGCCAATGCCATCCAATATACAGGTATAGCTTCCAGGACCTATTTAATACAAACCAATTTTCCAACTCTGGAGAGCCATATTTGTTTCCAAATGTTGATCCTGCGATCAAATTTTGCGAAAACCCAATTCCAGTCTTTGATGCGATAGTCATTTGGTAGAAGATGGAACCCAAGGTACTGCAAACCCTCATCTAGTCGCTTGCACTCAAAGTGAAATAGTCCCAAGGCTTGTTTGTGTTCGTTTACTAAACATCAAACCATAATAATGGTGGAATTTTGATGATTAGGGATCATACTAGTCGCCATATTGAATAATTTGAGGATCTTATGAAATTATGAGTTATCCTGGCAAGAACCATTCAGAAAGATTATAACGTCATCAACGAAGAATAAATGAGTCAATTGAACCAAATCATTAATAATAATTCCATGGATAGAACCTTCATCTTTGGCCTTGTTCATTATAGAGGATAATCCTTCCATGATAAGGAGAAAAAACAGATTCCAGAGAGGGCATCCTTTTCTGAGGCTCCTCCCCGCATGAAAGAAATCAGTTGCTGCCCCATTTATCAGAATACTAAATGAGGCATTGGTAATGCAACCCATTATCCAATTTGTGAAAGCATGAGGAAATCCAATATGAAGAAGTATAAGGTTCAAATAATCCTAGTTGACACAATAAAAAGCTTTGGCCAAATCAATATTGAGAATGGTAGTTTTGAGATTCCTAAGTTTGATGGAATGCAGAGCCTCCTGTGCAGTGCTGATGGCATCATGGATTTGTCTATGATGAAGGAAATTGAATTGTTCTTGTTCAACATGGGTGGAGAGGACAGGTTTTACATGATTGCAATCACTTTGGATATAATCTTGTATATGAAGTTACATAGAGAGATAGGTTTGAAGTCATGAAAAGAAAGGGGTTTCTCTGCCTTGGGTATAAGGGCTATGAATGTGGCATTAAATCCATCATAGATCTGGCCAGTGGTTCTGCCATGTTCAATGACCTGAAGAAGTTCCATGCCGATGTGATCAAAGAAATATAGATAAAATTCAATCGGCCATCAGTCGGGTCCAAGACTTTTGTCCTTCTTAAACCATTTCACAACCCCTTCAATCTCCCCCATCGTGACAGGTGCATTAAGTTCCTCCATCTGATCCTCATCCACAAATCTGTGCTTAATTATGGAAATCTCCATAATTTCCAATATATTGACATTTCCCGGAACCCTGTACAATCTAGAGAAGTGTTCCATACCCATTTTAGCCAGTTGAGTATGTGTATAAGCCACCTGTCCATTTTTGTTCGATAGGTCCCAGATGGTATTAACTAGCCTTAGCCCCTTTGCACATTGTTGGAAGAACTTTGTATTATCATCCCCAACCCGCATCCATATGGCCCTGCTTTTGAGTCTCCACACCTCCTCCTATGCACGAAGAATCTTAGTTCTTTCCATTTATAATGCAATCAATCTATCTTTAAATGCTTCTGATGATATGAAACCGGGAAGGTCCGGTCCAGTTAAGACTCTAATCTCCTGCTCAATGTTCTCAAAATTTTCCTTCTCTCTAATTTTCTTTTGTCTTGCCCAGGTAATGGTATTAGCTTTAAGTCTGGCTAGATTGTCATAGAGTACTCTCGCAGGTTCCTGAGATGGAAGTTGAGCACAATGGACCCATTCTTTAATTACCATTGACCGAAACTCCTGTTCTTCCAACCAAGCCAAGTTTAATTTGAAAGGAGCCTGAGGATTTTGCATACCCTTCATAAATTCAAAATAAATGGGTAAATGATCTGAAGATCCCCCAGTGCAACCCATTTCCGCACTGAATCAAATTGTTCTACTAATGTTGATTTGGTAAGAAATTGATCAAGTCTCCTGGCTAGGGCTGCATTGCCCGTCCTCCTATTCCTCCAAGTTGGGATTTTCTTGGTCATAGTCAGGTCCAATAGGTCAGCATCAACAATGAGGTTGAGGAATTAATCAGATAGATTATCCTGGGTGGCACACGGACCCTAGGACCCAGATAGCCCAATGGAGAAATTGAGATCTCCCCCAAAAATGATGTTGTCCCTCTACATGATAGAGCTATGCATCCAGTTCTCCCAGAATGTCTCCCGGTGATGACAAGGTCCATAGATATTGATCAGAGTAATCAAACTGTCAGACTCCCTTGTGGTAATGTCAGCTCCAAGAATACCATCCCTTCCCCACCATCCATTAACATTAATCGTTCTGTTATTGAGCCCAATGGCACATCCACCAGATCTCCCCCTGGCATCAATCGTTTGGAAGGTCCAATCAGGCAAGATGACCATCGGGGTTTTTCTGACAAAGGATCCAGTTCCAAGTGTTTCTTGTAGGAATAATACATCAATATTAACACGCTCCCATAGAGCTCTAAGTGCTAGTTTTTTCTCAGGGCTGGCTAGACCCGTACAATTAAAAGAGAGGCATATCATTGATCACTTCTGCCCTGGGTGTTCTTTGATCTAAGAACTCACTCAATAGAAAATTGAGTACCCGCCGCTACCTCCAATCCAGCTTTTCTAATAGCTCTGGACATTTATGAGGGTCGCCCTCTCATGGATCTCAGGCAGTAACCCCCAGAATCCTCCCCAAGTCCAGATGAGTGCACCTCGAGAGTGCGCGATGACGATTTGAGATTGTATGGGTGCCCCCTAGAAATATCGTCGGATGGGTGAGTCGATTGGCGAGATAAATCATCAGTCAAGGTAATGGGATTCGGGAGGGGAACATATGGTGGGGCTGATGCAACAGGGCAGCTACGAGAATTCTTAATACAATTTGCAGAAGCATTACCATGTAGTGATACAGAGCAATAAATGCCATAAGTAAAAATAAAAGAATTTACATTCGATTCAGAGAGGGTGTTAGGATTACTCAGTGGCATTATCTGAAGAAGAGGTGATAGAGTGATGTCTCCTTGAGGCTGCGAACGAGATATGGGGGGCACCATGTGTCCAACAGGTGCAGAACCACCTGCCGCCAGATCCAGGTCAACTCTGTCCTTCGGTACACCATCATCATTAATCTGAGTAGCCATATGTACCAGTATCTTGGGAGGAGACACAGACACTTCAATAAGAGGACATTCTTTGTAAAAGTGCCCGACTGCATGACACCTTCGACATCTAAAGGATACCCCTTCACAATCCAGCAGTTGCAACCTCGTCGTATTCTTGAAGTGAATGTTATATGCTTCAAAGAGTCCTTCTCTCGTGTCCAGAAAAACAAGGATTCTATCCATTGAAATATTCCTAGTGTCAAGAAATGACATGTCGTGGTCTAGGTAGATACCTAGATCATCCCCAATGGGTTTGAAAAGAGCTTCGTTCCAAAAATGGAGAGGGAGTCCAGGTAGTCTAACCCAGATAGGACCAGCCGCTACTTTATCCTTTTTTGGGTCAAATAAGGGCGTCCAATGCTTCAATAAAACAGGGTTCATTTTGATGTGCCAGTATCTGGAAAGAACCCACTCCAGCATTTCAGCCTACGGAAAGGTAAGTGCAAATCAACCTCTGTTCATTGTGAGTACCCCCGGAAGCAGTGGAAGATAATTGCCCCGTATCTCTGCAGTCCATAACTTAAGTCTCACACTAGTGTAGCTTTTACCTTAGACTCTACCGACCAAGACAATCTGATATTTGTGCACGACCTCCTCCATACTTACTTCTTGTTTGATGAAGAAGTCCTTCTTATTATGATTCTGTGTACACCTCTATTTCCTCTTTCCACACTAAGAATTTCTAGGCATCGAGGTTCGCACCAGTTTCGCTACTTCTTCAGAGTCAGAAGCCCTCGAACCTTCTTGCGGTTGAGTCGTGGTAGGTATGCCTTCGAAGCAACCCGAGGTGATAGTCGAGACAGGAATCTCTGGGATCTCCTGATAGGTAGAAGGCATAATCCTTCCTTGCAGAATGCTTCTTTCAGTACCAAGTGAATCTCCTTGTATGAAGGAGCATCCCCCAATCTCAGCCAAATATCTAGGAGTAAAAAAAAGGGTCTGGTGATTCCTGTGCTTGTTGCTCCCAAGCTCTTAAAACTGATGGTGAAGGGATGGAAAAAACTGGAGAGGTCACATTTTGTAGACGGGATTCCAAACCCAATGTTGGATTCTGTGGGATCTCCATCGACAGTGGAGGTATAACTTCCGACCCATCATTTACTACCTCCACGTCCTCCTTATCAGAGTCCGTCGAGTCCTCCAGTATCATGTCACCTGGGAAAGAAATCGGAGTGAATATCTGGACATGTTCCAGAGGGTCCTCCATGTAGTCCACTTCATCGTCTGTTATGTTCGTTGTCCATCAGAGCAGCCCAAAATGAAACACCAAAAAATAGTTTAGCCAACAACATTGTTCTAAGGATGGTTAGGTTGAAACAGATGCACAAAGGAATGTGAGAGAGGGATATGCCCTCTGCCACCAGCAGAGTGAAAAGCGCCAGTGAAACCGATACTGTCGGTGTAGGTTGAATGGACCCCCCAATATTCGAACGATCGGTGAAAGGCATTGCTTCGTAGAGTCACAAACAACTTGTTGCCAATACGAATAAGTTAAAACCCCTTACCCGGCAATAATGACGGAACCGAGTTCAAATGAAAGACCTAGTTAATTGTGCATACCAAAGGTAGTCACGAGGTGGTGGGCCCGCGTGGTCATCCAGATTCCATCTCGATACGTCAATTGATGTGTGATATTCATCAAGTTGTGCAGGTTGCCATAGCTAGGGTTACGCCCAGTTATCCATCCACCGTCTCCTTACGTCGTCGCTACCTTTTTAGTGTAGTCCCTTATTCTTATTAGTGTACCCCCCTTATTGTTATTTTTGTACCCCTATAGTTCCCATATTATTATTATTGTGCCCCATAAAAGCCCACTATTGTTATTTTTGTGCCCATACATTATTATTGTTAGGTCGGTTAGGATTATATTGTGACCCCATGGACTCCTATATATATAAAGGAGGTTTTTTCATTTGAATCATCCAAAAATTGTTCATTCACCTAATGTAAATGAGGTGTTCCCCTCAAAGTGGCTTATTTCTAAGGCATTGATCTCTCTTTTCTTCTATTTTGGGAGCTGGTTTCATAACATTTGGTATCAAAGCTTTGGATTCTAGGGTTTTGCTGCTTCAAAAAATTTAATGTGGCATGTTCACTATATTTTTTTTTCTATGATGGTTTAGATGCTAAAAAAACCCATTTGCAAAGAAATCCTGAGGAACTTCATGTAAAAATTTCAGATCTTGGTTCACAGTATTCTCGAAGATATGATTTGTGGAAGTTAGAGTTTTTGTACACTCGAATTTCATCTCCAAGAGGTGACCTTGGGAAAATTGTCATAATTATCTCTATGAGCATCAGATTGGAATTTTGTAAAAAGTGGCAAAAATTGCATGGACTGTAGTTTATTTTGTATCGATTTCAGAGCCAAAGGAGGAAATAGTGACACGTGGCACGCCATACAAGTTCTCTCTACTAAACTAGTCCATAATCAGGGCATTATGGGAGATTGGGCATAACTTTGCCTTGAAGAATCCAAATCAGGTTAGACATGTGGCAATGGAAATAAGACTCAAAGGAATACTACAGGGCCAAAGATCAAATATTGGGGATCCGAAATTACAAAGATGCATCAATTTCAATATCGATCTCCTCAAAAGCAAGAAAAAGGTGTGTATTTTTTTTTTAAAATTGCATAAGTTTGGTTTGAAAAATCAATTTGAAGTGATTCCAAGGGAATAGTGAATCATAGATATTAGTATTGGGTTTTAAAATGTCTCCTAAAAATAATTCAACGCCCATTAATCCCTCAGAAGGCTATACTATGACTCATGAAGAGGAAGAAGTGCCACATGATATATCAAAATTACAAGAACAAGTGCAAGAAATCTCACTCTCGCAAAAAGTAACGAAAAATAAAATGGATGGTTTGAAGGAAGGCGTGGAAGCTAAGATGGATGGTTTGAAGAAGGGCGTGGAAGCTAATATGGATGGTTTGAAGAATGGCATGGAAGCTAAGATGGATGTCATGGAAGCTAAGGTGGATGGCGTGGAAACTAAGATCGATGGCATAGAAGCTAAGATCGATGTTATAGAAGGCAACATGGAAAATTTGAAGAAATACATGGAAGGTTTGAAGGAAGGTTTAGCAAAGTTGCTACAATAAAATCTTCCTAATGGCGAAAAGGTAGTATAGAAAACTCATGATGAGAATAAAATAAATGTTAATCATGATTTCGTAGACTCTAATGTTGGATTTAAGACCCACCATATTCCAAATATCGATATGAGGAAGTTTAATGGCAAGGATCCCATAACATGGATACTACATATGGAGCAATATTTTGACCTCCATAATGTGAAAAACACACAAAAGGTGTGCGTTGAAACTTTATATTTAGAACAAAATATATTTGTATGGTATCAATGGCTTTGTTCCCGTAAAAAAATTGTCACTTGGTCAATTTTTATAGAGGAAATGATAGCACATTATGAGGATACAAAGAGCGACACCTTCTTTAGCCAATTGATCAATATCAAACAAAATGGTTCAATGGTGGAGCACATTGAGGACTTCCAAAAATTGAATATAAGGGTAAATGATATTCCATAGGAACACAAGATTGATGTCTTCATAGGGACTTTAAAGGATAACATCCAACATGAGGTTTGCCTTTAGAAACCCAATTCATTGGAGAAGGCATTCAGGTTGGAAAGAAAGATTGAAAGTAAAATTATGGTGACAAGGAAGCCTACTACTCACATCTATAAAGATGGAAGTGTTTCTACTCCTAGACTTCCACAACCTACAAGGTTGACACCACAACAATTGGAAGAAAAAAGAGAAAAGGGACTTTGCTGCAGGTGATAGAAAATACACTAAACGTCATAAGTGTGACGAGAAGAAATTATTTTACATAGTTGTGAAGAGGAGGAAGAAAATGAGAAAGAAACTTCAAAAGAAGAGGATATACACTAGGAACCAACCCTAGAGAAAGAAGAAATGAGTCTAACCATGTCCTGTAATGCATTGGCAAGAATTACCACTCCTCAGACTCTCAAGATAGAAGGACATATCAAGAAGAAAAATGTAATAGTGTTGATTGATTTGGGTAGTAACCATAATTTTATTCATTGTAAGGTATCCAAGGAATTGAATTGCTTCCTATACCTAGCACCAGAGTGTCAAGTGATGGTTGCAAATGGAGGCACTATAAATTGCTCTAGAAAGTGATATAATATCAAGCTAACCATGAGGGAATATGTATTGAATAGTCCAATGCTTTCCATTCCAATGGGAGGTGATGATGTTGTACTAGGAGTACAATGGTTACAATCTTTGGGGATGGTAGCTTTTAATTTTCAAGAAATTTTCTTGAATTTTTTTTCGGAAGGAAAGGAAGTTGAATTACGGGCTATTGCAGGGAAGACAAGAAAGTTAATAAGCTCTAATTTCATGACAGATATTTTGAAGAAAGAACAACGAGGTGTAATTGTGCAATTATGCTCACTAGAAGATCCAACATCAAAATAATCTATTTATCCAGATCTCTAAAAATCCTTGGACAACCATTCCAAGGTGTTTGAAACTCCCAAAGGACTCACACCTATTCGTAATCATGATCATGCTATTCATTTGATTCCAGGAATTATTCCTCCAAACATCAGGCCTTACCGATATCCTTATGTACAAAAGAGCGAAATTGAATGTATGATTGCATAAATGTTAGAGACTGGTATAATTCAACCTAGTCAAAGTTCTTTCTCTGCCCCAATAGTATTGGTGCACAAGAAGGATGTATCATGGCGCATGTGTCAATATTATAGGGAGCTCAATAAGCTCATTATTAAAGATAAATCTCCCATTCCTGTGATTGATGAATTATTGTATGAATTACATGGAGCAATTTATTTTACCAATTTGGATCTTTGTTCAAGATATCATCAAATTCGAACGAAGACTGAAGATATTCTGAAAACAACATTTCAAACTCATGAGGGTCATTTTGAATTTTTGTTCGTGCCTTTTGACCTTACTAGTGCACCTTCTACATTTCAAGGGTTGATGAATTCCATTTTAAAACCCTTAGAAAACTTTTGTTAGTATTTTTTGATGGTTTACTAATCTACAACAGGTCCGGTAAGGATCATGTTCAACATGTTGACATGGTGCTAAAACTATTGGAGGAGAAAAATTATATGCAAAAACCTCCAAAAATGTTTCTTTGGAGTACAAAAGGTGGAATATCTAGGTCATATTGTATCTCAGGAGGGTGTTAAGGTAGACCCTAACAAAATTAAATCCATTAATGAATGGAAAGTCCCCACAACCATAAAGCAGTTGAGAGTATTTCTCGGCTTAATAGCGTATTATCACAAGTTTGTTAAGAATTATGGGAGAATAGAAGCACCTCTAAAAAATTATTGAATAAAATGCATTTTCATGTACTCCTAAAGAAACTAAGGCCTTTGAGCATCTTAATGAGGAAATGTGCCAAGCACTGGTCTTAGCTACGCCAGACTTCACAAAAACCTTTATTGTGGAATGTGATGCCTCGGGAAATGGAATTGGTGTTGTTTTAATGCAAGAAGGAAGACCCATTTCTTCTTAGAGCCGTCCAATCAAAGGAAAGTATTTACAGAAAGCTATTTATGAGAAGGAAATGTTGGCAATACTACATGCACTAAAGAAATGGTGACCTTACCTAATGGGAAGACACTTCAAGGTAAAAAATGATCATGGTAGTATTAAATACATTTTAGAGCAAAGACTATCTTTAGAAGAGTAGGAAAAATGGGTCACAAATATGTTATGTTATGACTTTGAAATCATCTACAAAAAAGGGAAGTTAAATGTTGTTGCAGATGCAATCTCAAGAAAAGATGAGGAGGTGGAAGCATTGCTTTGCGCCATTTCTATTAACCAACCAGATTGGATAACCGAAGCTATGGAGGAATGGAATAATGATGAAGAGTGTGGACACTCATTCAAAAGTTGTAGCAAGATCCCAATACATCTTACATCTTATATCTTTGTAATAATTCCCAAATAAAATAAAGTATTCTTTTGGAATTACACACCTCTCCCTTAGGAGGACACTCGGGATTTTTAAAAACTTACTACAAGGTGAAGAAAGATTTTTTTTGGGATGGACTTAAATATGATATTCAAACGTTTGTGGCAGAACGTTTTTTTTTCCAGCAAAATAAAGTTGAGAAAAATAAGAACCGTTGTCTTCTACAACCTTTATCCATTCCAAGTGAATGTTGGGATGGGGTTTCAATGGATTTTATCATAGTTTTAACTAAGTCCAAAGAAAAGAGTGTCATCATGGTGGTAGTTGATAGACTTACCAAGTATGCACACTTTGTGCATTATCTCATCTATTTAAAGCAAGTACATACTACATTTATGGAAACAATTCAAAAGATACATGGAAATCCAAAGATTATTGTAAGCGACAGAGATCCCATTTTCACTGGAAATTTTTGGATAGAATTATTTTCTTGTTTGGGTACTCGTACTCAACTAGCTCATGGCTCATCTTATCATCCTCAATTCGATGGGAAAACTGAGATAGTGAACACATGTTTGGCAGGATATCTTCGTTGTTTTGTATCTGATAAACAAACACAATGGGTCAAGTAGTTACCTATGGTTGAATGGTGGTATAACACTTCCTTCCATACTGCAACAAAAATGACCCCATTTATGGCACTTTATGGATATCATCCACCGTCCATCACATCATCTTTAAGAGAAAATTGTAAGGTTCAAGCAGTGGAAGATCACATCGAGCATCAAAAACAAGTTCTCCAACTCTTAAAGGATAACCTAAATTTGGCACAAAATCGAATGAAACAAAAGGTAGATCAACATCACAGTGAGAGAAGTTTTGATGTAGGAGACTATGTATTTTTACTGCTACAACCATTACAAACAAATGTCCCTCAAGCAAGCTAAGAAGGGTAATAAATTATCGCCAAAGTACTATGGTCCTTACAAGGTGTTGCAAAATATTGGTACTATGGCATAAAAATTGGAGCTTCATGCTTCTTCCCGAGTGCACCCAGTTTTCCATGTTCCGTGCTTAAAGAAGGTTATAGGTGAAAAAATTCAAGTTCAAAAAATATTTCCAGAACTTGATGAGGAAGGAAAAATGATATTGGAACCTGAAGAAATCACGGAAACAAGAACTTGACAACTACGAAATCGATCAATTTCAGAGTATCTCATCAAGTGGAAGAACTTACCCGCTGAAGATTCCACATGGGAGGATGAGAATTTATGCAAAAGCATCTAGAACTACTCAAGCGTTGAGGACTACACTTTTTTGAAGGAGAGGAGCATATTAGGTCCCTATATTACTAGTGTAGTCCCTTATTGTTGTTAGTGTACCCCCCTTATTGTTATTTTTGTACCCTTGTAGTTCCCATATTGTTATTATTGTGCCCCATAAAAGCCCACTATATTTATTGTTGTACCCTTACATTATTATTGTTAGGTCGGCTAGGATCATATTGTGACCCCATGGACTCCTACATATAGAAATAAGGTTTTGTCATTTGAATCATCCAAGAATTGTCCATTTATGTAATGTAAAGGAGGTTGCCCCCTCGAAGTGGCTTATTTCTAAGGCGTTAATCTCTCTTTTCTTCTATTTTGGGAGTTGGTTTTGTTGGAAATATTGTCATTGATGGCAAAGGAATTGGCAAAGAAAAGACAGGAAGGCAAAAGAAACAAAGAGGTAGCAAAGGCAGCAGATACAGTTTGCAAAGGAGATGGCAAAAGGAAGAGCTTCTAGGAAGAATCAAGGTAATATATTGAAGGACAATTTGAATATCTGGCCAAGATTTGTGTATGTTGATGAAGAACTGTGGAATTGTGTTAAGTATGGTTGAGTAAATCTGGAATATATATGACCTGTGTGATCACTTTTATAATGGGCAGAGGATACCTACGGTGCCCAGAGAAGAATGAATTCATCGTTGCAGAGTTAGGTTATGTGTATTATATGTGTATTAATTCTTGTATGGAATCCCCTAAACCTCTGTGTAAATAATCTCTGTAATAGAGTCAAATGATGTCCTGTGTAATTGGAAGGGTTGAATGATACTCTGTATCTAATGAGGGAGTTGATGAGAGATGACGCAGATTAATGGAGTAGCGGAACACTTGGTGACGACAGAACGCAAAACATTAAAGCGCAATTTAATTATAATATTACATTTAAAAGGAGACAGAACCCTGCGTGGAAGAGCGAAACCATAAAGGTGGTTTACGGTTTTCATCGCACCACCTATGCGAAGTAAGCGGTATCTCTTGGATGAGGAGCGATTCCATAGAACAGGCGACACGCGTCCCTGTACGATTCTACAAAAGCACTTTTTACTGTGCGCCATCGCACGTTATAGTTCGACCCAGGATGCCCAGCGATATCGTTGAGCGTCGTTGATCTGGAAAGGGTTCATCAGACGGTCATCATTTGTTGAAGGTGCGCGAAGATTAACATAGGTACGGCGGGCCATCGCCCGTTAACATTCGGCATCAGAGGTCGAGCGATATGCATATACGCCGTCGATCTAGAAGCTTGCTAATCTAACGGTGATCGGACGCTGGACTTGCATGAGGTTTACCGTGGTACGATGGGCGTATTGGATTGGATATTAACTATGTATGTGGGCCCGGGGTCAAAGGTTTATCGCAAGATTAATTTATTTGAAAGCGTTGGATGTTTCTATAAATTCCGAAGGGTTAAAATTTAGATATAAGGCTTGGGAATTCAAAAGTTGTAAATATAATTATTTGTCAATTTCTTTAAAAATTGATAAATAAATTAAAAAGAGATCAAAAGCCCCGTGGGAAAAACTAAAATGAATACCACTAGCAGGTCGTGGTTTTGACTCTTGGTTTTAATAAAGGGAAAACTATATAAGGAGAAGAAAAATAAAGAACGGCGTGTGCATGGTAAGGGTTGTGAATAAATTTTTCTAAAAGGAATATCTGTATGGGCGAGCTCTATTCTTAACTGACAAATCTGAGACTACGATGCACCCCTAAACATAATCTGACGATGATAAATCTCTGGTTGGAATGACGGACGAACTGGTGTGATTATACAGAAAATAAATAAATCTGGTGTTCGGAAAGATATGTCGTATGGAAGCTGGTGGATCCAGTATGAAAATTGATGAAATGAGGTCCGCAGTAGTGCTGAGGGTCGAAGCCTTCAGAAAGGGGGTTTTAGCTCCCTTCCAGTGGTAGCTGGTAAATGAGAGAAGGTTGTAGCCTTCTGCAGGTGGGTGCCTGCATGCTGGTATAAGTCTGCACCAGCATATATTGTACGGAGTTCTCTCTATAATAAATATTGAAGACTGAGATTACAACATCGGTGGTTTTCTCGCAAATTGGGTTTCCACCTTAAATCCTGGTGTTCATATGTGTTGTGTATGTTTGATGGTTTGTTCTGTTATTTCTATTCATGCTTAGTGCTTATCTGATGCAATGCTCTAAGTAAAGACATAATAAGATATCTGAACATACATGTTGGATGCAGTACTGTAACATAAGGTTTTAAGAGAAAGAAAAGAAAAATAGTTCAGCCCTAAATACTGATTCACCCCCTTCTCAGTATTTTTCTCAACAGGTTTCATAACAGGTTTTCATTTCTCCCTACAGATTCTTTGTCTTGCTTAGGTATAAATTTTGGCTCAACATTGCCATTTAACCTTCTATAAATAGGTGGCTTAGGATTTACATGGTTTTCTTACTAGTGGAAAAATGAATCCTCAACTAAACCATTAATTATCTTTGCAATGCATTATGATTCTGAGTTTCCAAATTCAACTTTGATACCAAAGGTAACCCACCTACTGGGACATGAATAAATTTATCATTTAATGCATGTGCATGTATTACTCCATTCACATAAATCATAGATTTTGGAAGATAGTATATGCAGAAAGACACATTGAAAACATGTCAGATAATAATAATAATAATAATAATATTACCATTCTCTTAATCACATGTTGAGTCTCAAGTTAACATAGTGACCACCACTGGTTATGTAAGGGAATGTGTTACAAAATATAATATGTAAAAAGGTTATATTTCTAAATGATGTCACAATATATATCAAAAAACTAATATAATGAATCATTAAAAAAAATAACTAATTGAACCATTAAGGAAATAATCCTTAATATTCATCAAGGAAATAATTAGCCCAAAATATCATTTCCCAACCAAGCATCATTATGTTCATCATAAAAAAATAAGTATAAATAATATGATCATCAATGAAGTATTAATAAAACAACTTTAATGCTCTATGGGTGTTACAATACTCCCTTCTCAAGTGAGCATGGTCTCAAAGTCAAGTTATCATCAAAAAACTAAGGATAAAGGTTTCTCATTTCCGATTCCAATTCCCATTTATGATATTCTTCTAAGTAACACTACTAACAAGCCTTGATTTAGTCTATGGCTCAATTCCACAAATTCTTCTACCTAGTGGCAAAGATCATTAGGGGCTTAGTGAGGAACTCCTTGATGTATTTTATATGCATAACATCAAAATCCAAAGCATGTTTTTTTTAGGAACATATTTCTTAAGGATACATGAAAGACATCATGAATAGTCACATGTGGTGTATGGATAATTAGTAAACACTAATTCTTATCGACAAAAAAATATCAGAACATACACATTATCTTTATTGAAAATTTATTCCATTTCTTTAAAATTAAAGAACTCTCTTTTGGCTTAATCATGAGAAACATTCTCTCCAACCTTTAGAGCTTCATTCCAATATTTTCGTATCTACATAAATTTTTTGTCTTTCCTGAATAATCTTCAAGATCTATTGTACATCCTTTACCATACTTCCAAAGTGCCACTCCCTTGAGTCAATTTTGCTTCTAAATTTCCCCAACCAAAAATGGAGCATTACACTTCCACATATATATATATATATCTTTGAATGGACTCTATTTAAGGGAATGATGGTAACCAATGTTGTAGGTAAGATCCACTAGGGAGAGATAGTGTTCCTATCTCCTTAGTGGATTCATCACATGCATTTGTAATATATCTTCCAAAGTTTAGTTGAATATTTCTATTTTTTCATCAATCTCGAAATGGTAAGTTGTGTTGAAGCTTAACTTTGGCACACCATGAAAGCTCGCCACTTCTCAGATAAGGATTTGTGTTATGTCACATGCCCAATGATAGTCTTCTCTACAACAAAATGTGTAGTCTTAGTCAAGTGGAAAAATACTACCATTATAGAATCATTTCTCTTGGAATGTCTTGGTAATCCAAATATGAAGCACATTGATATTCCCTCCCATGCCTAAGAAAAAATGGTTAAGGAATTTGATTTTTAGATCTAACAATAATTATGTACTTATATCTATTGGTATTCAAGGCACTAAGAAATACAATTGTAGTATTTTCTTATAATATCAACCAATAATACATTTTATTCATCCTTTGACATGTTTATTAATATACCAAATTAACTGAATACAAGGACCATGGACCACATGAAACATTAACCTTCTTAAATTTATCTACTTTGGTTGCATAAATATGTTCTCTCAACTAAGGAGATAGTATTCTTATCTCCTTAGTGGATTCATCACATACATTTGTAATCTATATTCCAAAGTTTACTTGAATATTTATGTTCGTTCATCAATCTCCATATGTTAAGTTGTGTTGAAGCTTAAATTTGGCACACCATGAAAACTTACTTCTTAGATAAGGATTTGTGCTATACCACATGCCCAATGATAGCCTTGTTTGCAACAAAATGTTTAATATTAGTCAAGTGGAAAATACTACCAATATAGAATCATTGCTCTTGGATGGTCTTGGTAATCCAAAGATGAATCCCATTGATATTCCTTCCCATGCCCAATAAGATATGCTTAAGGAATTTAATTTTTTGATTTAGCAATAATGATTTACTTATATCTATTGGTATTCAAGGAAATAAGAAACATAATTGTATTATTTTCTTATAACATCAACCAATAATACATTTGATTCATCCTTTGATATATTTATTAATATACCAACTTAACTGAATACAAGGAATCATGGGCCTCATGAAACATTAACCATCTTAAATTTATCTACTTTGGCTATATATATATATATATATATATATATATATATATATATATATATTTCTAAGTAATACTATATCTATTAAGTCGTCAAACAAAGTTTACAAGGTATATCCTCAGAAATGGAGAAATCCATAACTGAGGGATTGTACAAAAAAAATGTTGGTAAAAACTAGACCACCCTTGGTGGGGAAACTGGCCAAAATATTCCAAATATACCGGGCTGCCCTTGGTGGGAAACCAACCTTTAACATAGTGCAAAAAGAAACTGAAAGAACAAATAAGAGAGGCGTCCAAAACCTGCAAACTAAGGAGCTCAACGAGGACATGCTAAGGAGAGATTTCATGCTCGTCGCTGGTTGGAGGGTCCTCCTATAGGATACGACAGATGTAGCCATAATCCAACGGTTCAATGTCTTCATGCTGCTCGCATGGGGAGGGCGTAAGTCTGAGTCGCTCCACTGGAGTGTCCTGAGGAGCATTATCCTGCAAAGAAGTTGAAATTTTCATGGCACCAGTCGCGTGGAGGACTTCCTTGCCCTTCATAGAACCCGAAAGACTAAGACCTGGCAGTTGCAACTCCTCGGCTGGCTTGAATTCACTATTGTCTGAAGAGGGGCTGGAGGCGGGCTGCACCAGGAGTGCCTTGATCTTATGAGGAAGGAAGGGAGGCTCCTCTGAGATTGTCGATTTGCGAGCATGCTTCTTGCCGCGGGAAGAGGAGGGTCTAGCGAGAGGAGCTGAGGGTGGAGTAAGAGGGGCCATGGGGTCAAAGAGCATAGCAGGTGTAAGGGAGGGAGGATGCAAGTCTGCAGGGTCCCATGAGACCGGGAAATTCAAGTCTGGAGGGGAGGCCATGGGCAGGGGAGGTCGCGAAGGGAGGCCCCTTCCCCCTACTCTTCTGCTAGGCTGTCGATGGCAACGCGGCATTATGGCCGACGTGTATAAGGCTCGATAAGATGGAGGTGTCACTGCAGAGTCGGGAGCCCAAAGACTTCGCACCAGAGCAGATGAGGGCCGAAGCAGAAGGAGCGACGGGATGACAGTCAGGTTGGGCTGGAAAGCCAGAGGCGGAGCAGGAAGATAGAGCAACATGCTGAGAGGAGTAATTAACCAGCTCACAGAGTACATAGAGTTTAAGGTGGCGCATGGGAATTTAAGGCCTATCCCACACGATTTTTGATGGTGTTTTGCATCCCAGGGATGGGGCCACTAGAGAATTTGGCGGAAATTCCGACGGCCAATTCGTCGTTATTCCGACACATAGTCGTCGCAAGAGCGACAGTTCAGGGGCGGACAAACCGTGGTTTGTCATGCCGTCGCCGTTCCGACGCAAGTAAAAAGTGTCGCACTATCGACACTTCTTCCGTCGTTCCGAACAAGCATCACTCTTCCGACGTCTCACAAACCGTCGCGCCTCCGACGTTTGTAAACTGTCACACTTCCGGTGAAATGTGGTTCGACGTTTGGAACGTCGCTCTTCCGACACTTATAAACCGTCACAATTCTGACGTAGCGTGGTCTGACGTTTTGGACGTCGCTCTTCCGACGCTTATAAACCGTCGCAGTTCCGACTAAACGTGGTCCGACGTTTTGGCGTCGCTCTTCCGACGCTTGTAAACTGTCGCAATTCCGACTAAACGTGGTCCGACGTTTTGGACGTCACTCTTCCGACGTTTGGAACGTCTCTCTTCCGACGTTTTCATACTGTCTCTCTTCCGACATTTCTGGGTTGTCGCAGTTCCGACGTCTACAAGGCGTCGGTAGACCGACGGAGGGTTCAATTTTAAAAAAAATAAAATAAAATTTTAAAAGACGAGAAACGATGTTTTGAAGATATTATATGAAGTAAAACAATCCATGAAAGTGAAATAGCAGTATGTAGAATAGTAAAGCAACAGATAGAGTACCGACGTCCATTGTTCCAAATACAAATTAAAGTACCCAAAACCCTACAACAGTGAAGTAAAACAGTCCATGAAAGTGAAGATATTATATGAAGTAAAATAGTCCATGAAAGTGAAGATATTATATGAAGTAAAACAGTCCATGAAAGTGAAGATATTATATGAAGTAAAACAGTCCATGAAAGTGAAGATATTATATGAAGTAAAACAGTCCATGAAAGTGAAGATATTATATGAAGTAAAACAGTCCATGAAAGTGAAGATATTATATGAAGTAAAACAACCCATGAAAGTGAAGATATTATATGAAGTAAAACAGTCCATGAAAGTGAAATAGCAGTATGTAGAATAGTAAAGCAACAGATAGAGTACCGACGTCCATTGTTCCAAATACAAATTAAAGTACCCAAAACCCTACAACAGTGAAGTAAAACAGTCCATGAAAGTGAAATAGCAGTATGTAGAATAGTAAAGCAAAAGATAGAGTACCGACGTCCATTGTTCCAAATACAAATTAAAGTACCCAAGACCCTACAACAGTGAAGTAAAACAGTCCATGAAAGTGAAGATATTATATGAAGTAAAACAGTCCATGAAAGTGAAATAGCAGTATGTAGAATAGTAAAGCAACAGATAGAGTACCGACGTCCATTGTTCCAAATACAAATTAAAGTACCCAAAACCCCACAACAGAGAAAAACGCTAATCATAATCATGTGAGGAGTGTGATATGTCCAAAATATAAAAAGACCATCAGACCATATCAATAAACCAGCAACATAGACCAGCATCGCTAGTTTTGAAGGCAGAGTGATAAACATTAATCATTTTTTTTTTCACAAGAGAAAAACGATGTTTTGAATATATTGTATGAAGTAAAACAGTCCATGAAGTCATTACATTTTCACATCTTAAGATTGGAACCCAAATATCCATCCAGAAAAGTGGAAGTCCCACCCCAGACAATGATAGAAAAATACCCCATGTCACATACGGGGACTTGATATAAAACCCAGTAACGGTCCACATGGAGATTATCGACAATCTGAGAAAGCATCCAAATATGCCCGAGGCATCTATAAGAAAGTGAAATAGCGGTATGTAGAATAGTAAAGCAACAGATAGAGTATCGACGTCCATTGTTCCAAATACAAATTAAAGTACCCAAAATCCTTGAACAGAGAAAAACGCTAATCATGTGAGGAGTGTGATATGTCCAAAATATAAAAAGACCATCAGACCATATCAATAAACCAGCAACATAGACCGACATCGCTAGTTTTGAAGGCAGAGTGATAAACATTAATCATTTTTTTTTCACAAGAGAAAAAACGTTGTTTTGAATATATTATATGAAGTAAAAGAGTCCATGAAGTCATTACATTTTCACATCTGAAGATTGGAACCCAAATATCCATCCAGAAAAGTGGAAGTCCCACCCCAGACAGTGATAGAAAAATACCCCATGTCACATACAGGGACTTGATATAAAACCCGGTAACGGTCCACATGGAGATTATCGACAAATCTGAGAAAGCATCCAAATATGCCCGAGGCATCTATAAGAAAGTGAAATAGCAGTATGTAGAATAGTAAAACAACAGATAGAGTACCGACGTCCATTGTTCCAAATACAAATTAAAGTACCCAAATCCTTGAACAGAGAAAAACGCTAATCATGTGAGGAGTGTGATATGTCCAAAATATAAAAAGACCATCAGACCATATCAATAAACCAGCAACATAGACCAGCATCGCTAGTTTTGAAGGCAGAATGATAAACATTAATCATTTTTTTTTCGGAAGAGAAAAAATGCTATTTTGAATATATTATATGAAGTAAAACAGTCCATGAAGTCATTACATTTTCACATCTGAAGATTGGAACCCAAATATCCATCCCGAAAAGTGGAAGTCCCACCCCAGACAATGATAGAAAAATACCCCATGTCACATACAGGGACATGATATAAAATCCAGTAACGGTCCACATGGAGATTATCGACAATCTGAGAAAGCATTCAAATATGCCCGAGGCATATATAAGAAAGTGAAATAGCAGTATGTAGAACAGTAAAGCAACAGATAGAGTACCGACGTCCATTGTTCCAAATACAAATTAAAGTACCCAAAATCCTTGAACAGATCAAGAAAAACGCTAATCATGTGAGAATTCAAAATAAAGTTAATCTATTAACATTGCGAATAAAATTACCTCGAAGTCAAAAACATTGCCTGGCCATACTCATGGCAAATTTGTCATCAAAAAATCAAAAAATTAAGAAGACTGCCCTCATACGGGGAAACCAGTCTTGAACGTTTAATTTACAGAATTCAAAAATATTACTTAAAGGTCCAGCACGGTAAAATAAACTAAAAGCAGCCCAACTAACTGGGCCTGCTAAGCAAGAAAAACAAATTAACCAAACTAATCCTCCGCTGGTTCCTCCACGATTCGGCACCATCCTTCGGAAGGTCCAGGATCGCTAGGTGCTACCTCCACATGCATGCCATGGCTCCCCTCCTGAAGGCCCGAATGCTGGCCGGCTTTTTCCGAGCTTAGACCCGCCGGATGGGTGCATTCTTCCTCCGTTTGGGCCTCCTCGCGGAAGACCACAGTGACTACAGCTGTGATTCGCGGTTGGTTGAGAGTGCAATCAAAGGAAAATTGCGCAGTGCGCGTCGTGGGAGAACGTGAACTAGCGGTGGGGAAGCCAGGAGCAGGGGAATCCATACGGTGGCCAGATGCTACAAGCCGACCCCGCCCACTCCTAGTATTTGGATATCGACCTAAGTAATAATCACTGGATTGGCCGGAAGTCATCTCTGTTGAGGTGCTGGAGGGAGCGCGCCGGGATTGACCTCTAGTGCTCCCCCTGCGGCAACGCATCCTATGACGCACGCGAGGCATGGGTGCAATCTCAGGCACAGTGGGCACAAGAGACGAAGAAGCATAATTCCAATTAACAGAGGAAGACAGACAGAGACAGAACCGAGAGAAATGGAAATATGCAGCAAAGTCTAGGCAGAAGTTCCGCTGGCCACTTCTCCTTATCGTCATAGTTACCAGACAGTGTAATCCAGCAACCGGCTTGTCTGAAAAACCATGGCTAAATGCCATTTTGTATGTCGACCCGTCAGCAATGCAATCAAAGGACGCCCGTCATAATGAATCTCTGATCATTAATAATGAGAGCCAAAGGCCAGATCAAATTGGAGCGTGCGAAATCGCTCAGAGGAGTGGAGGTCCGATCTTGAACAGTATTAAAAATTAATTAATGTAGATTTGATGTGAAAACTTAATTGAACAGCGTTAAATGTTAATGCGAATGATATGAAATCACCATATCCATGTCCCATCACCTTAAACGCCATCGAATGCACCCGCAGCCGGGAGCAGGGCAAGTTTTTATTGAGGACACGTGGCAGAAATTGATTGGAGCGGATCTTTGTTTGGGCCGCTCGCGCAGTGGAAATCCGGACCCGTAAAATATTAGGGCGAATTTGATAAGAAATTCGCGTCACAAAATTGGCCGACGTCAGCAGACTATTTTGGAACGCGAATTTGGTTTGAATTATGGTTTATCGCCGTTTGAAGTCCGGCGGGCTCGACTTTTGAACAATTTTCTTATAAAATTTGTGTTGGTTTTCTTTGATAATACACATATTAAAATCCCGCTTAATAAAGAGACAAAATTGTTGTGCTTTCGGAACCTGACCCGAGGATTTGACATGAGTTAACAAACAAAAGGATAGCGGAACCAGACTTGCACCCGTGGTCAAGCCCTCTACCAAAACCACGAGCAGAATCACAAAAGCGGGTTGCCCATATCGCACCGCTTTTGCGGAGTAGGCGGTATTTCCTATTCACGAGCGATTCCATAGGGAATGCGACACGTGGCAAAGTGACCCCTGAAAAACCACCGTTTAACCCGCGCCATCGCACGTTAAAGCCCGACGTTGGAAGCCAAGCGAAATTGCCAAGATTCGTTGATTTGGAGAAGGGCCATCGGACGGTGGTCGCACGTTGAACTTGCCCGGAGGTTAACTAAGGTGTGCGGAGGATAGCCAGGTACGATACGAGTGTTTGATTGGTTATTGATATATATAGGTGGGGCCGGAGTATAATGAAATTGTTTAATTAAACGATTGGCAGATAATTAGCATAAGTATGGAGCGTGATTGTTGTAAGGCTGGGTGGTGAAATATAGAGCCGAAAGTTCATTACAAGTTATTTATTTAAAAAGAAACGTGGAGTATAAATACAAAGTGTTTGAAAGTTAAACATTGGTTATAAGGCTTGGAGATAATATAAAGTCGGGAATATAAATTAAAGTCCAACCATTGTGGATGGTATTTATTTATCAAATTCTACGAATTTGATAAATAAACCCGAAGAAAGAAGAAGTCAATTAAGACCCAGGCTGGAGGAAAAGAATGGGGTAAACCAGGGGAAAATGCTGACATAGCGATTGTAGACACACCAGCTCTCCTTAGGGGTCCAATTTCAGTTTTGTTGTGTCACACGATGATCTCTCTTCTCTGGCATTTACTTGTATTGAAGATCACTATTCTAGGAATAAGGAGTTGTTTTCTCCAAAAATAACCCTAGCCAAACATTGACAATGCATCAAGGATATCTTTCTATGCTTCATAAGTACATATGTTCTACTTCTAAATCATGTCTTGGAAGTGGTTGTTTTGCTGGAAATTATTGACCAGTTGGTTTCATACCAAAGTCTTTTTCACATTTTCAACATCCAATACATGAAAAAGATAATGGTTTAAAACAACATAAATATTTGAAATTTTGCAAGAATTGTCTGGCACACTTTGAATATGAATTTTGAAGTCAAGTGCATGATGCTGTATAGGATCAAGTGTCATTTGAATACCAAATGTTTCACAAGAAACTTCTCAACATGCTACCCTGCAGTAAGGATTAAATGACAATATTGCATCAACTATTTCCATAATAAAAGTGCACCTCAGCCATAAGACTAAACAACTACAAATGTTGTATATCTAACAAGACCACACAATCAAATGTATTCCACAAGGCCAATACTGTATGAAAAATGAAAAGGAGTTTGCAACCAAAAATACCTTAGGCAACTAATTCAATTAAATACACCAAACCATCGGCAAAAAGGAAAACCAGCCTACTCAAAAGGCAAGCGTTTACCTCCTTTGACAAAATTTTGAGTTCCGAAACAAGGGCCTTTATTGTCTTGTCAATGCCCCTAGTAATTTGAATGGGGTTTGCACCTGCTGCGACAACCTAAACAAAAAGGTTTCATTTCAAATTATTTTCCACAAATTTAAGATACAACCATTGTCAGTTTTGTATTTCCTAACAAGCTCATAAATTTTGACAAAAGAACCAAATTTTTTTAATACCTGATAGCAATTTTTTCACTCAAAAACTATCTTAGACTCGATAAACCCAACCCAAAACTAAAAAACCAAACACCATAAGACCCTACAAAAATGAATAGATGATCTTAATCCAGTACCATCGACAAAAAGTTACCTTTACACCCTCACTTATTAAACCCTGTGTTGTTGAATTTTAACTTCAACTGCTGCAGCAGAAGGACGGATGCAACAACAACATTTTTTTTTGGAGGTTGCTTGCACGCCATCCAGAAATTTAATTCAGCATTTAAAATTCCTGCAAGTTTTTTTTGTAGACGGCCGCAGCCATATTTCTGTACAGGATTGTATTTAAACACAACAACCAACATTAACGCAATTCACCAACCAGAAATTAAACAAACAAAAATTTACCCGACAGTTTTGTAAATTCAAAAGGAGGACACGTGGAGCATTAATATTGGATCGCATGAAATTGAAGGGAATCTGAAAACCTGAAAACCGGACCCGAATTTTTATAGGGCACATTGGATTGAGAATTCGAGTTAAAATTAGGCAGACGTCAGCATCCCATTTTGGAACGCGAATTTGGTTTGAAATTCAATCTATTTAGACTTTTGAAGTCCGACGGAAAGGGTTCTTTAATGTTTTGATAGTTTAATATATACATATGTTATATATATATCATATGCGAAATGAAAGGTGGGCTATAGAATTTAGTTTTAATTTTATTTTTTTTAAAAGAGGGTTTATTATAATATGTTTTATATGTTCCGGCATATAAAAATAAAAAGGTCGAAAAAGCTTGGTAGTTTTTTTTATAGACGGTACGTAAATTTTTTATTACATAGCAGTGTGTAAAAAGTGAAAAACTGAGTGTAACTTTTTAAGTGTGTATGCACAGCAGTGCGAAAGGGAAAAACACAGCAGAGTGTCTTAGAGACAAAGTATGTTTGTTTTGAACAGACAGTGAGTTGGTTTTATGCACTGCGTTTTGTAGCAGTCATAATTTTGTAATCCCTCTCAGTGAGGAAGTAGTGTAATAGTTTTTTTTGAGTTATTGAAGGGAATAGAAGTTTGTTTTCAAAGTATTGAAACTCTGTCTCCTGTTAAAGAAATTTTTATTTTCTCTGTGTTACAGGAAGGGAGATTTATGGGTGGTTCTTATGAATCAACCAACCATTCATAACATGCTCATCAATCCAAACCATAAGTATTATGTGACAATATTCAAGCAGGCACTGAATCGGATTTCTGAAGCTATGTTAGAGAAACCCTAAACTCTCATTGAAAATAGGTGAAATGTGGCACCACTCAGAGATTGACATGTGCCAATTGGTACAAGTGGTAGACAATTGGCATGCTCAAACAACGAGGTGATACAGGAATGACATGAGGGAGAAAATATCAGAAAAGCCCCAAATCTGGAGAACTAAAGCTCATCACCAACCTGAGATTGACAACTTTACATGATGTAACCTATGAAATCGTAAATGGATAAATCATAGTAACGATAAAGTAACCTATGTAACAATAAAGTCGGATTCATCCTGGGAGTGGTAATGGGAGAAATCATAGTGAACAACAGGAAACATGCAGAGTTGCTTACAATCGAATAGATGAAAAAACACATACAAAAAACCTAGATAATAATCATGAACAAGCTTAATATTGAATTATGAACTGTAAAGGAACTTACAAAATGTGACATTACGAACCTGGTCAAGCGCACAAGCAAAATATCCTGGACATGACCCTGGTTGACAAGTTGTATTGCTCATGATGCAAGAGGATTTGTACCTGCACTGCCAAGTCAATCAAAATCCATCATTATCTATACAATAAATACAAGTAATTGATGCAGTATTTTTTACTCTAAGATGCATTCTTATGATAATGTTATAACATATGTTGAAAATGTCAAAACATACCTGAATAAGCTCCTCTTCGTTTCAAGAACAATTTATTGGAGTCGCATGAACTTGGAACAAGCCTCCCACGATCTGAAAGAGTAGCGACTAAGTCAACAGTGACTTTTTTGTTGCTACGCTGGATCAAGGGAGGTTTGCTCCAAGATTAAATCGCTCCAATAAATTATTCTCTACTAAACAGGGCCAACCACGTGACGGTGGAAGCTCTTATGGCCCCTCCCCCCCCCTCACATCACTCTCATTTCCCCAATACCCAATCTATATTTCATTTTTTACTTTCATGAGCATAAAAAAAAATATTCAATAACTAATAAAAAAACAATTCAACAAAAAGTACGCAAGGAAACATTGCAATTAATGCTTGACATAAAAATAGTATGATAAATGAGTTTTATATATAACGCAAAAAACGTTCCAAGTATGGTAACGTTTGTCTTATAATAATACAATATTTTACATTGTCAAATTTTCTTTTTCTTCTTCCTATTTTTAAAGCTCCTAATTAAATCATCAATATCATCGTGCTCTGCTCCTGTTTCGTGCCTTTCAACCCGCACTGCTGACCTAGTTGCGTATTCACGATGTCTGGGCTCATCCAGTGATGGGGCATCGCCTACAAAAATAGATAATATTAAATTTTAATTGTCAGTTTTTAAATATCATTGAACTAGTTCGGTAATATTAATAAAAAAAATTGCAATGAGATTATTTACCTGGTGCACCAGTTGTCGCCGCTGACCTAGTTGCGTTGTCACGATGTCTGGTCTCATCCAGTGACGGGGCATCGCCTACAAAAACAGATAATATTAAATTTTAATTATCGGTTTTTAAATATCATTGAACTAGTTCGGTAATATTAATAAAAAAAATTGCAATGAGATTATTTACCTGGTGCACCAGTTGTCGCCGTTGGGACTGTTGCCCTGTCTTCCTCTCTGGTGGTAAGATCCTCAAAGGAAACATTCTCTGTCATTTAAACAAAAAACGTTATAAGGACAACCATCAAGGTATAATTAGAAAAAATTATAAGTGGAAATTAATTACCGTCACGGCCCTCATTGATAGCAGCATTGTCGGCCTGGTCCCCACTACAATGATCAGGTTGCACGAGAGGATCATCTACATCTGGCTCTAAAACTGGGTTATTTACCTCGTCGGTAGTGTTGCTCCCCTGATTTAAACAAAGTTGTTAGACATTAAATTTATGGACGAAAACAAAAATATTGAAAGGTTAATGTTTTACCTTATCGGGCATTGTAGATCTTGGGACCTGCCCCAAGCTTCTGCGACGTTCAACTACAGCTTGATAGCCAAAACGGAAAGCAATATTTTTATCTTCCTCTGTAGTTATTGTTCCAAAGTCATCACCCTACATTATATATGATTGTGTATTTTTAATCATATATGATAGGATTACAAAAACGTTGGAAGGCGATACAATTAATTATAAGATGTTTAGCTACTTAATTACAATTCTTGCAGCTAATTTCAAGTAGCCACCCTGGTCGAGCTTGTGATGGCCCTTTTTCTCAATCCTAGCTTTGGTTGCCTTTGAGGTGTCGGGCAACCTAGCATCAAAAGATTGAAGTCAGATATGACGTAGCACACTTTTATTTTAGACATAAAGAAAATTAAAGCTATTGAATTAAAGTTGTAATTTACCTTGTGGGTCCAATTGGCATTTTTCCTTCTTTCTTTGCCCTTTTCTCTTTTCCGTCATGGATGAGTGCTCTCCACTCACTCTCTGAAACTGCGAGAGGACGCTCATATCTAGGGTTAAATTGCAATTGCGTCCTATAGGTGTCCCTGGTATATTTCAAATATTTGCCGGCTACATGAGCCACCGCTTTTCTGTCAAATGTGCCGACCCCAAAAAGGGCTTCTAGATAATCTAGAAGTTCTTTTTTCAGGTTGGAATTCTGGGAATTCCACCCTGTACGTATGGTTGGGCCAAAAATTATCAACGCATGGCTCTCCAGAATCCTGTAGAACTCATTGTTTCCTACACAGAATAAAACCAAAAGAAAAAGAATATATTATCATTAATTTAAAAATAAAAATCATGATAAATATGTTTTAGATAAAGTACATGAAATAGTTAAAATATTAAAATTTACCTGGGAGTTGTACATGCTTTATAGGGACACCCTCATCGTTCACCAACAACGTGCCATTAATGGTCCCTGTGGAGGTGACACGTGTAGCTCCAGGAAACGCAATAATGTAGTTGGCCATATCAGCCTCATCATTGCCAACACGTTCAGCAGTTGGCTGGGTGTCAGCTTGGGCAGGGTGTGTTTCTTGGCTAGCACCTAAAGGAGTAGAAGGTGTACGAGAGGGTTGTTGGGAAATCTCTTGCCCTTGTGTCCCACTACCACCAACACGGGGTTCAGCAAATGCCAGAAAACGCTACATACAAAAGAACTTTTTGTTAGTTTAGTCAATGTAAAAATTAAAAATCAAACTATCACAATTCATCTCATGCAGAACAAAAAAAATATCCTTTTGACTTTTTATTATTACCTCATATCTATTTAGCTGCCTCATAAGATGTTGTATCTTCTCTTCTGTTTCAGGTGTTTGAGGCGCATCTATCAAAGCATTAAATTCCGACCTTGCATCTCGTGCCTTTTTTTGCAACAACAACACTGGAGATAGGGATGAAGAAAGCTCTTCCTCAAAGAGGGAATCATCGGGCGTACCATGGCTAGGTGTCTGCATATTTGAACAAAATTAATATTATTTCAATTATGTAAATAACTAAAATACCTAAAGATAGAGCAATGCTGGCACTTTACATGTTCTTCCGCTGGCCTCTTTCCGCGATCATCCTCTCTCGGGGTTGTTCCTGCACTGCTCTGATCAGTCTGCCACATTGCAATAAAATTATAAATGTAAAAACTTGAAAACAATATCTAACTTGAAAACACAAAATGAAAACTGAAATAATTTCTAATAAGACACCGGAAGACAGAGTTAGAGTTTCAAATATACCTTGCATTGAATTCAGTCCTGGAAACATGCCATTGCACATTAAGGCACCCAAACATTCAATCCACGAATGATATATTTAAGTAGGCTTCTCCTATTCTGGGAAAACACCATACCTATAATGCATTCACTTGCATGTATAAAGGGAAAGAAAAACATGTTTTCATACAACGGTGACAAAGGCATCTTGGGGAAAGGTATCTTCACTTTTTATTTATGTTGTTCACCCACACCACTCTCGTGTTTTCACTAATCCTGTTTTGTCATTTTTGGATTCAAATTAAGTTAAGGCCTTAAGTATTTTTTGACCTTTCGGTGTAGTTTTCATAAGTGGCATGTATGTATTTTCCATTAATTCTACACTTTTTCTCTTCATGCGCATGTTTCCCTGGAAATCAAATGCATGATTTAGTCCCATACATTTAACAAGTTGTTGGATCAACTCCATTGGCAATATCATGTTTCCTATTCAATCAAAATTTATCTTAGTTAGGGTAGGTAGGAAGGTTTTCCCTTTGTATTAATAGGGCACTTCTAGCTTGCATTTTTATTATATCTTTCAAATTTAGTGTCGTTTCAATTAGGGCATGATTTTTTGCAACTTTCAAGGTGAGAATGAACAAAGAAATTTTTTTGTGATGGATGACTGTAAATGAATCCATGGCAGAGGAAAAGGCACTAATATACTTCTTCAAATATCTATAGTTCTCATTCACCTCATACGAAGATGGTCCCTGATTTTGAGCCAAATGTTGCAGCAAAAAGTTCCCCCCCTCCATAATTTGATAGTCAATGGAAATTTCTTAAATTGATGATGGGGCAATATTATGGAACATTGGCACATACATATGTAATGGATTCCAAGATCATGATATATGTTTGCATATGTTTATGGCAATGTTCCACCAAGTCCCCTGGAGGTGGGAGCGAGGGGACGAGGGAGCGCGGGAGCGGCCTATGCAAAAGCTCCCTACCAATTTTCGGGAAACGTGGGGGGACGTCGGGGTCATAAAAATTATAAAATTTAATATTTAAAATGTAACTATATTTTTGCAAGGAATGTATATACAGTCATCATACACTTGCATCATGAAAGATAAATCATAAATTATAAAATTACAAATCGATGAATGATGAATCATATAATTGAAACAAATTTAAAAGTTAAAAGTTAAAACATACATCATACAATCATGCATGTAAGTTTGCAAGTTTGTAACTATATAATCATTAATGTAACTACTAACAATGTACAATGAAAATAAAGTTTAAGATATCATATGACATATTATATCAAGATTCAAAATAGAGTTTAAGCTGAAGTTTACAACTCAAGTCTGAAACATAAAACTTAAACGCAAATAAGTTATGTCTGAAACATAAAACATAAAACATAACATATGAATATCAAATGATATCATCATAATGATAAACGAGCATAAATGCTCAAGTTAATGCCCCACTAGTCTCTGCATCCAACTTCTGCACGAATATATCAAGATCAACCATGTCACCATCTGAATCAGAATCACTTGGATTCTCAAATATGCTAAGTGGCACATCAAATTTTAAATCAAAACCATAAACTAAAAGGGGCGGTGAGGGGACGTGAGGGGGCGTGAGGGAAACATCCCCTAGAAGTCCCCAAGACCTCGGAGCGCGAAGGGGCGAGGAATCTAGACCCCTAGGTGGGGGGGCGAGACCCCGTGTAACACTGGTTTATGGAGGTGGTGGAGCAAAAAAGAGCTCAAATAGAGCTAAAATTTTTCACATAAAAAGGATTGTGGGCTTGACTAATGGTTCCATTTAAAAAATGATATCTAGAGAGAGAATAAGTGTAGCATGAAAACATGCATTGAAAATCCATCTGAGTTTGCATTGTATTACTTATGATGGATTCAAATTTGGGTTTCAAAATGCCAGGTTATGGCATGATTTTGTCGAGAAACCCTTAGTTGGATTCTCATGTTGGTTTAATTTATATTTTAAGTTTGTTTTGCAATCTTTGGTGATAGTAACTCATGAACTAGGTTACCAATGTGTAACAATCATATTTCAAGAATAAAGTTGTGATTTTTTTATATTATTATTATTATCTATTAGCTACGAGTATTGACACCTAATGCCTGGAATTTTGACATCTTGATAGCATGGATAATTTCGAAAATCTTTCTAGTAATGTTAACATAATAACTATCATTACGTGTCTTCACTTTTGTCACCATAATAGACCTGTGATATGGACTCATCACACAACTTCATATGCTATGTCCCAACAAGTTCAAATTGGTTGAACCTACCTCATAGTGTGGTTATTAAGGACAAGTTGCTTGGTATATAACTCGATAGCATAGACCGCGTTGCAGTTCTAAAAGAATCCTCAAGTGTCAAAAAAACTTCACAATATGTTCTACTATAAAGCCTTTTGGGATACCTGAAATAATATATGTATCATTGATTACTTTTAAAGTATGACAAGATCCAGAGGGAAAGGAAATCAATGGAAGAGTGATCCACCAATGAGAACCTAGAATTTAGCATCGGATGAGTTAGAGTCTAGGAAATTGAAACCCTATAATTTTAATTAGTGATGAAGGAAATCACATAGGTAATTATATTTTCATGTAGAATAATCTATTAATTCAAATTTAAACTACATAATATGAAAGGCATACCATAAATTTTTCCACGTAAGTCCAAACAACCTATAAAAAGGGAAAACCTTCTTTTTCCATGGAAAATAATTTACCTTTCCTTTTTCAAGATAATCTAAATCACAAAAAATATGAACTATACTGCACACATTCTTGGATAATGTGAAAGTGGAAAAGGAATACCCTACACAAGTGATGCACACATATACATTTGAACACTAATAGATTTTTTTAGTTGAAATGCAATGCTTGTTTTCATTTAAATGTAGGGTTTTTAAAGCAGGGAGAAATAATGGCTGCCAAATTAATAAGCGTTTCTTTGGGAAAAATTTAAATCTTGTATTGGGTGATGAAGATAATAGAGGGTATTGAATCTTGATCCTTGACATCTAGAGAGAACCCTACAACCTAACACAATCCAATGGAATTGACCAAAAAAACCCAAATAGAGTCAACCCTACTATAGGAGGAAGGGCCTGCAGTAAGAACTTACCATTTTGCAAGAGGTGAGGGCGAGATAGACGAATGTTGTTCAAGAGTTGGGCGGGGGCGAACGGCGGGGGAATGTTCGGTCGCGGGGGGGGGGGGGGGGGGGGGGGGGGCGGCGGGGGGGGGGGGGGGGGGCGGATGCGGGGGCGGAAGGCACATTCTGGCGGCGAATGGGGCGTCTTCTTCCCCGGCGGGCGAGTCCGGGGGTGAATGCTCGTGCGGGGGCTCGGGCGAATGCGGGGGAATGCGCGCGAGCTCGGAGGGGGGGCGAATGCGGCGAATCTTTATAAGAGGGGCGGGGGCGAATGCGGTGGCGAATGGTGTTCGCAAGGCGGAGGGCGTCCGCGTGATATGAACGTTGTGCGCACACATGTACATTTGAACACTAATAGATTTTTGTAGTTAAAATGCAGTGCTTGTTTTCATTTAAATGTAGGGTTTTTAAAGCAGGGAGAAATAATGGTTGCCAAATTAATAAGCGTTTCTTTGGGAAAAATTTAAATCTTGTATTGGGTGATGAAGATAATAGAGGGTATTGAATCTTGATTCTTGACATCTAGAGAGAACCCTACGGCCTAACACAATCCAATGGAATTGACCAAAAAAACCCAAATAGAGTCAACCCTACTATAGGAGGAAGGGCCTGCAGTAAGAACTTACCATTTTGCAAGAGCTGAGGGCGAATGCTGTTCTGCAAGAGCTGAGGGCGAATGCTGAGGGAAAATTCTGTTCTGCAAGAGCTGAGCGCGAATGCTGAGGGCAAATGTTGTTCTCAAGAGCAGAGAGAGAATGCGCGCGTGATATCAAACGTAACTATTGTGACAAATACGAAACATTTTTATGTAGCGCGCATATAAGTTTCAAATTTTTATGTAGGGCCCATATAAGTTTGGTATTTTTATGTAGCGCGAAAATAACTGTCGCTATACCGACGGCGGAAAAGGCGTCGCTATTAGGACGGTGCCTCCAAACGTCGCAATGGCGACACCTAGACATTGTGCCGCAGTTGCGACGTTTAGAGTCGTCTCAATAGCGACGCTTTGGGCCATGGTGTCGCAATTGCGACGTCTTCCTTTAAACGTCGCAATTGCGACACTTTTTTAAGTGTCGGTATTGCGACACTTTTCTATAGATGTCGGTATAGCGACGGTTTCGGGCGGGATGGAAAAAATTTGGGAAAATTTCCGACATTTGGTCAAAAGCGTCGGAAACAGGTGTCAGAATTTCCGCCAAATGTAGTAGTGGGCACATGAGCACGCCATGTGGTGAGCCACATGGCCACCTCGTGGAAATTTGTGTGACTAAATACCACCCACATCCGGGGGATGGTTGCCATTGTGCAACATAAGAGTGCAATCCTGAAGGAAATATTCATCATTAACAGAGGTAAGAGGTCCAACCTAGATGGGGTCGCAGTGATGGACACCCTTGTTGGCCAGGAGATCTGCTACTTTGTTGGCAGAGTGTCGAACATGGTGGTAGCCTATAACAGTGTCAATGCGCATCTGTTTCTCGAGCGTTTTGATCCTGGTGGCTAGACACCAAATTTTGATGAGATTGGAGGCGGAGGAGCCGGCCTGGAGTCGCTTTTCCATATTGATTAGAATCTGTGAATCACCTTCAATGATAATGGGAAACAAGTGGTGCTCCCTGGCAAGGATGAGCCCTTGGAGCAGACCTTAAAGCTCTACCAAATTGTTGGTATCCCAACCAAGGCAACCAAAGAAGTGTAAATGCGCCTGGCCAAAGGGAGTTCTGAAAAATACCTCCATAGCCCGCTCTCCTCGGATTCCCTTTAGAGGCTCCATCAAATTTGAGCTTGTAGTGGCCTGGAGGCGGAGGGGTCCATCGTCTAGGAGAGAGAAACTTTTGGTTTGAGGGGGGCTCAGGGATGATGGTTGAATGCAACCGTAAGTTCCAATTGGCCCAAATAATTTGCTCACTCTGAAGGGAGGGCAAGTCCTCTTCCCTCCAATGATGAAGGGCTAGAGTCTCCTGTATATGACTGCAAACCATATTCCAAAGAATGTCTGTGGGAGTGCACTGATCCTTAAATATTCTGCGATTGCGCTCTTTCCATACCACCCAGAGTACCTGCCCTGGTATCATAATCCAAAGAGCATTGAGAATGGTGCATTGAAATGGAGTGGAAGGCCAGCTGCAAATGGTGTTGATAATGCTCCCCATGATTCTATTCGATTTTCTGCATAGAAGGACCACTTTATCCCAAAGTTCCATGGCCACTTCACATTCATTGAAAAGATGCTCAAGGGTTTCCTCCTTAATACCGCAGTTGGGACATTGGGAAGGACCGGTTAAGCCTTTCTTGCAGAGAATGTCCCAAGTGAGGAGGCGACGTTTACTGAGGAGCCAAAGAAAAGTAGAAATTTTGGGCCAGTTTTTCGAGTGCCAAACTTTCTCCCAGATACCATCACGCTATGACGCTAGGAGGGATAGGCTGTAGGCTTCCTTGGTGGTGAAAGTTCCAGCAGTAGAATATCCCCAACAGAGATTATCGGGCTCTTCAAAGATACGAACTTGTCTCTTGTGTAGTTCTTCGGCTATTTCCTCGGTGAGAGTTAGACCAAGGTGAGAGTGCAATTGGTCAGCCATGAGCCATTATTGAAAAACGGCTGTGGGAGAGGTGGGGCGAGTCCAAAAGGTACCAAAATTTTGATGAGGGAGATGCTCCAGCGTGCCTTGCCAATCAAAGTTTGGAAAGAGGTCTGCTAACCTCGGCATTTTTTGCCATGAATCGTGCCAGAAGTTGGCTGATCTCCCTGACCTGACTTCCCAGAAGTTGTGGTCTCGAACTAGTGCTCTATGCTGACTAGCCGCCTTCCAAATAAGGGAACTTGCGTGATCATTATCAAAACGAATGAGATCCTCCATTGGCCAGTTTCGAGCATATTTTGCGGCTCGCATCTCCGCCCATGGACTGCTTGCATTAGAGACCCAGTGCCACCAAATTTTTGCTCCCATGACTTTGTTGCTTAGACAAGGGTTGTGGAGCCCCAAACCACTAGCTTTCTTGGGGGTGTAGACTTCCTGCCAGTTCACTAAGGCCCATGTTCGTCTTGCTTTGGCCCCTCCCTCTAGGAAGTTGCATTGAAGGTTACGAATGTCCTTGAGAACCCATTTTGGTGTCACCAGCATGGAGAAAAGGTACAGAGGCATTGCTTGAAGGACCGATTTGACTAAGACGAGACGAGTCGCCAGATTCAGAGCTCGATGGGTCCATAGGGATAGCCGGTTTTCCAACTTGTCTAGCAACTCTTTCCAATATGAGTGTTTGAGGACTGAGTCAGTGAGCGACACACCTAGATATTTAGAGGGCAGTACCGCCATGGTGAATCCAAGAATTCAAGCAATATTGCGCTGAGTGATCATGGGAGTGTTAAAAAAGAAAACTTGGGATTTATAGTTGTTGAGCGAGGGGCCAACAACTAGAGAGAAGCAGTCCAAGATGGATTTGAGGGTGGAGGCTTCTTGAACAGAGGGGTGGCCAAAGAGCATGTTGTCATCAACGAATTGTTGGTGCGAGAGGGGCGGGCGCTGGTGGAGACTGAGGCCTCGAAGAGAGCGATCTTGAATGTGGGCTTTGAGCAACCTGCCTAAGCCTTCTGTCATGATCACGAAGAGGAAAGGGGAGAGAGGGTCCCCTTGCCGAATGCCTCGAGAGGGGTGGAAAGGGGGAGAGGGAATGCCATTGATAAGGATGGAGTATAGAGGGGAGGAGAGGAGGCTAAGGATCCATCTAATCCAAGTTTGACTGAAACCAAAGGCCTTGTGCATTTGTTGGATATATTTCCAAATGAGTTTGTCAAAAGCTTTCGAGAGATCTATCTTAAGCAAGATTCCAGGGATCTTATGGGAGCGTAAGTAGACTGCCACCTCATGCATGAGGATAATGCCATCCAAGATATTCCTGCCTTCTACATATCCGGTTTGCTCAGGATAAATGAGGAGAGGCAGAAGGGTTTTGAGGCGATTTGCAACTACTTTGGAGACAATATTATAGAGGAAGTTGCAAATGGGAATGGGGCAGAATTTACTGGGGGAAGAGGCTTGATCCTCTTTAGGAATGAGGGAGATGAAGGTAGCATTTAGAGTGGGGAGCATCCAGTGCATAGCTCGATATTCTTCAACCATCTCCCAGATCTCCTGTCTTAGATCCAGCCAAAAGAAGTGAAAGAAGTTGGAAGTAAACCCATCAGGGCCAGGAGCTTTACCTGCCTTGAGTTTAGCCATGGCCTGATCCACCTCCTCTATTTGGATGGGTCGAAGCAGAATCTGGTTATATATATATATATGTATGTATGTATGTATATATGTTATCTCCACATTGATATTCTATTTTTAGTTAAATAATAATACTTATTTTATTTGACCTACTTCTATATCTACTTTTCATTTCCCAATAGAGCTTGGTAAATTTCTTGATACCATTTATTATCCTTGGATCACATCCCAATTACTACCTTCAAATCTAGATAATATTGGGAAATTTCACATAGATATAATATTTAAAAAAAGGAATTTGAAACTTGATTCTTATTTCCTTCTATGTGCAATAAATCTTAGTCATAATCACTAAAAAAATCCACACAATTCCACTATGTAGCATTCAACTATTGTTAAGTCTACACGTATCTCAAACTCTCTTGATTGATTTATAGTTCAAACTTTATGCCAATCAAACAATGTCGACTTGTTTTTTAGGAATGTACTATTGCCAATATCCTTAATTTGTAACTTAGATAATTCTCATGAGCATCTAGTTTTGTAGACTCATAGCTTACTTATTTTACTTCATGCATGGGCACTTCCATAATTCCCTTTCCACCATAATCACTGCATACTATGAAATCATTTTCAAAATTAGGAAGTATAAATACACATGTTTCCATGAGATGTTGTGTAAGCTCTTCGAATATTTCTTCATGTAATGCTATCCATAGAAAATTGACTCCATTTCCTTGTAACTTTGACAAGGTTATAATTTTCAAGAATCCCTTGATAAATTTCAAGAAAATTCTTACTTCAAGAACATTATTTGGGGTGTTGGTGTACATGCATCATTTTCTCTCACATGCATAGTTTTCTCTCTCCTAGAGTGCTTTTAAGATTCATCCCTTAATTCTAGGGAGTTATCTTAGGCTAATTATATTTTTCTAGGGATAGGATCACTTCTTTCCTGTATTATAGGGTGATATCCAATTTTCCAAGAGCTAAATCCCTCTTTAAAATAAAAAAGTGTGCACTTGAGAAGTAGATCCTATTTTATTGGATCTAGTTTTGCTACTTTGCTAGTAAAATACAAGTTCACTCCCTCATGAAAGTGTATTGGCTAATTAAGGCATGTTCTCTCATGCTTTGCATGTAGTTAATCCTAACATAGTTTCTTGAACACCATTTTTTATTCTATTGTATTAAATTGAGTTGCAATTAATTATTTCATCTTGGGATGATATTTTTAATCTAATAAGTTAATGAGAATTATTTTCCTCCAATTTTTCTTCTCTCAAATTGTTATTTGTATTGTTTCTCAATTAAATTCTAGATCCTCTTGTATTTTAATTAATGGATCCAATATGGTATGAGACATAATACTCACTCCATTTAACTACTATTAATGGAAGATCTAAGTGGTTATTCTCTTGTAAGGTAAAGGACTATGTAGGATCACAATGGAAATTGAAACCAAGCCAAATTCCATTGTTAAAAAATTAGATGGTTTAATAAAGTAGATGAAGCATATGTATTGTTGTGTCCATCTATTTCTCCCAACATTTTGTTCCACGTTGAATCTACAAAACCATCCAATGAAGTCTAGATCGAGCTAGAAATAATCTTTAAGAGGGAGGATGTGTTATGATGACATTAATTGGGGAATGATATCATTGGTTGGAGCTTGAGGAGATTTGGCACTATCTAGGATATGTTCACCAAGTTTAAATCATTATCGCTTCAACTAAAATTATGTGGTAGAGACCAGAAGGAAAAACAACTTGTTATTTCAACTCTATCCAAACAGGTCATGAATGCTTAGCTTTTGTTTATACCTTCCATGCAACAAAATCCACATTAGGATATTTTTGGAAGATGCATCTATTGGATAATTTTATAGCCTCTCTCACCCATAAGCAAGAGAAACTTGTTCAAGTTGGTTCTTTCAAGAAAAAAAAATGTGTGCACACTTATTACAAATGAGGGAAGCAAAACTAGAATAAAATTTAAATAGAAATTCAAAGGAAAGAAAACTGAGATTATAAGAAGGAGCACATTCCAAAATCTACATATGTGTCCTCCAAACCTAAAAATAGAAAAAAAAAGAAGGAGGAGAAGGTAATATATGATTACCTCAAGAATCCAAATCATGAAGAACATGCACACATGAGGATGTAGATTTATTAGATGACTCGTCTTCTTGAAAATAATAATATCATTGTACCTAATAATATCAAGAAGAAAGTTCAAAAATTTGAAAATCCACAAGATGATAAAGGCAAATAAATATTTCATGAAATAGTTAATAATAGTTAATAGATTATTAGGAACCTCTAACCATGTGGACTCATCATAGGAAATATTGTATTCTTTGGAGCCATGCCAGTCCTACCATCTCAATGGGAGATAATAGCTTAGTTCAGGAATGTGATAAAAGAAACATTGTTTTAAATTATTGACATTTTTAGAATGTATTTCATTTACCTTCCTTGTCCATAAACCTTATTTCCAAATACTAAATCATCATTATAGGCTGTATGTCTTTCCTAATTTTATTCCAAATTCTCTTTTTATTGTTTCTAACACTTTGTGATGGAGTAAGTAGGTTGTTTCATGAAAGATTCAATGAACTTAACTGCTACTATTTGCAGCAACTCAACAAGTAGGGTATGGTGTGAGGATTGCGAGAATTAATTATTATGATGATGTATGTTAGGGTTACAATCTTGGAAAGAATATAGAGAAAAAATTAAAAATAAAAAGGCATGGAGATTCATATCATCTCTTGAGTGTAGGTTTTAACCCTGTACATAAATTATCTGCAAACAAAATCTTAAAACAGAAACAATAACGAAAGCATAAAACATAAAACATATATACACATATATTTTCCCCTGGATCCCAAAACCGGGACAACCAACTTGATTTTTTTCATTATACTCCTTTCAATGCTACAACACATATATATACATGTTGAAGAATTAATAAATCCCAATCCATTAACCTTGGATTAGAACATAACCGTAGTTCCCTTGACTAGATCTACAAAATACCATGGGAAGAAAACCATCATGCCCAAAGCCATGTGCAAAACCATGCAAAAAACCATACGCGTGTTCGCCCACCTAACATAGGTTCCAAAAAAAAAGTTTTTTGGGGTGTTGCCCCGGACCCTGTGCGGGGGGGCTACCACCCCCCTGCGAACCCCTCGACAGGGGGGCTGCACCCCCCTGCTGTGCCTAGCACAAGCATTGGGGAGTTTCCCTCCCCCCTCTTACCCCTCTCTTCTCACCTGTAGCTAGTCATGGAAAGAATATAACACTCACCTAACATTCTCCCACTTCTTGTTTTATTTCTATAGGGGTGCGCAAGAGAGATTAGTCGTTGGTCCAACCCTGCAAATCCCATTGTTTATGTACACCAAGAGAAATTATTAGTGCTCACATACTTCATCAATGCATTTTCAACATTCTTTAAAGTGTCCACCTTTACCAACAACACTTTTTTGTCCTCAGCCATATCTATTACAAAGTGATATTGAACATCAATTTTCTTTGTCTTTGAATGATAAGCAAGGTTCTTAGCCACGGAAATTTCACTTTGGATATCACAGTCTATCCTTATAGCTTGCTGCACCAACCCCATACTTGAACACAATATCTGCAACCAAACTGCTTCCTTATTTGCATGAGTAGTTGCCATGTATTCAGCCTATGTAGTTGAAAGAGCCACTACAGACTGTCTTTTACTCATCCAACTAACTACACCTCTAAATAGGCTAAACACATACCCACTTGTAAATTTTATTTGATCCAGATCTCCAACCCAATTTGCAACAACAAAGCCATGAATATCGAAAACTATGTCCAATCCTAGTCTTCCATGGTAGCACAAACCATAATCACTAGTGCCACGCAAATACATGAAATCCACTTCATTGTTGTCCAATGCTACTTCCTTGGTTTTGACATAAACCTGCTCAATACTCCCACTGCATGTGAAACACATGGTCTAGTACAAACCATTGCATACATCAGGCTACCCACTGCACTTGCATAAGGAACACATGACATGTCCTCTTCTTCCTCTTGTGTCTTGGGACACTATTCAGCAGATAACTTCACACCTACAAGAATAGGAACCTTCATCGGTTTACTATCCTTCATATTGAACCTCTGTAATATTGTCTTGACATACTTCCTCTGGTTTAACCAGAGCTTCCTCTTTACCTGATCTTGTTTTAATTTCCATGCCCAAAATATAGTTTGCAGCACCAAGATCCTTCAAGTCAAATTTGGATAACAATTGGGTCTTCAAATCCTGGATAATTTCTTTGTCATTTCCAACAAGAAACTTACCATCCACATACAAGACCAAATAAATAACACAGTCACCAATTAATTTAAAATACACATAGTGATCCTCTTTTCTTCTGGTGAAGCCAAGTCCCCGTATATATGTATCAAATTTATAATACCACATCCTTGGTGACCCATACATAGAATTTTTTAACCTGCATGCCAGTTCTTTCTTACCCTTCACCACAAAGCCTTAAAGTTGCTTCCTATAGATCTCCTCTTCCAAATCCCCGTGAAGAAATGTTGTCTTCAAATCCACCTGTTCTACCTCAAAATCAAATGCAGCAGCAACATATAAAAGTAATCTAATAGAAGTTACCTTGGAAACAGGAGAAAAAATATCATCAAAATCAATTCTCGACACCTGGGAATAACCTTTTTCTACCAATTAAGCTTTGTATTTCTCCACCTTGCCTTATGCATTCATCTTCTTCTTTAACACCTATTTGGTTCCAACATGGTTTCCTTCCATCTGAAAACTCCACCAGACCCCATGCCTCATTTTTCTGCAAGGATGCCATTTCATCAACCATGGCCTCCTTTCGGAGTTTTCTATCCTCTGAATCCACTGCCTCCCTGATAGTTCTGGGATCATCATCAGTGATAGATAAAGAAAATTTTGAATAGAAATCAAATGGACTATACCTTTCTGGTTGCCTTCTTTCTCGAACTAATCTTCTCACAGCTGGAGTTTGTGGCTCTTCCTCTTCTGAATCTTATTCTGTTGTAGAGTCTAATTCTTCCTCATTTATCTCAAACTCTATCTTCTCAGGTTCCTTTGGTAGGACTTCATGTTTAACAACATCTTTCACCTCTCTAAATACCACATGTCGGATGTACACAACCTTCCTTGTCTATGGGTTCCAAAGCTTATAACCTTTTAAACCATCCTTATACCAATAAAGATGCACCCTTCATATTTATTATCCAACTTGGTCCTTTTCTCCTTTGGAACATGTACATATACATCACATCCAAATACCCAGTGTGAAAGAGAGGGTTTCTTACCAGTCCATACCTCATGTGGAGTCTTATCCTCCAACGCTAATGAAGGTGATTTGTTAACCAGGTAGCATGCAGTCTCCACTGCCTCTGCCCAAAATTATTTTCCTAACCTAGTACCACTGAGCATGATTCTTGCCTTTTCCATCAATGTCTTGCTCATTCTTTTTGAAACTCCATTTTGGTGAGGTGTGTATGGAGTAGTCTTATGTCATTCTATACCCCACTTCTTACATAACTCTTCAAATTCCTTCTTGTAGAATTCTCCTCCATTATCTGTCTTCAACACCTTTATCTTCTTCTCTGTCTGGTTTTCCACCAGAGCCTTAAATTCTATAAATCAGTCAAAGACTTTAGATTTATTCCTTAGGAAATATATCCATGTATTCCTTGAGGAGTCATCTATAGATGAAACATAGTACAAATGATTACCTAGTGATGGAACCGACACAGGTCCAAACACATCACTGTGCACAAGCTCTAATATCTTGTTCCCCCTCTTAGCACTAAAAGGGATAATCACCTAATTTTGCTTCCCATATACACAATGTTCATAGAAATTGAAATCCATAGAGAAATTAAACATACCTTCTACCATACCATTACCATGCAGTATTCGAAGGCCCCTCTCTCCAATATTTCCAAGCCTTTGATTGCATAGCATGGTATTTTCTCTAGAGACCACTAGGCTTTCTGCTCCACTTTCAGGAACCACGGAATTTTTGCACCCATAAAAAATAGTGCTACCCGAAATCTTGTACAAAGTTCCAATCCGAACTCCACGATCAATACTAGTGCTCCCCGAACCATCTTGTAGGTACATTTCTCGAGCAATGTGTTTACACCTGTATCATCCATCTTGCAGGTATCGCAGGTATCTTTCTCGAACAATTTTTTTACACCTGCATCATCCATCTTGCTTACAGAAATCATACTTTTAGCAAATGCAGGAATATGTAGAACACCATGAAGTGTTCTAATCCTTCCACCTTGAAATTTCAGCTTTACTTTTCCTCGTCCGATGATTCTGGCCTTCCTATCATCCCCTAAGAAGACATCACCACCATCATACTTCTCATACTTGGAGAACCACTCCCTATGGGGAGTGAAGTGAAAGGATGCACCTGAGTCAATCAACCATGCCTCATGATCTACATGTGTATTTGAAGAAGAATCCAAATACACATCCCCACCTTCATATGAGGTGGTTTTCGCCTCTGCAGAAGGAACATCGTTAGTCTGTAGAAGGAGTATCGTCAGATCCCTTTCCTTTCTCGGGAGCCATAGATCTACAATCCTTTTTGAAGTGCCCTTCCTTTCTACATTTATAGCACACATTTACATGATTTCCCTCTAGATTTATATCTCCCTCTAGATTTAGATCTTCCACTTGAGAACTTATTTTTATTTCTGATATGGGACCGTACTCATACAGACAAGGCATCTCCATTTTGGCCCTCCATATTTTTCCGTCTCATTTTCTTCGACAACAAGGCTGAGACAATTTCATCAAAATTCAAAGTTGTAGTATTTCTACCTATTGCAACAACCAAACTATCCCGCGGATATGGTAGAGAACACACAAATTGATGCACTGATCTTCATCTGAGATTTTATTATCAACATATGACAACTGACTTACCACAATATTGAAGGTGTTTGGATGCTCTGTCACCAAGTCTCCATCCTTCATCCTCAAGTTATACAAATTTTTCCGAAGGAAAAATTTATTCACCAGAGACTTAGATTAGTACAAAGTCCCTAACTTGTCCCACAAAACCTTCGTCATAGCTTCCCCGAATACATTCAATAATACCGAATATGAGATACACAACCGTATGGTGCTATTTTCCTTTTAATCCAACTTCGCCCAATCTTCATATGATATTGTCGTTGGTTTAGTCCCGGATCTACCACGATCCACTGATCTTTATCCACCAGCAGATCCTCCATCTTGAGCTTCCACAACTCCAAACTCTGATTATTAAATTTCTTGATCTCTATTTTTCCTCTACTTGCCATCTTCTTTCACCACAATAATCGATCCTGGAGATCTCCCACTGAACAGGGTCTACCATAGGCCCGAACAAAAAACCCCTCAGCAGCAAAGGAGTCCTTTAAATCTGAAACAACTTTGATACCAAATGTAGGTGTCAAACCCGCATAGAAATTATTTGCAAACGAACTCTTAAAAGAGATAAAATAAACAATAACGAGAGCATAAAACATAAAACATATATACCATAGAATACCTGCCTATGGTTTTGTGCATGGGTTTGCACATGGTTTTGGGCATGATGGTTTTCTGCCCATGGTATTTTGTAGATTTGGTCAAGTGAACTATGATTATGTTCTAATCCAGGGTTAATGGATTGGGGTTTATGAATGTTTTGGCATTTATATATATGTGTTTTAACATTGAAAGGAATATAATGAAAAAAATCAAGCTGGTAGTCCCAGTTTTGGGATCCAGGGGAAAATATCTACGTTTATATGTTTTTTTCGATGCAATTTGCAGGGGTCTATCACCCCCTGCAAACCCCCCGATAGGGGGGCTGCGCCCCCTTGTTACACAACATTTTGTCACCGTCCCTGCAATCCCTCATCCCGTACATTGGAGGACTATTCCCGTGACCTGTGAATAGTAAAATGTCCTGAAAACACCTTGATGGCAACCTTCTGCATAAGGGTAAGAATTCTCCTGAAGAACATTTCCTCAGAAAATCATTAAAATCATATGTTTGGGCATTGGCGCGAGCATCTAGTTCATCCCTCGCACCAATGAGGAAAATATACACTAGAGGTCGTGCCACTTGGCACTCTGTCCCTGTGTTGTACCCATGCCAACCTGTTTTGGAATGTTTTTTAACAAATTGGAGGTTGAAGTTTCCTTTAACTACCTCAGGAATGACTCATTGCAAGTGGTTAAACTCGATAAACCACAGATCTCTACCTTTATGAAATGGTTGATGGAACATTATAAAGGATAGGACTCCCCCCACGATTATAGGGATCCTAACCTCTCCTTCTCCCTCTATAAAAGCCTGCCCTCTCTATTTGCAAGCTAGCTGAAATAGTAGCTGAACATTTGGGAAGAAAAATATAGCTGAGCGACTATTGAGAGCAGAGCCAAGGAGAACCCCGTAAGAGAGAGAGCCTTGTCTAAATTCCCAACAAGCTGTGTGAGACACGCTCCGCTAGAAGCCCTGCCGAAGGAAGAACGCGACGTCGGAACTCGGTTGTAATATTTCTTTCGTATTTTAATATATGCTCAACTATGTTATTGGTTCCATCGTTGTATTGCTTATTTGTGTAATGCAATTTGATTCAATCTTTTCCGACTGATTGATAGTTACATGTTTGAATTATTACGTTGTATGTCGTCATTTTTCTTTGCATATGTACAGGTGTCCGGACGTGGTGAGCGAAAGGATTGTGATCTGTCGAGCTATGAACATAAAGCAACACTTCTTCTTCGACAACAGCAGCGTAGGAATTGAGGTAAGCTATCCATCATAGCTTTGTCTTTTGTAACTAAGAATCGATATCATAGCGTGTTTTGTTTGTTGCTAGACCCACTCTTGGGCTAGTGGGATCGCCTCTGTCCACAGAGGGGATTTACCTCTCCAACAAATTGGCGACTCCCTTGGGGATCAGTGTGAGTTTTTCTTTCATCCTTTAGGTCGTCTTCCTGGTCTTTGCTCGCTTAGCTTGTTTTTGGATTATCTTTACTGAGTCTAAGACCCCTGTTCAGCCCCAGAGGATCAATTTGACCTCTGCTTTTCCAAAATTTCCACCTTTCCAAGGCTGGCTTGATTGGCGCAGGTTCCATCCTGACAGTCGCGCCAGCTGGCGTTTGTTGCCAGTTTATCACTCGTGCCATCCCCTGTCTGGAGCGGATTACAGCCAGACAGTCGCGCCAATTCCTGTAAGTGCTAGGGTTTTCCCTGTTTTGGAGTTTTTTGTCCATCTTGGTGTCTCTAGTTATTTTCTTAGCTTGATTTGAATGCTTTGGTTTTTTTTTATATTGAGATTAGCCCTTATCCTTCAGTTTTTTGCTCTTTTCTGTCAGTTTTTCTCTCCAGCCCTAGGTTTTGTAGGTGCTTTAGCCTATTGAACCTCCCATAGGAGTTTCAGGCTCTTTTTTTCCCAGTCAACTTTGTTTCTGCTTCTTTGCATTCATCTTCTTGGATCCATTTGAGTGATTGCATTAATTGAGTGATTGTCCTTTCTTTCGTTCAGTTTTACTCTTGTCACTCCAGGCCTAGATTACACAGCTTGTTTGGGTCTCTTTTGAGATCTTTTCTTTGATTTGAGGGATTTCGTCATTGGTTTGAGTCTTGTTGTGCTTGTTTTGAGTTGAGTGAAATTGTTTTGTTTCAGCTCTCGCTTCACCATTCTCAAATTGGTGTTTTGATTTATTTTTCATATCATTTGGTGCATTTGCTCTGATATATTGAAAAATACCAAAAAAAAAATCTTTTGCATTCTTGATTAGCATAGTGAAAATTGGAAAATCTTTCACATTTCTAGCATTATATAATTCTAGGGAAGAGATTTTCAGTTTCTTTAGCTTGCATCAGATTCAGTAGTGGATGTTTTTGTATGTTCATATTATTGCTATCACTTGCAAGCTCTTAACTCTCTCATGGATAGCCTTTCATGGAACGAAATGGTATTTTATGGCATGTAGCTTGCATTTAGGGATTCGTGAGCCTTTCATTGAATGAAATGGTATTTTATGGCATGTAGCTTGCATTTAGGGATTCGTGAGATTCAACATTCGGTACGACCTTGGAATTGAAACATAAATGCAAGATCAACTTAAAATTTATTCAATTAACCTAAGGAAACATTGAAACCTAACGGAATATTTAGTGGTCTAAGTTAGGGACGTGTTCCGACGTCTTTAAACCTAGCAGTTGTCGCTCGCCATCTGGCTTCAGACAATGCTAGTACGGAGTTGTGCTCCCCATACCGTCGAGTATATAAAGGGAGACCCATCTAGGTTGCAATCCTTTTATCCATAGGAAGCCGAGTCTATCACCTTGTAACCGTGATACACCGAACACATCATTCGAGGAGACTACCTGCACGTACGTCAAGTCCTTGGTTGATTTCTCTTTCATTTTATAACCAAGGTGTATATGGCAATTCACGAGAACCTAGTACACCCTTCTACCTAGACTACCTGAGCAGTCATTTTCGATATTTACCGACTCTATAAATTTGAAAAGATCATCGAGCACTTGTCCTTTCATGCTCGTTTCAATCTGAAAGTGATAGAGTCACCTTTTTCCTGTTTCTCGACTCTTAAAATATGAAATGTCAGGGTTTTGTTTCAATGTTTTAAAAATTAACTACCCACGAAATATTCCTGGTTAAATTTAGTTTCCTTAGGGTGTTGTTTTGAAAGTTGTTTCTAATGGCAAAGTTTCTAGATTTCACTAACCCAGGAATCCCTTCCGAAGGGAATCTTGGTCTTTTTCCTGCCTTTGGGAATGTTGGTGCTCCTTATATGGCAACGTTGTCCCTGCCTGTTTTAACTGTTGGATTGCCTGTATGGTTATTTTCGACCTCGGTGGTCCCGAGTGTTCCATCCACTGTATAGCCATCTCCTCCACCTGAACAACATCATGTCGCTTCTAAGGTGGACCTCTCCCCTTCTTCGCCTATTTCTTCGTCCTCCTCTTCTACTTCGCCTGGCGAAAGTCTGGACTCTAGTAACCAGTGGCTAAGAAGAAGAATAAGAAGACGAAGAAGAATAAGTCAAATAAACGAGAGGCTAAAACTGCAACTACTGCACCTAAGAAGCTTTCCCTTGCAGAACCATCCACGCTTCCATGAAAATTAAAATTCCCTTGCATGCTCTGCAAAGGTAACCATTTGCTTTGAGACTGCCCTGGTATTCCCAAGGTACTTGAAGCATGGTCCGACGGCCACCCACCATTACCTTTGGCTTCTGGAAGTCATATTATTGGCACATCTTCGACTAGTACTGGTAAGACTCATAAAAACAGGGCAATATTACCAATCCCTGTAAGTTGTGTGAAGGGAATCACCCCATTCACCTTTTTCCATACATGGATGAAGCCAAAAGAGTGTTGGAAAACCCTAGTATTTATGTACCCTGCCTTTCGGCTGGTTACCAGAAACTTTCTTCGAGTCCTCCGCTAGTTGATTCAAAGGTATATCAAGAGTTATCCTTAGCAAATCCCACTCCCCCGGAAATTCAAGTTCAGGGATCTGTTCCCACCCAACCATTGGTCAAGGAATCAGTCGATCTGACCCCATCTGTGGTTCATCAGGTCTTTTCCGTTGAGAGAGGATCTCATCCCCCTCATGTTCTTCTTGTTTCATCAGATTATTCAGACTTGGAGAAAGATTCTTTCATCCCTGTAGTCCAAGAAACTGCTCCTCCTACTCCCATGATGGACGTCTCAGAGGATGCTCCTCTTGCTTCGGTAACACCGGGGGACAACCATCTCAGTTCGATGGTATCCCCTCCAAGTAGTTTGGTTGCTTCCTTCGATTGGAGTCGATTTTTAGGATACCGCCTTCCTTCTTATGTGCCTTTCGAGATAATGGTAAAAACATTTGATCTAGTTGTACCCAACACTATTATAGACGAAGGCACGTCTGTTAGTATTCTGTCTTCAACTACCTAGAAAGCTTTTGGTTCTCCACCGCTTATGTCCGTTACTCAGAATCTGTTGGCTTTTAACAGAGGAACCAGTCAACCGTTAGGGATCCTTCTAAAGTTACCTGTTACTTTGGGAAGGAAAACCGCCCATATCGACATGATGGTTGTTCCAGGCCCCTTGGATTTTAATTTACTCCTGGGGCGTGACTATACTTATGTCATGGGGGAAGTTGTCTCTTCCCTCTTTCATGTGATTTATTTTCCACACAAAGGTTGGATCGTGACCATTGATCAGCTCTCATTCTTTGGTCCTGGCATGACATCTGGTCCACCATCGTCCCTTCCGGGTCTTTATCCGCCGGTTGTATCTTCCCTGCCACCGGTTAATTATGTGGCTACCTGTCCCATGCCCGCATTCAGTGACAGTGTCGTTGTGCATCGTGTGCTAGGGGCATTGGGTCCTGATTTCCAAGATGTTGTTCTCCCATCCGATGCGGAACTCTTGGAAGCCATGACTTCTTATTCATCATGATGGGTTGTCTACGGAGCAGGGTTATTTTTCTTGTGTCAAGCTCCTTAAAAAATGAAACAAGCTGTGCAGAGCAGGGTTCTTTTTCTTGTGTCAAGCTCCTTAAAAATTGAAACAAGCTGGTTGGAGCAGGGTTCTTTTTCTTGTGTCAAGCTCCTTAAAAAATGAAACAAGCTGGTCAGAGAATAGTTCTTTTTCTTGTGTCAACCTCCTTAAAAAATGAAACAAGATGGTAAGAGCGTAGTTCATTTTCTTGTGTCAAGCTCCTTAAAAAATGAAACAAACTCTTCCGAGGATAGTTCGTCTTTTATGTCAAACTCGTTAAAAAATGAATTAGGCCTTGAGGATAGTTCTTTTAATGTGTCAACCTTGTTAAAAAAATGAAACATGTTCCTGTTCAATTCGAGTCTTTGAATAGATCTCGTAAAATCCCAGTCGAGTCTTTCTCAGATCTTGTGCTTTGAACCTTCATTCCATCTGCCTTTCATATGGACTGAAGCTTGGGGGGCATGTACCTCGAATTAAGTCACCATGCTGGGGGCATGCTTACTTTTTCAAGCATAGTTTGTTTCCGTTTCAAGCTTGTGTAAAAGTGAAACTGGTTTCAAGCATAGTTTATCTTTGTTTCAAGCTTGTGTAAAAATGAAACTAAATTCAAGCAGAGTTTCCTAATTTCAAGCTTGTGTAAAATGAAACCATTCCCATTTTACCTCTTGTGATTTCCATTTTATCAGCCCATTTTTGCCAGATGAGCCTTGGTTTTCTCGCTCCATCGTCACTATCTGCTCGGCCGATCATATGCCTTCACTTGGTTGTTTTTCCCATTCCTGAGGAACCGCTGCAATGAGTGGTCTTGTTAGCCAGCCTCTTGACTTTTATCATGTTTTGAGCAGTTCCACCATCACCAAAACCAGTAGCTACCCTTAATACCACTCGAGTCATCTTTCAGCTCTTTTCTGACTCTTAAAAATTGAAAAGATTGCCGAGACTCTTGTCGTTTTGAACTTGTTAAATGGTTGTGAAACGATATCTACCCAGTATACGTTTACCCCTTTTTCGGGTTGGGATAGATTAATTACGAAAAAGGAATACCCTAGCCTATCGCGACTAGGAGGTTTTCTTAGACATAGTTTTCTACCTTTTCGGATCTGAGGGACTATTTACGAAAAGGGATTGCTGGAGTTTTGTTTTCCGTCTTCTTTTCAGACTCTCTAAATATGAAAAGATGCCAAGTTATTCCTTTGTTAGACTCGTTAAAAACTGATGACATCGGACTTTGTCGCAATGACGTTACTCGAGTTCCTCCTTCCTAGGGCTTGTAAAATGTACTAGGTTGGATTTGTCCGAAGGACAAACTTACATCACAAGCACATGCTATCTCCTTCAAGCTTGTTTTCAAAAATAATTGGGGTACTCGCCATAAATGGTGGGGGAAAATGGAACCAAGATTGTAGTCGTATTGGCAGTATGTCGCTCTTGAACATGGCACTTGTCTACATACGTGTTGGGTTGGGGACATCTCATCTCGTTATCTACTTGCCTCCATGGGTTTGGGTAATCTCTTTTTACCACTCATATGCTCTTTACCACGTCACGATGACCTCAGATCCATTGATGTCAAAATACTGCCAAATCCAGCGTCGTGCCATCGATATGTTCAAGAGAAGTTTTCCTCTGAAGTTTTCAACCTTCCTCTGATTCTCTATTGGTCTTGATTCACAAGCATCATGTTCCTCTGTCTCGCGTCGATGATGTGGGAAACATTATGGCTTACCTTCGATCAAGGTCACTTCCTGTCGACTCCAACTCATTATCCAGGAATTTGATCTAGAGACTCCCTTGAGGTACCTTAGAGCTTGCATGCCTTAATGGCAGGTTCTTCGCACTCGACGTAAGGTCCACATCATTGGCCTTCGATCGATTGACTCTGCAGGTGTTCGACGTCAGATCACTGTTCACATTCCGTGGATTGTACCTTTTGTACCTTGAGAGCCATTGTCATTATTGGTGGTTTCTCTCACGTCTGTTAACAACTTTCATCATTGGCTGGTAATCAGACGATGTTCTTGCATGTTCGACTTCAGCTCACATATTCACATACTCGAGCTTGTACTTTGTTCGGGTCGAGATGGAGCGCAAGACCCTGGATTTTGTCTGATGAAATACAGGCTGTGGGTTATTTGTGGATTATTATGACTTATTACATGACTCTTTTGATTGGATGGCTATGACCATACCTGATTCTACTTGATTGATCCTTATTTTGTTGGATGGTTGTTTCCATACCTTGGATCTCATTATTTTTGTACTCTTTTATGGATGGCTGCGCCCATACCACATGTCATGTATCGGATATATTGGTTGTATTTGTACTTGCAGGTCTTCCAACGGCGGTGTTTTCAGTTGAACGTGTTCTCATAAATAATTTCACCCCTCCCTCTCTCTCAGACCTCATGCTTTAGGGGGCATCTGTTACACAGCATTTTGTCACCGTCCCTGCAATCCCTCATCTTGTACATTGGAGGACTATTCCCGTGACCTGTGAACAGTAAAATGTCCTGAAAACACCTTGATGGCATCCTTCTGCATAAGGGGAAGAATTCTCTTGAAGAATATTTCCTCAGAAAATCATTAAAAACATATGTTTGGGCAATGGCGCGAGCAGCCAATTCATCGCTCGCGCCAATGGGGAAAATATACACTAGAGGTCGTACCACTTGGCACTTTATCTCTGTGTTGTACCCGCGCCAACCTGTTTTGGAATGTTTTTTAACAAATTGGAGGCGGAAGTTTCCTTTAACCACCTCGGGAATGACTCATTGCAAGTGGTTAAACTCGATAAACCACGGATCTCTACCTTTATGAAATGGTTGATGGAACATTCTAAGAGGATAGGACTCCCCCCACGATTATAGGGATCCTAACCTCTCCTTCTCCCTCTATAAAAGCCTGCCCTCTCTATTTGCCAGCTAGCTGAAACAATAGCTGAACATTTGGGAAGAAAAATATAGCTGAGCGAATATTGAGAGTGGAGCCAAGGAGAACCTCGTAAGAGAGAGAGCCTTGTCTAAATTCCCGTCAAGCTATGTGAGACACGCTCCACTGGAAGCCCTGCCGAAGGAAGAACACGACGTCATAACTCGGTTGTAATCTTTCTTTCGTATTTTAATATATGCTCGACTATGTTATTGGTTCCATCGTTGTATTGCTTATTTGTGTAATGCAATTTTATTCAATCTTTTTCGACTGAATGATAGTTACATGTCTGAATTATTACGTTGTATGTCTTCGTTTTTCTCTGCATACGTATAGGTGTCCGGACGCAGTGAGCGAAAGGATTGTGATCTTTCGAGCTAGGAATGAGAAGCAGCACTTCTTCTTCGACAACAACAGTGTAGGACTTGAGGTAAGCTATCCATCGTAGCTTTGTCTTTTGTAACTAGGAATCGATATCGTAGCGTGTTTTGTTTGTTGCTAGACCCACTCTTGGGGTAGTGGGATTGCCTCTATCCACAGAGGTGATTTACCTCTCTTACACCCCTATAACCCCCTGTTGCGCTCGACGCAAGCATAGGGAGCTTCCCACCCCCCTCTTACCCCTCGCTTCTTGTTTGTAGCTAGTTGTGGAAAGAATATAACACACACCCAACATTGAGCTTGTTCATTGTGGTATTATGGGTCCATTTCCTCACCCATCCATGAGTAGGGCCAAGTATGTTTTTACCTTCATTAATGATTGATCAAGGTACACTTCAATATACTTCTTCAAGTGGAAATAAAAAGTTTTTAAATGGTTTTAGAGACTTCAAAACTCTTGTAAAGAAGTAATTAGGAAAGGAAATCAATATCTTGAGTATAGAAAATAAGGGATTCTTAGGACTTACATGCTAATACAAGAAATTTACAAAACATTATGAAAAAATTCCAGCTCTCCTAACTTTACTCCTTAAACAAAATACCTTTTTCTAGACCGAGGAAGTAGAACAAACCTTCCCCACTTTAAAGGATTCCATGCACACTAATCCAACATTACATGTGCCTAACTTTACTCCTTAAACAAAATACCTTTTTCTAGACCGAGGAAGTAGAACAAAATTTCCCCGCTTTAAAGGATTCCATGCACACTAATCCAACATTACATGTGCCTAAATTTAATATATGTTTTTCACAATGCAAGTTTAATTAACTCTTATCAATGTATTTTTGCTTGTTACTTTGTTTACCTTCTCTCAATTCGTATGTTTCTATTCAAATTTCTAATGTCTTTGAATGAATGAATTATTTGTATAAGAAAGGCAAGAAGCATGATGTGGTGCATTGTGGGGTGTGAGGACACGTGGAGAAAATGTCACACCAAGCGAAGTTCCAGGATGTCCAAACAAGCGGTGGGGTCGAAGTGTCAACATATTCAAACAAGCAGTGAGGCAAGGCAATGAAATGGTGTGAAGGAAAAAAATTGGATATGCAATAAGAAAAGAAGAAAGAAATATGCACTCATAGATGAAATATGAGATTTAATTTGTCAATTGAGAAAAAAATTAAGAGATATATGAAATTTAAGACATCAAAGATGAAACTTTTCAATATGCATGGAAAAGAAAGGTCATTAATTAAACTCATTAAAACTCAATATTAATGGGGATTTCAATTTTGAATCTCACAATTTACATAGTACTTCATAACACAACAATTTCCAAATTATCTAATTATATTTGAAAAAAAATAGTTTATTATACAAGGAAAATAAATTATTGTTCCTCTTTCAAACATTCACAAAAAAATAAAAATAAAAATAATTATAATCAACAAATAAACTAGTAAATGGTTTAAGGGATTCACTATAGTTCAGTCCCTCACCGAAGGGATTCACTATTGCACAACCTTAGGCATGGGCTAAAAACCCTCTTATTAGTCTAGGCCTCACAAGGATTGTAGTAATCTCCTTGTATTGAGGATGTTTATACCAAATTCATTAAGCTTAATAACATCGATGTCAATATTGAAAAATCATTTTAAAATGTGAAAAATGTTAATTTTGTGAATGGCATTCAATGTATCTAATTATTATTATGGTGACATTAAAATTGAATTATGATTATAACATTGGTGTTGGTTTAGTATGTAATATTCTATTTGTTAGATGTTTTGGAATTTTTTTTGGTTTTATTTTTCAGTTAAATTTGGCCAAAATTTAATAGTGATTTATTGAAAGAAACTCTCCACAATCCAAGTGTCTAAAAATAATATATATATATATATATATATATATATATATATATATATATAATAAAAAACCTTATTTAAACAAAAGATAATAATAATAACTAAAAAAATCACCAAATTCCAAATTACCCAATAAATAAATAAATAAATAAATAAATAAATAAATAATCAATCTTATTGCAACTCACCCTACATTGCCACAACTTCCCACTGCCTCTTGGCCCCAGATTCTTCAAAGCACACAAAAGCACTCCCACTGCCTTTTGGCCCCAGATTCTTCAAAGCACACAAAAGCACTCATTATTAATAGCAACTCCAATTCCATATGGAAATTGCATTTCTTATATGCTCTAATTCCAGAATCGCAGTTGCATTTCCTATGTGCTTGGATTCGAGGCCGATGCTATGACAATTTTGAAAATCACATCATAAATATTTATTGAAGGTTTTGTAATTTTAACAATGAATTTTAATAAAAAATAAATGTAATATATAATATTGGTGCAAAGTATCTCTTTTATGTAAAAAATAATCTTAAATATTGATGATGATGACTAAGACTAATATTGTTTCTTAGATTTAGAGAATTGAGTGATTAATTTAGATTTTTTAATAATTTTTTTTATAAAATAAAAGTAATAAATAAAAAAAAAAAATTACATTTTAAAAAATAAAATATAGATTTTCAATATATAATTTTTTTAAATTTCTTCAAATTTATTAAAAAATTTAAAACTTTTTTCTTACTAAAATAAAAAACAATATAATTTATATTAGACAAATATAAAGGAGAAATAAATACAATAATCTTTTCTAACAACATATTATAATAAAAGATTTTATTTCTATAAATAGTATAACTTTTCTCGGACAAGTATAATAAAAGATTCTATTATATAAATATAAAGATATTTTCTAATAATTTATTATAATATTATACTATTTCCTCTACTATAATCTTATAAATTTATTTATTAATACTTCTTCTTAGAGTGCTTCTAGTACAATCACATTAGAGCTCAATTTTATAATCTTTGTTGCAATACTAACCTTCCTAGCCTTTTAAGATGTCAAAATTATAGTGAGCTGGGGAGACTTCTCTCCAAGCTTTTTGAACATAGGAATAAAATCTTAAATCAAACTAAATAACTCTTTTATTTAGGTTCCGTAAACCAAAGATTGGTCTGAGTGGACGTTAACCATCATCATGCAATTACACCATTAATTATATATTATTACACCACATGCAATTAATTTGATAATCTTAAATAATAATAATAATTTTATTTATAAATTTAAATTTATATATTAATAAATTATCCACAAAAGTTATTATAGGGTTCCAAGAAAAATAAGTACTAATTCATTATATTATTACAACATATGCAATATAAATAGTTTATTACATAACAAGTTTGAAAGTTTATTACATAATAGGTTGAAATCATAGATTCCCCTAGTTTAGTTTAGTTTAATATAATCAATGCAATTTTTTTAACTGTGATATTTAGTCTTTTACAAAAATCAATATTATATATATATATTAAAGTTCAGTTGTTTTGTTTTTTTTTTTTTTTTTTTTAACTCCATTTTTATCAACATGTTAGATCACCCCGATCGGGGAAGGGAAATGAACCTGTGATGAGTGCTATAACAACCCAACCCTCCTCATCACGGTTTAACCAAGACTCCATAGACATCAATATTTTATATATATTATAATAGAAAAGTTTAAAAAAAAATAATGACGTATATGTATATGTATATATATATATATATATATATATATATATATATATATATATATATATATATATATATATATATATATATATATATATATATATATAAGTAATTTAGATAATAATTTAAGGAATTTTTTTAATAATTATTAATCACATATGATGATGATGGTTAACATTTATTGAGACTAAATTTTGATTTATTGGACTTAAAAAACGGATTATTTAATTTGTTTTCCAATTGTATTCCTATATTAAAAAAACATTAAAAAAAATTGTTTCAGAAGACTGTGGATAATCCGGCAAGCTCTCCAGTAAAATTGATTTTATTTCCTAATTTAGTCAAACTAGTCTATATTTTACAAATTGCTAGTTGGAGCTTTACTGTTTATTTAAATGGATTACCTGATCAGATTTTTCATCTTGTCCTGATGATGAATCACACTAGCTAATTTGAAAAGCGTCGACCAAATTTACTTTGATGTGATTTTCACCAAAAAAAATTAATCACAAAAACAAAATTCCTAAAACTTAAGGAAAATGTCTCAAATTCATTTTTTTAATTTTAACATGTTATAATATTTTATAAAACTAGAGACAATTAAGACCATGATATGTCGAATGGAATGAATTACACTCATGATTCAACCCTGATAATTCGATTGAAATTTTAACTACATTAAAAATGAGCAAAGTGGTTGACCTTGGCAGTTTAACTCTTTGGCCCCTAAAAATCCACAATCACTGTTATCGGACAGTTGACCTTAGCAGTTTAACTCTTTTGCCTTAAAAAATCCAGAATCACTGTTATCGGACCACTTGCAATAACTAATCGGTAATATTTGGGCACTGTTTTTGAAGAGATATGATTCACAGCTATATGATTCATAGCTCATTGAATCAATAAACGTCATGGAGGGATAAGTACGGCTCAATGCTGAGTCAAATCAAGACATTAGAAAAAAAATAACATAAAATTGTCCATTCAATGGTTTATACTTGAAAAAAAATATTGAATTTTTAATTTCAAAAATTTTTAAAATAAATTTAATTTTGAAAAAAAAAATATTTAAAAAATATTATAGAACAAAAATTTAAATGTTTTTTTAATTAGAAATTAACTCGCATGATTTTTTTAATGTTAAAACTTTAATTTTTGATGGAGAATTAAAAGGGTGAGGAATTAAATATTCGATTTTTTTAGCAAGTAGATTTTAAATTTATATATTTTGTTAAAAAATAATAATTTAATATTTTTTTAGTAAATTCCAATCAATAATCTTCTTTTATGATTATATATATAAATTGGAATGAAATTGTTATTATTGAGTTTTTTTTTAAATATTCCATAAAATTGGAAAATCTAAAATGAAACCAAAAGTCATCTAAAATGAAACCAGTCTTGCTTTCATTAGCAAAGCTTCTCATTTGTTTTTATAACTCTACATTATAGATAAAATACTTAAACAAATACAAATAGATGAAAGAAAATAATAATCCCCCAACAAGGAAATAGGAAACTCTCAAGAGTATCTCATTAGCAAACTTTTGGAGCAAATAAACAAGAACACATAAACTTAAGACTCAATATCTTTCAAATCAATTATCAATGGCCTTTCATTATTGGTATGGTTCTAAATCATAATGTAAATAACTAAATTAAAACAAATTCATTGTGATTGTATTAAGATTTTAGTACTTAATTATTTTTTTGGGAGACCTGATGATGTGGAGAGATTATAGTATGAAGCGCATTTGCTTACGACTTTAAAACACAAACACATCATGAAGTTCTAAAGAACAGAGAGGTGCTTGGTTGTTGTGGATTGAAAAATGGTGTAATGCGGAAAAGTGGAAAAATGACCTCTTTAATTTTGTTTGAAAGTATTTTGCAAAGTGCAGAAGGGTTGTTGTCACAACCCATAATAGTTCATTTGTTTCAATTCAATTGTTAAATTACTTATTATAGTTTTTTCTCTTTTTATTTGCCATATACATACATAAATGTAATATCTATATCTCTTTAACATGAGGCATTAATAACTCGAGCATTTGAATGCACACGAGCATATTAACCATTTCCATTGCATCATGTCTGTTATCAATTTTATCATCATTTGATTGTTCATGGGATCCTGTCACAACCTAGAGTTAGCTTAGTTAATTAAAAATTAAATCAATAATGAATACATGTTTAATAAACACTATATGCCCAAGCCCTCAATAATATGTCATGGCAATGGGTGACAATTAAAATTTAATAAATATTTCACTTGATTGTATAAAGCACCAACACAAGTGACTTTAACCTTTAAGTTTAGGTATGGGACTACGAGCTTAGCTTCATGAATCTTGTTAGTATTAATAAGTAAAAACTTTATGACTTTTTTTGTAAGTTTGGCAATATATTTCTATTCATTCATTCAAAACAACATGTTACAATCATATAATATGTTCAATGGCCTCAGCCTGCCCGAAGGAAACCAAGTATGTTGGCCACCGAACAACATTATAAGCCATCCAAAATTTTAACAATTTAAGCCTGTCCATCCAAGCCTTATAGGCCATAAAGTTTGTTAACCATCTAAACTTAAGACTAGAAAAGTAAATGTTATCCGAAAAGTTCATCATAAGAAAACCAAAAATTATCCAACAAGTATTTCTAGTAGCTGATCATCGGACGATTCTATCAGAGTAGGGTCTTTGGAAGTTGACCATGGCATTTCAGATTGAGGCAGACCGTGAAGCTATTGTTCAATGCAGCCAAGACAGATGTTTTGGTGGTGCATTTGTAGTTAAAGAGATTTAATTTCCTTTTAGATGTCAGTGAGGCTCGACTCAGGATTCAAATTCCCCACTGCTTCAAGTGTAGACATTATAGTTGTCGCCATTATACATTTCATGAGCCAATAGAGATGTACCGACCACTTGAAGAGAGTAATCCAGCCTCGGGTATGCCCAGGATTAGATACCAACATTGTCTAGTCCTCGATCATATCCTCATCTACTTCCTTTGAATTCAGTTTTGTCTCCCATGATGAAATCATATTTTTCACTAGTGTTGGTGACCCAACGCTATAAGCATGCAAGGTGTTTTGCATGTTCTCAGCATCAATTTTCCAACCTCTCTGACGCGGGGTTTTGTTGGACGATTCCCGTTGCTCTTTACCCTTATCACTCAGCTAATTTCTACCATGACCTCCAAGCCTTTGCTTTCCATTACCAGGAGATGTCTTCACCAAGTTGTCTTTTACCAGACCACCCAAAAACTTGAAAACCACTCTAACCCGCACTAGAGGCAAGACCCACAGTGCAGGAGCTAGAGGGAATAACATATTAGGCAAGTCTGTAATGGTCAAGCAGACAAACATACAGTTAAATTTTCTTTTCCGGACAGTTAAAACGTTTATATGCAACTGTCGACATAAAACCACTCCTTCCCACCATTCTTTCCTCCGTTGTTCCAAGAACCAATTTCTTTGCGGAATACTGAGCGATGCTTGATAATTGGCAACGAACCCTTTGAATTCTAACAACTAGGGTTTTACAATTTGGACTTGAACTAAACCCATAACCACTGGTTTACCCATCATTTTCCAAAGCAAAGAAAACCAGAGATGAGAAGACTCACATACATTATATGCATTTACCATATCATGGACAAAAGAAAAATCCCAAAAGATTCCCATCTGAGCAAGAAAATTTTCATAATAAATGGAAATTTCCATGATAAACATAGAAAATTTAATATTTCCAAACAACCCAACTTTCCAGTGCTCCCATTTTCTCAAACCCTTCCATTCATAATGCATGTTTTGTGGTGAAGCCTCCATCTCATTTACCAGGAGAGATCAAGAAACATACCAGGTTTTATGCATAGCCTCCATGTCATGACAGACTCCTGTGTTGTTTCTCTCTCGCTTAACCAACTTCTCGACCCAGCTAACCATGTTTACCACCCACCAAAGATACCAGGTATAAAGCCAGACAATTGTTTGCATGCAGTATGCGTCTCCCACCACCTGGACGAGGAGATAACCTTCATTCGAGACCCATTTTGATAGGGGTCTACGAGACTGCCAATCCTTGAATGTGGTTGTCGTTTGGAGGCGTGGGAAGGGCTGCCCAATTTCCCTTTCACTTAAACGATTATTCATTACTTCGATCCCCTGTTGAGATTGCAGCAAGATGATGAGCTTAGTGGAAAGAAGTCGCCTTCACTAAGTGGGCCCGCAGGCTATTTTTGGCGCACAGTCTATTTTTAGACTATGTCTATTTTTAGACATGTCGATCATATTCTATGAGTTGCAGGATGATATTTATGGATGGTTGGTCAAGTTGGAAAAATAGATGGACTTCTATTTTTAGACATATTGAGCGGAATCTATTTTTAGATTGCCAGTCTAAAAATAGATATGTCGAATATTATTAGCTCTTAATAATATTTGAACTCTAAACATTATCTTATTCTCTTGGAGCACTTCAGTTAAGTGCACAGATGTGGCACAGGAGCTGACAGAAGGAATTACGCTATTCCCGAGGGTTATGTGGAGCTATTGCATGGATACTTCAGTTAGAACTCATGTGACAGAGTTTGGTGGAGTTGATTGAGGAAGTTAATGGAGTTGTGTTCAGTTTAACTGAGTTAAACATAGTTGAGTTAGTTGTATCTAGTCTAACTGATTGATACACTAGTGAGAGTGGTGTGAATTAATTATTAATTAATTCACTAATTATTAACTCATTAATCAACTAAAGAATACATCAGTTAACTACAGTGCATGGACAATTTCAGTGGAGACCAGTGAAGAGGTAGGTGAAAGAGCAGTGTGACTATCAATTGTGACTATAGTGTTGCATGATTTGCAACACACAGTGGTTGGAGATGCCAATGAGGATTGTGTGAGCAAGGCTGGACCAATTCGAGTTCATTCAGAGCCATTCTTTAGCAGTGATTGCGCAGTAGAGGCAGGCTAGCAGGTGGCAGAGATTGGGGCATGGGATTTGCTAGATCGAACCTGATTAGTGTGTAGCAATTGGAGATTGTACTAGGAGCTTGTGAGGAGCTTTGTATGATGATTGTTACATGATCTCTATGACATATAATATACAGATAGTTGTGGGTTTTCAGCTTTAAGCTTTCCCATAAATTAGTGTGTTCATATGTGTGAATTTTTATGGTTTTAATGTGTGCATGCAATTGATTTCATTTCCGCAAGTAATGATCAATAGTAGAAGAGATTTTGTATTGTGCATGAAGTCAAATAGTGTGTGATCAGGAGAATCTCGGATGTATAACGCAATAGTTATATAATTTATACATGGTTTCAAAGCAGTATTGATCATTGGAGCAATTGTATAGCAATGAAGCGGTTGAGTTTTGTGCTGGTGGAATTCGAATTTGCAGCAGTGTTTTCTTGGTGTTGAAGTTGAGATGTATTTCAACGGATTGCGATTGGAGTATGCCCTTGAGGGCAGCTCGAATTATATTACATGGAAGGACAGGATGGAAGTGGTGCTGGAGGATAATGGGTTGAAGGAGTTCATAGATGCATAAATTCCAAAACCTGCTTCTGGCGATGCTGCTGCACTTGATGCATGGCAAAAGAAGACAACAAAATGTCGAAGGATTCTTTTGGAAGGTGTGAAGGATCACATAGTGTCCAACCTTCATGGTAAAGCTTCTCCATTCTTGATGTGGAAAGCTTTGATAGACTTTTTCCAAAGCAAGAGCGACCAGAGGAAGTTGGCGCTCAAGGATAAGCTCAGGAATATAAAAATGGAGAAAGGCAACAGTATAACCAAGTACCTCATGAAGTTTTTCCAGTGCAGGGATGAGCTGGAAAGTGTGGGGGTTACTGTAGATGACGAGGACTTGGTGAGCTTAGCTCTCCTTGGGCTTCTGAAGAGTTGGCATTCCTATCAGGACTCTATCAATGGTCGAGAGAAACTGCCAGGATGCGAGTGACTTTGGTCGGATCTTGTGCAGGAGGAGATAAGGCGGAGTATCAGGGATGGATCTTCATCAAAGAATGTAGATGAAGAAAATTGTGCTTTGGCTACCAAAGCAAGGAAGGGGAAGAGCAAGAAGAATGCTTCTCAATCTGGTGCGAAAGGCAAGAAGCAGGACATGTCCAAGGTGAAGTGCTTTCACTGTCACTAACACGGATATTACGCCACTAATTGTCCACAGAAGAAGACAAATAAGCAGGCTACTGGATCTGCAGCTGGAGAGGCCTTAGCCTCGCAGTTTGAGCTGGATTTTTCATTGATCGCATGCTTGGTCTCAAGTATGATAGGTTCAGTGTGGTTTCTTGACAGTGGTGCGTCTTTTCATATGACTGGAGACAAATATTTGTTCAGTGATCTGGATGAGAAGGATCTTGGAGTGCACATCGAGATGGGCGATGATGGTAGATACAGTGCGACTGGTATCGATACCATTTCCTTTGAGAGGGAGTCTGGTAAACCTTTCATATTGAAGGATTTCATGCATGTTCCAGGATTGAAGAAGAATAAAATCTCGGTGGCCATGTTGGAAGACAAGGGATATGATGTTGTCTTTAGCGAGGAAAAGGCTTTCCTACGCAGTAAGGCAACTGGTGAAACCCAAAGGATAGGGGTTTGAGTTAAGAACCTTTATCAGTTGCAGGTAGATGGCTGCGCAGTAATGGCAGGCAAGGCAAAAGGAGTGGTGAGCCGGGATGAGGGTGAGCTATGGCACAGGAGATTGGGCCATCTTCACCATGGTGTTTTGAAAATTTTGTAGCAGATTTCTACCAGGCTTCCCAAGGGTACACTTGCGCAGTTAGATCAGTGCAAGGGATGTACTTTGGGAAAATTTGTGAAAGCCACCTTTCACGAGAAGGATATTTGCGCCACGACGATCCTTGAGAGAATTCACACAGACATGTGTGGACCTTTCTCAGTAGCTTCGACAGTAAAGCACATGTATTATGTGATCTTTTTTGATGACTTTTCTCAGAAGTGCTGGATCTTCTTCATGCAGAGGAAGAGCGAGACATTCTCTAAGTTCTGTGAGTTTAAGGAACTGGTGGAGAAAGAATTGGGGAAGCAGGTGAAGGCTCTTAGGAGTGACAATGGTGGTGAATTCATCTCTAGCGAATTCAAAGACTTTTGCAGCGCAGAAGGAATTCGAAGAGAGCTCATAGCGCCTCATAACCCACAACAGAATGGGGTCGCTGAGCGAAAGAACATAACGATCGTGGGTGCTGCACGGGCGATGTTGCATGATCAGGGCCTTCCCATACACTTGTGCGCTGAAGCATGCAATACTGCAGTTTATGTGCAAAACCATTGTCCTCACAGGATACTTGGCATGAGTATACCCGAAGAGGTGTTTTCTAGTAAGAAGCCTGATATTTCTCATTTGAAGATTTTTGGCTCACTTATTTACATTCATGTGATGAAGGATGCCAGGAAGAAGCTGGAGCCGACCGCAGAGGTTGGGATATTTGTGGGGTACACTGATACACCCCACAACTATCGTGTGTATTTTCCAGTTCTTAGGACCATCGTGCGACGATCAAGTCGATTCCCGAAAAAGCCATGAAGTGTTCGCTTGAGAGGGAGCCACACTTGCATGCAGATGAGGAGCTATTAGTTCCTAAGGATAAGCCTCAAGATGTGGATCAGCCACAAGAGGAGGTTCATGGAGTGGAAGAAACTACTCATGCAGCGCCAACCATCAGAGGGAAGAAGCGCACTACAGAAGCTGAGCGACTAAATATTGATGCAGAGAAGATTGTAGGAGCACCTACATCACAACGCAGAAAGAGACAGTCACCTGACCGATATTCTGGATACATGGCTATGATGAGCAAGTGTATCGTGACAGAGCCATCCTCTTTCGAGGAAGTTGTGGAGGACCCTGCATGGGTAGATTCCATGGTGGAAGAGTATGATTCGATTGTCAGAAACAATGCATGGGAGATTGTCCCAAGGCTGGAAGAGAAATCAGTGGTAGGTTCGAGATGGATCTACAAAGTGAAGCAAGCAGCTGACGGGAGCGTCGAGAAGTACAAGGCAATATTCGTTTCCCGGGGCTTCTCACAGATTGAGGGGATCGATTATGAGGAAAACTTTGCACCTGTTGCAAGGTATTCTTCCATGTGGATGATTCTTGCTCTCTCAGTGCAGATGGGGTGGCACATTCATCAGATGGATGTGAAGACTGCGTTCCTCAACGGAGTGATTGAGGAGGAGGTGTACATAGAGCAGCCCGAAGGTTTTGAGATCTACAGTAGCGAGTCACATGTGTGCAGGCTCGAAAGAGCGTTGTATGGGTTGAAACAAGCACCTCGTGCTTGGTACACATGGATTGATAGTTATTTCACCGGACTTGGTTTTACTAAGAGCGAGGCAGATCCCAACCTGTACCAGATAATGGTTGAGGGTAAGTTGCTGATCATTATAATTTATGTAGATGATTTGATATTGACCAGTGATGAATAGTTGATACTCTCATGCAAGGCTGATCTTGCAAAAAAGTTTGAGATGAAGGAATTGGGCCTCCTTCATTATTTCGTGGGATTGGAAATTTGGCAGCGCAGTGATGGATTGTTTGTGTCTCGAGGTAAGTATGTCCGGGAGATACTAGAGAAGTTTAACATGTAAGGATGCAAGCGTATCGACACTCCTCTTCCTGGTGGATGGAGGAAAGAGGATGCTACATTGGCAGAGGTAGTGGATGCCACTATTTACCGACAATTGGTGGGGTCGCTTATGTATCTAGTCAATACACGACCTGACATATGCTACACTGTTAACCAGCTTTCACAAGCTATGGTTAAGCCTACCAAGCTCTTTTGGAAGGCAGGCAAGCATGTATTGAGATATCTCAGAGGCACATCGGGATATGGATTATGGTATAGACAGTCGGATGAGGTGAAGTTGTGTGGCTTCACGGATGCAGATTGGGCAGGGAGCCCAACGGACAGAAAGAGCACATCTGGAGGGATTTTCAGTATCGGGTCGACAGCAGTTTCTTGGTACAGCAGGAAGCAGAGATCCGTGGCACTCAGTTCAGCAGAGGCCGAGTATATGGCAGCGAGTTTGGCCGCATGCGAGGCTATATGGATGAGGAAGATCCTGGTCGGGTTGTTCGGTTCACACTTAGATCCTACTGTGATATATTGTGATAATCAGAGTTGCATCAAACTCTCGGTTAATCTAGTATTTCATGATAGATCTAAACACATTGACATCGAGTATCATCATATCAAATATTATGTGCAGCGAAAGATCATGTTACTTTCATACATTCCCACGGAGGATCAAGACGCTGATATCTTGACGAAGGCGCTCACCAGGAGAAAATTCGAATACCACAGGGGCAGGATTGGGGTGGTAGATAATACCTATCTTTTTGAGAGGGAGTGTTGATATTGCAACAAGATGATGAGCTTAGTGGAAAGAAGTCGCCTTCACTAAGTGGGCCCACAGGCTATTTTTGGCGCAAAGTCTATTTTTAGACTATGTCTATTTTTAGACATATGGATCATATTCTATGAGTTGCAGGATGCTATTTGTGGATGGTTGGTCAAGTTGGAAAAATATATGGACTTCTATTTTTAGACATATTAGGTGGAATCTATTTTTAGATTGTCAGTCTAAAAATAGATATGTCAAATATTATTAGCTCTTAATAATATTTGGAGTATAAACATTATCTTATTCTCTTGGAGCACCTCAGTTAAGTGCACAGATGTGGCACAGGAGCTGACAGAAGGAATTACGCTATTCCTAAGGGTTAAGTGGAGCTATTTCATGGAGATTTCAGTTAGAACTCATGTGACAGAGTTTGGTGGAGTTATTGAGGTAGTTGGTGGAGTTGTGTTCAGTTTAACTCAGTTAAACATAGTTGAGCTAGTTGTATCTAGTCTAACTGATTGATACACTAGTGACAGTGGTGTGAATTAATTATTAATTAATTCACTAATTATTAACTCATTAATCAACTGAAGAATACATCAGTTAACTACAATGCATGGACAGTTTCAGTGGAGACCAATGAAGAGGTAGGTGAAAGAGCAGTGTGACTATAGTGTTGCATGATTTGCAACACACAATGGTTGGAGATGCCAATGAGGATTGCGTGAGCAAGGCTGGACCAATTCAAGTTCATTCAAATCCATTCTTTAGTAGTGATTGCGCAGTAGAGGCAGGCTAGCAGGTGGCAGAGATCGGGGCATGGGATTTGCTAGATCGAACCTGATTAGTGTGTAGCAATTGGAGATTGTACTGAGAGCTTGTGAGGAGCTTTGTATGATGATTGTTACATGATCTCTATGACATATAATATATAGATAGTTGGGGGTTTTCAGCTTTAAGCTTTCCCATAAATTAATGTGTTCATATGTGTGAATTTTTATGGTTTTAATGTGTGCATGCAATTGATTTTATTTCCGCAAGTAATGATCAATAGTAGAAGAGATTATGTATTGTGCATGAAGTAAAATAGTGTGTGATTAGGAGAATCTCGGATGTATAATGCAATAGTTATATAATTTCTACATCCCCATTTGGATCATCTCCCACCTCACACCCCGATCGGGGAACATTCATGACTTTTTGAAAATAACATTTAAATATATTTAGAAATGATATTTATGAAATTTAAAATATATATTTTAAAACATAAAAAATATTAAGAAACAAATAGTAAATATATATTTAATTATATATATATATATATATATATATATATATATATATTCCACTTAGCAATAAGCATATATGATTGTCTACACCAAATATCAATGATTATGTAGTGATTTTACAAAATTTTCTAATTCTTTATTTATGAGAAAGATTCTATTTACCAACACTACAATTCAAAATTTCTTGTATCAGTAGACTCTAACAAACTACTTATATAATAAAACACAAAATAATACATATCTAGATTGGATTGCATGTCACACTTTTTGTTGCCACTAAGTGTGCTATTATAGGACGCTTTTCTTCTTTATTACTATTGTCCAAACTTCTTTCGTTTTTGTATAATTCAATGTTGCTCATTTTATTCCTAGTTTACCTTGATATAAAGGTTCAGGGTATTCTAAAGTATCCTCCTCTTTTTCCAATCTTCCGATTTCACCATTTTCCTATGACTAAGTGAGATTTCTGCTTCCTGATCTAGATCTATGGATTAGCAATTTCCTCTTTAACTGAATCCTATGGCACCACATCTTACTCTTGAGATGGAATTTACCATATTTAATTTGGTTATCTTTTTAGCTCATCCATGGGCATTACAAGTCATTTGACTCATCCTTGCTAATAATTTGATGTTTTGTCTTAGAATCAACTCACCAGGTTTATTTTCATTGGCGCTTGCTAGCTTTCCTTTAGCCTTTTCAAAGAATATGTTTCTATATGCCCAATATCAAAAGAAACCCTACAACAAAAATACAAATTTTCATAGTCCATTTTTTTAGACTAGGACAAGTTTTGACCTGTCAAGGCTATTTATGCTAGAAAGCCTTTCTTGAGCTCATTTTAAGTTATATTTGGACATAAGTTATGATATTTTAGTTCTTTTTTTGTCACTTTTGTAACAAAATTTTCCAAGCACACTTTCAATTACTCGAAGATAGGGTATACCCCAAAGGTGTAGAGGTAAATTTGGAAGTCTAACCCATACTGGAGCTAAGGATATAATATTTATCAATAGATTAAAGGATGGGGGCCTAGTTTTCATGCATAATTAATATTTCCCTCAACACAAAGGAACTAATTTCACTATCAAATCTACTCAATGTGTCTCTTACATCTCAATGGCCACTAGCTTGAGTGACCTTGCTTCCTTGCCCCCTTCATTGGTTCCTATATAGCCACCTTCAATGATCTGATCTCTGATGGGCCGAAGTTATAGAAGATGAATCCCTCATTCTTTGTCAAAAAAATTGAGGATATTTTGAAGGTATAAATCAATGTTTCTCAGTACAGAACAAGGGCTCCTCTGCTTGCAGAACAAGGTTTATTGGGCTAGTACATGGGGACCTAGCCTTCCTCGTGCTCCTTGAATAAAAGTGTAAATAAAACTTTTTAATCATTGATAAAGGGCCAATTTTCCTCTTATTTCCACGGGAGAGGGTTTTATACCTTATTCTTTGAGAATAAGGAATATTGGGACTTGATCTTCAAAAGTGACCAGGCTTATTTCATGGGTGCCCAAGGTCTCTATTTAGATCAATGGAACTCAAATTTTAACTTGGAATTTGATCCATGTGGATATTTGTGGCCACATGCCTATTCCACTGGGACCCCCACCATTGTTTATTTCATTTTTTTAGGTCCTGAACTTCCAAAGCCGTTTTGAGGCCCTAAACGACGTTTTTGGGAAAATCGGGAGCAACATGGGAGTTCCATAAATGTTTCTCACTCAAAAGTTTTATTCCAAGAAAGATATTTATAATAAGGTATTGAGCGCATCAAACAAAGATCATATGCCAAAGTTACGTCATCGGGAAGTTGACGTACCAATTTACCCAAACGGGGCCCATAGTTTTGGCACTTCATCTCCTAGGGTTAGTTTTTTGGATATTTAGGGTTCTCCATTGTTCCTCAATAATAAATAGGCCTTTTAGCCTCATTGTAACATAGTTCAGAGGCATGTACCTGCCACATCTCTTCTCAGAGATAAGCTACCATCCCCTTAGCTATTTTATTTCCATGATGTCTATAAGCATATTTGAGTCATTTGATTTTAATGAAATGAAGTTTTATTTCCGCTGCATCTTTGTATTTATGGTTATATGTGTATTATTTTACGTTCCTGCATAAATTCGGATCAGAATGTGATGTTCATTTATTAGTTTTGGTCTAGGTTAAACTCTTTTTCCTTCCTCAACATTGCTGGAACAACACCACTTTTAAAAAAATTGGAAATTCCTTGGGTAAGTGTATTGATCATGCCAAACCACAAGAGGGTTTTTTTCTCAATGTTTCAAGGTTTGTTTGGAATTATATCTAGACAAAGGGATTATGACTGCAATAAATATCAACTTGGATATATGTTCTTGTATCCAAGAGGTGGATTATGAACAACTTCCTTTTAAGTGCAAGGTTTGTCATGAGTACATATACTTTATTAGAAGCTGCAGAAACAAGATCGAGGAGAAAAAAAATATAAGAGGAAGAACTATATTAATGGAAACAATCCAAAATGCGAAGAGGAGCATCCAAAAAGAAAAACAACCAACTGTGACAGAGCGATCCACCATGGAACAAGAGAAAGGGCGTGGCCTGTCCAACCCAAGCAAGCTGCAAAAGGAAGATTGAGGAGAAAAAAAATACAAGAGGAACAACAAGATTAATGGAAAAAACCAAAAAGTTGAAGAGGACTATCCAAAAAGACTAACAACCAACCATGACAAAGAAATCCACCAGGGAACAAAGGCAAGGGCACAACCTCTCCAACCCAAGAAAGATCAACTCTAGGAGAAGGTACCAAAAATCAAGGTGCAGCGAAGGCTAATAGCAATAGTTTTGAAGTGCTCAACCTCGTCAAAGAGGAAGGAAATATTTCATCTGTTATGAAACCAACTCACAAAATAGAAGAAAATATAGATCAATGCCTTAGAAATCAACCTCTTTGAGAGGGAAACCTCCTTTGCATTACATAAATGAACAATTCTTGGATGACACAAATGAAAAAAACTTATTTATGTATATAGGAGTCCATGGGGTCACAATATAATCCTAGCCGACCTAACAATAATAATGTAAGGGCAAAACAATAACAAAAGTGGGCTATTATGGGGCACAATAATAACAATATGGGGACTATAGGGGTACAACAATAACAATAAGGGGGCTACACTAACAACAATAAGGGACTACTATAGTAATATAGGTCCCTAACATGCCCCTATCCTTCAAACAAGTGTTTCCCTTAATGCTTGAGTAGTTATGGATGCTTCTGTATAAAATTCTCATCCACCCATGTGGAATATTCAGTGGGTAATTTCTTCCACTTGATGATATACTCTAAAATTTATCAATTTCGTAGTTGTCAAGTTCTTGTTTCCGTGACTACTTCAGGTTCTAATATTATTTTTTCATCCTCATCAAGTTTTGGAAATATTGTTTGAACTGGAAGTTTTTCACCTATAACCTTCTTTAAGCATGAAACATTGAAAACTAGGTGCACTCGGGAAGATGCAGGAAGCTCCAGTTTGTACGCCATAGTACCAATCTTTTGCAACACCTTTTAATGACCATATTACTTCGGCGATAATTTATTATCCTTCTTAGCTTTCTTGATGGGAATTTGTTTGTATGGTTGTAGTTGTAAAAATACCCAGTCGCCTACATAAAAAAATTTCTCGATGTGATGTTGATCTGCGTGTTGTTTCATTCGATTATGTGCCAAATTTAGTTTATCCTTTAAGAGTTGGAGAAATTTTTGTTGATGTTCAATGTGATCTTCCACTATGTGACCCTTAGAATTTTCTCTGAAATATGATGTGATGGATGGCGGATGATATCCATAAAGTGCCATAAATGGGGTCATTTTTGTTGTAGTGTGGAAGGAAGTGTTATACCACCATTCAACGAGAGGTAACCAATTGACCCATTGTTTTTTTTTATCAGATACAAAGCAACTAATATATCCTTTCAAACATTTGTTCACTATCTCAGTTTTCCCATCATATTGAGTATGATAAGATGAACTATAAGCTAGTTGAGTACCCAAACAAGAAAGTAATTTCATCCAAAAATTTCTAGTGAAAATGGGATCTCTATCACTTACAATAATCTTTGGGTTTCCATGTAGCTTTTGAATTGTTTCCATAAATGCAGTAGCAATTGTACTCCTTTTAAATGGATGAGTTAATGCACAAAAGTGTGCATACTTGGTAAGTCTATCAACTGGCACCATGATGACACACTTTCCTTTGGAATTAGGTAAACCTATGATGAAATCCATTGAAACCTCCTCCCAACATTGATTTGGAATGGTAAAGGTTGTAGGATACTTGGGGTCTTAATTGTCTCAACTTTATTTTGCTCACAAACCAAACATTCCGTCACAAACTTTTGAATATCATATTTACGGAAATCCCAAAGAAATTCTTTCTTCACCCCATGGAAATTTTTTAAAAATCTCGGGTGCCCTCCTAAGGGAGAGGTGTGCAATTCCAAAATAATCTTTTGTTTTTGTTGGGAATTATTACAAAGATATAAGCGATATTTTTACCATAAGGAATCATTTTTCCAACTAAATGTATCATATGTACTGGGATATTGCTACAACTTTTGAATAAGTTTCCATACTTCTTCGTCATTCTTTCATTCCCCCCTTGCTTCGGTTATCCAATCTGGTTGGATAATAGAAATGGCACAAAGAAATGTTTTAACATCCTTATCCTTTCTTGAGAGTGCATTTGAAAAAAAATTTAGCTTCCCTTTTTTGTATATGATTTCAAATTCATAACCCAACATCTTTGTGACCCATTTTTTCTTCTCTTCTGAAGATAGCCTTTGCTCCAAAATGTATTTAAGACTATCATGATTATTTTTTACCTTGAAGTGCCTTCCCATTAGGTAAGGTCACCATTTCTTTAATGCATGTAGTATTGCCAACATCTCCCTCTCATAAATAGCTTTATGTAAATACTTTCCTTTGATTGGACAAATTTCAAAAGAAATGGGTCTTCCTTCTTGTATTAAAACAACACCAATTCCATTTCCTGAGGCATCACATTCCACAATAAAGGTTTTTGTGAAGTCTGGCGTAGTTAAGACCGATGCTTGGCACATTGCCTCTTTTAGATGTTCAAAGGCCTTAGTTGCTTCAGGAGTCCATGAAAATGCATCTTTCTTCAATAATGTCGTTAGAGGTGCTTCTATTTGCCCATAATTATTAAAAAACTTGTGATAATATCTTGTTAACCCGAGAAATCCTCGCAATTTCTTTATGATTGTGGGGACTTTCCATTCCTTAATGGATTTAATTTTTTAAGGTTTTCCTTAACATCCTCCTGAGATACAATATGACCCAGATGTTCCACCCCTTGTACTCCAAAGAAACATTTGGAGGTTTTTGCATATAATTGTTTCTCCTCCAATAGTTTGAGCACCATGTCAACATGTTGAACATGATCCTTCCAAGACCTGATGTAGATTAGTATATCATCAAAAAATATTAACACAAATTTTCTAAGGGTTTGAAAATGGAATTCATCAACCCTTGAAATGTAGAAGGTGCATTGGTAAGGCCAAAAGGCATGACCAAAAATTCATAATGACCCTCATGAGTTCGAAATGTTGTTTTCGGAATGTCTTCATTCTTCATTCTAATTTAATGATATCCTGGATGGATATCCAACTTGGTGAAATAAATTTCTCCATGTAATTCATCAATCACATGAATGGGAAATTTATCTTTAATAGTGACCTTATTGAGCTCCTTATAATCCAGACACATGCGCCATGATCCATCCTTCTTGTGCACCAATACTACTAGAGCAGAAAAAGAACTTTGATTAGGTTGAATTATACCAACCTATAACATTTCTGCAATCATACGTTCAATTTCTCTCTTTTGGACATAAGGATATCTATAAGGCCTAATGTTTGGAGGAACACTTCCTGTAATCAAATGAATATCATGATCATGATCACGAATAGGTGGGAGTCCTTTGGGAGTTTCAAACACCTTGGAATGATTGTCCAAGACTTTTTGTAAATCTGGAGAAATAGATTATTTTTATGTTGGAACTTCTAGTCAGAATAATTGTGCAATGACACCTCGTTGTTATTTCTTCAAAAGCTTTGCCATGACATTAGATCTTATTATCTTTCTTGGTTTCGTTACCGACCTAAAAATAATAATGTAAGGGCGCAACAATAAAAATATTGGACTATTATGGGGTACAATAATAACAATATGGGGACTATAGGGCTACACCAATAACAATAAGGGGGCTACACTAACAATAATAAGGAACTACACTAGTAATATAGGGCTCTAACACCATCCAGAATTGTCCCTCCCTCTCTTGTGAAGGACTCCAAAGCCTCTTCTAGTCTTCACAAGGATGGAATTCTGCCCCTTGAGGATGCCCCTATCAATGTGACAGGATAAATCAACTCTTCCTCATTTGAGGGTGAGCTACACTCTTCTAGTATGGCTCGAAATGGACCATCCCTTACTAGTTTGATTGATGAAAGATTAGAGACAAAGAAAAATAAGGAACAATATCACATTCATCGTAAGGTGGGAAGAAAAATGAATAGATAGGTTTGAATCAAAAAATTTGAAAAGGACAAAGAATTGGGAAGATAAGGTATTATGAATAGACACATCATAGGGATATAACATACAAGGAAAGGAAGTAGTTTAGGTCCAAATAAAGGGGCCGCAAAACCTAATAGTGAATGATGAAACTAAAATCTTGGAATTGCACGGGTTTAGCGTCAAATAAAATAATGCTAGAGCTTAAATCATTAGTTCAAAAAGGAAATCACCATGTTATCTTGGTCTGGGGGACTAAGTTGAGATCTCTGGTCAATTTTTCGGCCTTAAATATGAAAGGTTCATTAGTTCCAACAAATTTAATGTTAAGTGTCCAGACATATATGATCTAATGGATTTGGGGAAATATGTTGTAATCAAGGATTATATTTTGAAATAGGCTATATGTACTTCAAATTTTGTTTAATTTTGGGGATCTATTAGAAGGTATTCACCTCCAAAGACATGTATATGCTTCGTATCATTTGTATTCCTATTTGGAGGATAATTTTGTTAAAAGAGTTTGTAGATGTTATTAAAGATGGAAGAAAGTCATAATGTAAATCCCAATGTACAAGTGTGATCCAGGCACATATTTTTCAATTAATACAAATATTCTCATTATTGTGAAAAAAAATTCACTATTGAATCCATGTAATTGGAAATATCAAACACCACAATGAAAAACCCCTTTGCATAAGGGAATATAAAAACTTATTATTTTATCTCAAGTTGCCACATGTTTGAAATCTATTTGTGCAAATTTATTAGGTGTGTCCAAACACCATTGAATTGGAATATCTTTGCTTTTGTGCTATATTGGGATTCCTTAGAGATGGAATATTCCCCTACAGGTGTAGCGATAGTTGGAGCTTCATAAACCAACAAACAATTAGATGAATTTTACAAATATATCTAAAAGAAGCCTTACCCAAATTTTTGTTCAAGGGAGAAGGAATGCTAGCTCCCACAAAAAGCTCAAGGAAGACATTCATATTAGCACCAAATTCATTAAGAATGAAGCGCACAACCATCATAGTGGAAGATACCAACATATTTGAATCAAATTCATAGAGAGAAGTGCAACAAAGAGAATTCAACACCATAATAACTAGAGCATAGGAGCGAGAAGTAGAAGAAGAGGTATATTCCATACCAAGCCTAGTCATTGAGGTGAGTTAAGGGTGCCTTACATGTGAGGCTAGGTTTGAATCCTAGCCAACATCGTTGAAATCTATCATATACATGTTTTAATCATCAATACTTATCCTACATTTTTATGTAGCTAGTTGAATAATAAGTTTAAAAAATAACTACAAGATTTAATAAAATCACTATATAAATTAAAAATAACTTAAAATATATATAAATAAATTATTTATATGAAGAAAAAAAAATTACTATTAAAAGGGAATGAAAAGAGAAGGAACTTATATTTAATAATTAAATATAATTTATATGGTAAACTAAAATAACAAAATTTAAATTAAAAGATAGGTTAAAAATTATAATTGGGAAGAAAAAAAATAAAAAAATCCAAAATAATAATAAATAAATAAAAGATAAAATCATAAAAATAAATCAAGGTAAATTTAGAGTTTTTGTTATATATATATATATATATATATATATATATATATATAATTGGAATGGGATTTTTTTAGAGAATTAATGACTTTGAAATATTGGCTGTAAAGATTACAGCATATACAACTATTTCATAAATTCCATAAAAATCCAGTTACAACATGCCACCAAATCACTCGAAATAAGATTCTTTAACATAAAATAATATATATAGAATAAATAAAAGTTGAAGTTTATAATATAAAATTAAAAAATAAATAATAAAATTATTTTCATGGAAAAAATCATAATTTTATTCAACTTGAAACAAAGAGCAAATTTACATTTTGTAGATTCATAACGACTAGGGTAAGGTAGTGAAACCATGTGCAGCTTCCTCTAGTAGCACAACCAACAATGTAGCCAAATTTCTAACTTTGGAGAAGGGCCTTCAAACAAAAAAAGAGATAGGTTTGGTAAAATCCAAATCACTGGGGATTCACAAATTGCAGTATTTATGTTGCAGAAACTTATAAATGGTTCCCCGCTTGACAAGATTGCATCCATATGGAGGCTTGAGATCATCATTGAAAGAATCTCTTCTCATTTATCTTCTTACGACTAAGTTAATCATTGAATACGTGAGACGACAGGGAATCAAACGACACACAAAATAGAAAACTGGGGAAGTGATCACCAAAACCAGAAATTGCTCCATGATTGGCCGATCAACTTTAGGCTCCTTCATCTAGAAGAGATCTGCCATATCGTTGGCAATGAGGAGTGTTCCCCGATGCGGGTGTCTGATCCCAAGGAAGCACAGGTGAAACCACTGACGTGCAGGCTATGACAATGGGAATACAACATAAGGATAGGAAGGCAAAGGATCTTCCCTCTCGCGTTGTGTATCCGGATATGTTAATTTTGTTTGCACATGCGTCTGATATGGTAGCATGGGGAAGACAATGGAAAATTGGAAACTTAATGAAGAAGGTAGCGAGAGACCTTAGGTATTATGAGAATGCAGGGGTGATGATATAATGTTCAGTGGAGAGTTATTTCTTTCTATGGGTGGGCACCAGGCTTCTAGAGGAGGCAGAGTGGTGGCGTAGGTTGAGTAACTGGAAATTCCAAGGGGTGTGGTGTTAGTGGGAAACTAGTTCACCGATTGAGGGAGGTAAGCTGGTGTGGCTCGTTCTCTGTGTCCTTTTTCATTGGTTTTGGTCTGGTCACCAAGCAAGTAGGCTTGACCCTCTCCCTTTTCAATCCAAGTACGGTGGTTTGCAGTCTCTTCAAATCAAGCAATCATTTGTGCGGTGTTTGTTCTGTGTACCGTCATTGTGGTGTTTTGGGTTTTTTAATGCCTGGGTCAACCCTTGTTTTAGGGGGTGCATTCTGGTTTTGATATTCGTTCTTATTGTCTAGGTTCAAATAGAAAAGCTTGTTGTTTCTAGTTTGGCCTAGCTTGGGTTAAGTGTGGAGATGTTCTCTTCTGGGAGCTTGGTGGTCTTAGTGTTTCTGGGGTTCCTCTTTCCTTGGCTGGGGTTTGACAGAGGTTCAAGCTGAGGCGATGGTTCTTGCTAATGCATATATGGAATTTGGGTATTATTGTTCTGTGGGGGTGCTCAGGACTCGATTCTTCACCTTCTCTCAGGCTTTGGATGTGCTCTGTTGCATCCTTGTTACTCTGAATTTGGTGTAAGGATTCAGCCGTGGAGAAGCCCATTCTGTTTTAGGCTTTCTCCTATTCCAATTCGATCATGTCCAGCTTGTTTATGTATAGTGGTTTCTGCGAGGTTGGTTTTCTGTTGGGTTTGATTGTGGGAAGGTAGTGCCTTCATAAGACATGCATGTTCTATGGGTTGGTTTGGTGGTTTTTAGCTTGGATATGTGGGTGCGCAATGAGGCCAACTCCGAGATGTATGAGGGCTAAAATTCCCCTTTCTGCATCATCGCCAGAGTGGGGGTGGGTTTATAGGGGGTAGGTATTAGGAATTATTTGGTGTGGTAGTGCAAGTTCCTCGTGAGGTGGTTGTGGGAGCAGTGGCCGTAGGCGGATATAGGCTTCCTGGAGTCATGGTGGAAGCATTCGGGGTCGTGGTAGTCAACGTAGTTTTGAAGGCATGGTTAGGCGTGCACAAGCTATCCCACATAGTCGTCCCAAGGCTCAACATAATTTGGTAAAATATTTGCAAGATATTTTGGAGGCACAAGATAGGACTCTTAAATAAGAACATGAAGTTTTGATGGAGATTCTTAACTAGCTACAATATTTTCAATGTCACATCCGTGAAAGAATGGTGGTGATCTGGTTGGGGTTGAATCTTCTCACTAAAATGGTAGACAAGCTAGAAACCTGGCTAGCTCATTTTGAGTAGCATGTTAGATGTTCATATCCCCTCCTCCCCCTCCAAGGACAGAGCCAGATAATCCATCTTTTGTTACTTCAAATGATTAACCGTGGTGATAGGTGTTTTGTTTATTTTGAATGTATTTTGGTGCTTTTGGCCTTTCAGGCTCTAGAGTACTCCCCTTATTATTTGTTTTCTTGTATGTAATGCCTAGCTAGCATTGGTCAACAAACTTGGTTGCGATGAGACCATTTGTTTTTTGGTATTTATGTACTCATTTTTTTATTAATGAATAGAATATTGACTTACAATATATATATATATATATATATATATATATATATATATATATATATATATTTAGTATATACTGAAATCCTTCAGTCATTTTAGTCTTTCGATTTGTGAAAAATAAAAAGAGAATCTATAAACATTACATAAAATAAGTCGAAGTTAGGTATGATAAAAATCCCCTAACTTCTCCTTTTGTCCTTTCTTTTTTTGTACCTTTCGCCAACACCCATGGTTGGGATCAACCAATACCATTGCCAGTTCATTTCCAGCTATTTGTGAGGGAATTTATTGGTTTGTATATGATCCCTCGAAGATATGAGTCTCTTGATACCCCCATGCCATTTTTTTTGTGTGTTTCCTCTTTCTATTATTTTAATTCTTTGATCACTATTAATTATGTACCCTTATGAATATGGGTTGTAGTTCCAGCCTGAGTTAAAATCCCCCCTTTTGCTTGATTACCTTGTTGGGCCCGAGCATCTGTATTTGGATAGTTCACCATGGTTTCTTATTCTTATTCTTCAAGGTGAGGATTAGATACCTGCTATCCCTTTGGCTTTTGTACCTGCCTCTTTTTCTTTTTTTGGAACTTTTTTTCCTGTGGGCGTGTATTATGCAAGTGTCCCATTTGAAAAAAAATCGTCATATGAATGCCATGTTCTCATAATCTAATAACTGGGTCCACTAAAATTTTTGATGTTTCAACAAGATATGATCATGTAATGATTTTCTAAAATACATATCTACATAAATTCAGGCAAAAGTAAAGATGCCTTTTTTTGTTCTTTCAAGGTCCATCTTTTTTAATTTTCCCAGTGTATTTCCAATATACTTTAGTACCTTATGGTGCCAAAAAGGAAGAGGGAGATTGGATATTCTCACCCACACTAAAATTGTTGAAACCACCATATTTGTAGCATTAAAATATGGGAATCGTGGAGTAATGAAGAGTCTGACACTTCCTAGAACAATGGTGCATCATTTAGGACAAAATCTAGATCTTCCTATGTATCAAATTGAAAAATGAAAAATCATTTGGAACATAAATAAATACCACACTTGGGGTTCCAAATGGAGAAATCCCACTGGCGTAATGCATCAAATTTAGGCCATAAACCATTTAAAATGCATATAATAGAAATGTATTGAAGAACAATAAAGAGAAAATTTACCTCTAGAAGATTAACTCCCACTTATTTTTCTTGTTACCTTTGATCTACAATGTATGGTACCGGATTGTTTAGAATATGATCTGATGGGATGTGAACATTCCCTTATACTGCATCCTTAAAAGATATTGATCCAGTAGGTTTAGAGCTTTGGGACCCACCACACCATCACACTGTCTCAAATTTAATATGATAGTGGAGTTCTACCCAATGCCATAATCATTCATTTGGATGGATTCCTGTAGCACTTTCCCTTCATATAAAAAAAAATTGAGATATTGCAGGAATACCAACTCTATTTTGAATTCTCAACTTCAAATTTTCCACTACATTCGAGCCTCTGATCTAGAAATGGAGGTATTTTCATTGTGATTTTGTATTAAAATATGATATGATTCTTTCTCCATATCTTCCCTCATTTTGGCATAATCCAAGAGGAAAATATGGTGGGTATTCCTATGACTAGAATACTCCCTCATAGACACATGCCTCTTTAGATATGCAACCCCCAGATCAACCATAAGGGACTACTCCTTTGACATATTTCAGACCCAAGAGGAAACACAAACATAGGATCCCTCCATACGAAAAGAAATATGTTCAATGAGCATCCCCTTAAGGCACACCTGACTCAACCCTCCCATACAAGCCACACCTCCATCAAAGAGAACTGATGATAAATCCCACCGCGTCCCCTTCTTCCATTCATAGTCGACATCATAGTAGGAATTGAGTCCATTATGAGTATTTTGAGCCTGGGTTTTCCCTTAGAGCATGCCCAAGCTTGAGAGGCTTCCACGAAGCTAGATTAACATACTTCTTCTATATCTTGGAGCTTGCATGGTATTAAGTTAAATGCTCTGCTTGGGATAACATGCCCACATCGTGGTGATTTAATGGCATAAATCCTGAGCAATATCAAGGAAACAATTGATGAGGAATTTTTGGATGACAAAATGAATGTGGAAGGACAATTATTAATCATATTTGAATGGATTCCTAGATCAAGGAAAGTGGGAACTCAATGTAGGTTGATATATAAAAGGTTCGTATCTATATTACAATTGCACAACACATAAGATTTTGACGGGAAGCAAGGAGACATAAGCGTGATTACAATTCTTGGAACAAGTAGGAAAATGGAGCCGAATACTCAAACTTCCCTCGTCAAGGAGCAATATTTTTACATTGGTAAATCGATGAAGTCACAATGGAGGCAAAGGTGAAGTGGGCACATCTGACACTCCTGGACCAAAAATGTGAATTGTTGCAAAGAAAGTGTGATAAGCTTAAGGAAATATTGGAAGCAAAATTAGTTGTATTAGACATAATATTGAAGAGTATGGAACCAGATGTCAATCAAGGAAAAACATAATCCTATGCAGACATGGAATTCAACAAGAATAAGGAAAATTAGGAATAATGAGACTTTATTTTTCAAGCACATCTGGAGCAGAGTGAAGCAACAACATCAACAAAGGACACATTTGAAGTTCGTACGTAAAGTTTAGGCTAGACATTACATTTTTTGTGGATTCATGTATTGAAAATATATTTTGTTTTTAGGTGTTTTTTGGAAGGGATTTAGAAGATATCAATATAGTATTATAGTTAATAGAAATCATAGGCAGAGGAAAGGAATTTATTTCATATGTAAAAATTATGCAACATATGATATAATTGAATATGTAAAGGTTATGGCTTTGTAACTATACTAAGTTTTAATATAAATCCCTACTTGTTTCATTAAAAAAATTAATATTTTTCTAATTTATTTTAATATATATATTTTTATGTTAATGTAAATTAATTTATTACTATTATTATTGTATCTATAAGTGCTCTACAATCTAGTATGGGGGAGATGTTGTACTGTCTGTAAATGAGTGTAAATATTTAAATGTTGTCTCAATATGGGACAAATGTTGTAATTTCTCTTAAATAAAGTGTGGAAATTTATTAATACTGACAGCATTACCGGATTCTCCTGATCTAACAAATTAGTCTTATGTTAAATACAAAATCCTTCCACTTAATTATTTGTGGAAAATAAATTGCCAATTGCAAAACACATGAAGAAAATCAATCACACATAAACATAGTTGTTTAACAGGAAAACTTAAAGCTAAAAACCCCAACTATCATATATTATGTATATCAATGGAATCTGTAACAATCTCATACAAATATTAGTACATCAAGCTCTCAGTACAATATAGAATTGTCACACACTGTCATGCAGAAATTTGCATATCTATGCACCAATTTCTTGCCTCCTGACAACCTGCCTCCACTGCGCAATCCCTGCTGAAGAAGACCTCCGAATGAATTAGAATTGGCCTTTCCTTGACTGCGCAATCCTCATTGGCATCTCCAATGTGTGTCAGATTCATTGAATGCATCACTATAGTCACAACAGATAGTCCATCTCACTCTTTCACCTATCTCTCCACTGGGTCTCCACTGGAACTGACATGCAAGTAGTTAACTGGTGTATTTGTTCAGTTGCAAGTGAGTTATTAGTTATGAATTAATTAACTAATTAATTCACTAAACTCTCACTAGTGTATCTTCATTTAGAACTAGATACAAATATCACAACTGAGTTAAACCAAATAACAACTCCCGTAACTACTCTTCCAACTCTGTCACAACTCTGCCACTTCAGTTCTAACTGAGTCCTCCATGCATGAGTCACCAACCACCCTAAGAATTGTGTAATTCCTTCAGCCCATTGATTTTCCAAATCTGTTCACTGAAATAACGTGCTCCAAGAGAATAATTTGATATTTATTGTCGGATTATTATTAAGGGCTAATAATAATCGACATGCATTTATTTTTAGATTGACGATCTATAAATAGACTTCGCTCAATATTCTAAAAAAATAATTTCATCTATTTTTCACATTTGACCAACCATCTACAAATATCATCATGCAACTTATAGAATATGCTCACCATGTATAAAAATAGACATACACCTAAAAATAGCCTACGAGCCCCACTTAGTGAAGGTGCTTAATTTTCACTAAGCTTGTCATCTTGTTGAATCTCAACACTCCCTCTCAACAAGATATGGATTATCCTTCACCTCGATCCTACCTCTATGGTATTCAAATTTGCTCCTGTTGAACGCCTTCGTCAGAATATCTGCATCCTGATCTTCCGTAGGAATGTACTGAAGCAACATGATCTTTCGCTGCACACAATCTCTGATATGATGATACTGGATATCTATATGCTTAGATCTATCATGAAACACAGGATTAATCGAGAGTTTAATGCAACTCTAACTATCACAATCTATCACTGTAGGATCTAAATGAGAACCGATAAACCGACTAGGATCTTCCTAATCCAGATAGCCTCACATGCAGCTTGACTTGCTGCCATGTATTCTGCTTCCGCTGAACTGAGTGCCACGAATCTTTGTTTCCTGTTGTACCAAGAAACTGTTGTAGATCCGATGCTGAAAACCCCTCCTGATGTGCTCTTTCTGTCTATTGGGCTGCCTGCCCAATCTGCATCCGTGGAGCCATGCAACTCACCTAATCCATCTGTCTGTACCATAATCCATACTCAGATGTGCCCCTGAGATACCTCAGGACATGCTTTTCTGCCTTCCAAAAGAGCTTGGTAGGCTTAACCATCGCTTTACTAAGTTGGTTCACCGCATAGCATATGTGTGGTCTTGTATTAACTAAATACATGATTGAACCCACCAACTGTCGATAAAAAGTGGCATCCACTACCTCTGTCGATGTAGCATCCTCTTTCCTCCAATTTCCTGGAAGAGGAGTATCCATGGGCTTGCAGTCCTCCATGTGCAACTTACCAAGTATATCTTGAGCATACTTTCCTTGAGACACAAATAGTTCACCTTATCGCTGCCATATTTCCAATCCAAGGAAATAATAAAGGAGGCCCAAATCCTTCATCTCAAAATCCTTTGCAAGATTTTCCTTGCATGAGTGTATCAACTGCTCATCACCCGTTAGTATTAAATCATCAACATAAAGAACAATGATTAAAAGATTACCCTCCACCACAATTTGGTAAAGGTTTGCATCCGCCTCACTCTTGGTGAAGCCAAGTCCAGTGAAATAGTTTTCGATCCATGTGTACCAAGCACGTGGTGCTTGCTTCAGCCCATACAACGCTCTTTTGAGTCTGCACACATGCAACTCGATGCTAAAGATCTCAAATCCTTCAGGCTTCTCCATGTACAACTCTTCCTCAATGATCCCATTAAGGAACGTAGTCTTCACATCCATCTAATGAATGTGCCAACCCATCTGCGCTGAGAGAGCAAGGATGGTCCTTATGGAAGAATATCATGCGATAGGTGCAAAGGTTTCTTCATAATCAATCCCCTCGATCTGTGAGAAGCCCCAGGCAACAAATATTACCTTATACTTCTCGACGCTCCCATCAACAGCTTGCTTTACCTTGTAGATCCATCTTGAACCTACCACTGATTTACCCACCGGCCTTGGAACAATCTCCCAAGCACTGTTTCTGACAATGGAGTCATACTCCTCCACCATGACATCTACCCATGTGGGTTCCTGCGCTGCTTCTTCAAAAGAAGATGGCTCTGTCATGATACACTTGCTCATAAGAGCCATGTATTCAGTAAATCGGTCAGGTGACTGTCTCTGTCTACATCGTGATGTAGGGACTCCTACATTCTGTGCCGCATCAAGCTTCAGTCTCTCAACTTATGTGGTACGCCTTCTGCCCATTCTGATGTTTGCTTCTACATGAGTGGACTCCTCCACTTCATGAATCTCCTTCTGTGGCTGATCCACATCTAGAGGCTCATCTTTGGGAGCAAGTAGCTCCTCCTCTACATGCAAGTGTGGCTCCCTCTCAAAAGACAGCTTCATGGCCTTCACCTCATTGAATTTTATATCCCGTCGCACCATAGTCATTCAACTATTTGGCAAATACACACGATAATTATGGGTTGTTTCTGTGTACCCCAAAAATATCCCAACTTCTGCAGTCGACTCCAACATCTTCCTGGCATCCTTTGTCACATGAATGTAAACAGATGAGCCGAAAATATTCAAATGAGAAATATCAGGCTTCTTACTAGTAAAAGATTCTTCAGGTGTACTCATGCCAAGTACTCTATGAGGACAACAGTTTTGCACATAAACCGCAATGTTGCATGCTTCTTCCCACAAGTGCATCGGTAGGCTCTCGTCATGCAGCATAGCTCGTGCAACACCCACGATCATTCTGTTATTACTCTCCACGACCCCATTCTGTTGTGGGTTATGAGGCGCTATGAGTTCTCTTCGAATTCCTTCTTTGCTACAGAAGTATTTGAATTCGTTCGAGATATATTCACCACCATTATCGCTCCGCAGAGCCTTCACTTGCTTCCCCGACTCCTTCTTCACCAATGCTTTAAACTCATATAACTTTGAGAATGTTTGATCCTTCTTCTGCATGAAGAAGATCTAGCATCTACGATAATAGTCATCAACAAAAATAACATAATACCTGTGTTTTGTTGTTGAAGCAATCGAGAAAGGTCCACACATGTTTGTGTGAATTCTCTCTAGGATCACCAAAGCATGGTTCTTCTTCTCATGAAAGGTGGTCTTCACAAACTTACCCATAGTACATCCCTTGCACTGTTCTGACTGCGCAAGAGTAACCTTTGGAAGTCCAGTAGAAATATGTTGCAAAATCTTCAAGGCACCATGGTGAAGATGGCCCAATCTCCTGTGCCATAATTCGCCCTCATCTCGGCTCACCACTTCATCTGCTTTGCCCATCATTGTAGGGAAGACATCTACCTCCATCTTGTAGAGATTATTAACTCGAATCCCTATCCTCTTGGTTTGACCCGTTGTTTTATGTTGCAGGAAGGCTTTTCCCTCGCTGAAAACAACTTCATAACCTCTGTCCTCCAACATGGCGACCGAGACCAAGTTATTCTTCAGACCTGGAACATGCATAACATCTTTCAATAGAAATGGTTTACCTGACTCCCTCTCAAAGGTAATTGTTCCAATTTTGATCGCATTGTATCTACCATCGCCGCCCATATCTATGTGCATTTGGAGATCCTTCTCCTCCAAGTCACTACACAACTCCTTGTCTCCCATCATATGGAAGGAAGCACCACTATCAAGATGCCACACCGAACCCATTGTGCTTGAAACCAAGCATGCAATCAAAGAGAAATCAAGTTCAAATTTCGAGGCTAAGGCCTCACCAGCTGCAGCTCCAACAACCTTCTTGTTCTTCTTTTTCTGTGGGCAGTTAGTGGCTAGATGGCCATGTTCGTGACAGTGAAAACACTTCACTTTGGACAAATCCAGCTTCTTGCCTTTAGCCTCGGATTTTGGATGGGACTTATTCCCCTTCCCTTTCTTTTCTTTGGCAGCCGAAGAGAAATTATCTTCATCATCATTCTTCGATGAAGAGCCATCCCTGGTATCTGCCTTATCTCCTCCTGCACAAGATCCGACCAAAGTCACTCCCAATCTGGCAGTTTCTCCTATACAGTGACAAAGTCTTCATAGTTGTGCCAACTCTTCGGAAGCCCAAGGAGAGCCAAGCTCACCAAGTCATCATCCGCAACTGTGATTCCCACACTCCCCAGATCATCCCTAGATTGAACAAACTTCGTGAGATATTTTGGAATATTGTCGCCCTTCTCCATTTTGATTTTTCTGAGCTTATATTTCAGCGCCAACTTCCTACGGTCGCTGCTACTTTGGAAAAGATCTGTCAAAGCCTTCCACATTGAAAATGGAGTGGCTTTCCCATGAAGGCTTGACACAATATGGTATTTCTCACCTTCCAATAAAATTCTTCTTGTCTTCGCTACCTTCTTTTTCCATGCGTCAAGTAATGCAACATCGTTAGAAGTAGGCTTAGGAACATCGCTATCGATGAACTCCTTCAATCCATTATATTCAAGCACCACCTCCATCTTGTCCTTCTAGGCTATGTAGTTTGAGCTACCCTCAAGGGCATACTCCAACCACAACCCATTGAAAGCCATTTCAATGAATACTCAACTGTCGCACCAAGAAATTTCTGTAGTAAATTCGAATTGTCCACTAGCACAAAACTCAGCACCACTTCACTATTTCAATCTCCAGTTATTAACAATGCTCCGATACCATGTAGAACTTTATTAATATTGATATTATTACTGGATTCTCCTCATCTAAAAAATTAGTCTTATGTTAAATACATAATCCTTCCACTTAATTCTTTGCGGAAATTAAATCGCCAATTGCAAAACACGTGAAGAAAATCAATTGCACATAAACACAATTGTTTAACGGGAAAACTTAAAGCTAAAAACCCCAACTATCATATATTATGTATATTAATGGAATCATGTAAAAATCTCATACAAAGCTTAGTACATCAAGCTCTTAGTACAATATAGAATCGTCACACACTGTCATGCAGAAATTTTCATATCTATGCACCAATTTCTTGCAACATCGTTAGAAGTAGGCTTAGGAACATCGTTATTGATGAACTCTTTCAATCCATTATATTCAAGCACCACCTCCATCCTGTCCTTCTAGGCTATGTAGTTTGAGTTACCCTCAAGGGCATACTCCAACCACAACCCATTGAAAGCCATTTCAATGAATACTCAACTGTCGCACCAAGAAATTTCTGTAGTAAATTCGAATTGTCCACTAGCACAAAACTCAGCACCACTTCACTATTTCAATCTCCAGTTATTAACAATGCTCCGATACCATGTAGAACTTTATTAATATTGATATTATTATTGGATTCTCCTCATCTAAAAAATTAGTCTTATGTTAAATACATAATCCTTCCACTTAATTCTTTGTGGAAATTAAATCGCCAATTGCAAAACACGTGAAGAAAATCAATTGCACAAAAACACATTTATTTAACGAGAAAAATTAAAGCTAAAAACCCCAACTATCATATATTATGTATATTAATGGAATCATGTAAAAATATCATACAAATCTTAGTACATCAAGCTCTTAGTACAATATAGAATCGTCACACACTGTCATGCAGAAATTTTCATATCTATGCACCAATTTCTTGCCTTCTGATAGCCTGCCTCCACCACACAATCCCTGTTGAGGAAGACCTCTGAATGAATTTGAATTGGCCTTGCCTTGACTGCACAATCCTCATTGGCATCTCCAATGTGTGTCAGATGCATTGAATGCATCACTATAGTCACAATAGATAGTCCATCTCACCCTTTCACCCATCTCTCCACTAGGTCTCCACTGGAACTGACATGCAAGTAGTTAATTGTTGTATTTGTTCAAGTGCAAGTGAGTTATTATTATGAATTAATTAACAAATTGATTCACTAAACTCTCACTAGTGTATATTCAGTTAGAAATAGATACAACTAGCACAACTGAGTTTAACTCACTTAACTGAGTTAAACTAAATAACAACTCCCATAACTACTCTTCCAACTCTGTCACAACTCTGCGACTTAAGTTCTAATTGAGTCCTCCATGAATGAGTCACCAACCACCCTAGGAATTGTGTAATTCCTTCATCCCACTGATTTTCCAAATTTTTTCACTGAAATAAAGTGCTCCAAGAGAATAAGTTGATATTTATTGCTGGATTATTATTAAGGGCTAATAATAATCGACATGCATCTATTTTTAGGTTGACGATCTATAAATAGACTTTGATCAGTATTCTGAAAATAGAATTTCATCTATTTTTCACATTTGACCAACCATCTACAAATAGCATCCTGCAACTTATAGAATATGCTCACCATGTCTAAAAATAGACATACACCTAAAAATAGCCTGCAGGCCCCACTTAGTGAAGGTGCTTAATTTTCACTAAGCTCGTCATCTTGTTGAATATCAACATAAAGCATTAGATCAAATGATAATAATAATAATAAAACATAATGTCAGTTTAATTAAAAAGTAATAATAAATAAAAATAATAAATCGATTCAATTCAATTTATTATATTCTAATTTTACATTTATTAATAAATTATAGTTTTTCTTACATGAAAATATCATAATATGCATATCACATTAAAATAAATTTAAATAATAATGTTTTGTATTCGTACCCATGAAGTTTTAGAACAATTAATAAACATATCACCACTTTTTTTTCAAACAAAACAGAAACTTTGTATTCAAAATCTAGATTTCATGACCAAAATTATTTTACATCATTTCAACAAAACTTTCTTTAGTCTTAGCAGATGCTTCCACATTCTAGTACAACCACAAAACTATTTTATTTCTCCTATTAGACCTATACACTGTGAGAAAACACTTAAATTTACCATAAAGCCAAAAATATAGTCCTAATACCAAAATAAAACGACAAATCTCAAGTGAGCATTATCTGAGATTGGAATTCCCCTCATCCTACGACAAAGTCACCAAATCCTCCATTTATTTGAAGTTATGCCACAGTCTCCTCTAGAAGTCCTGTAATAATTTCCTTAACCTCTACAAATATGTTGTCACTGACGAGTTCTAAATTGGAAGTGAGAAGGTCAGTCTCCATCTTCACTATTTTGTGCTCCAAAGATGCCTCCACAACCTTGAATTTTGCATTTATTCTCTCAACATTGGCAGCCTGATCCTTATCCATTAATTCCACTTGACGAGTGATTAGGTTGAGTCTCCCCATAATTATCTTGAACAAGAATTCGACGACCCTCTTCTAATGGGCCAGGTCCTCCTCGGGAGGATTCCTTCCATGACCTCCCGACACATTCATATTCACGTTCTTAAAACTTTCACTACTATTAATTTGTCACACCAAACCTTTAACTGCAGACATCACAGAGGAGGATGATGAATCCTTATATAGACCCCATCCTTCTAGTGCGCAAGGATCCATTTCTCATGCCATAATCTCATGGAGATCCTTGATTTGAAGATGCATTAAAACCATTTTGTCCCAGGGATACACATTTTGTCCCAAGGATCTGGAAAACCAATTTTGCAGTAAATTTGTAGAATAAAACTTCCTCGCCATTGGTTCTCCCTTTTTTTTCGCAGTCCTACACATTCTTTGAAATGACAGATTCTTCACACCTCCAAACACTGGTTTGGTAATCGCCTTAAACCATATGATGGAATTTCCTGGGGATCCAAGAGGATGCCATGTGTCCTTTCCATTCTCCACCTATTCTACATTATAATAATGCTTCCCTGCATCATCCCTCTAACTTCAATGTTCATTCCAAGAATAATTATTGAACTATCCACCATAACTCCCAAGAGCTCCCCACAATTTTCCATTTCTTCGACATCCTTATTCAAGTGATGAAGAGCATGATATAAGGTGTATTTATCATATTTCTCCAGTTTTTATTTAATTATTTTGACTATGGAGGTATTATTGTCAATGGAATGTACATTTAAGAACATTCTTATGACCAACATGGAGTCCCCAACTATGTTTATTCTCTTTATTCTGAGAGTGAGAGCGAGATACAAACATTTCCAAAAGGAAAAAATCTAAACCTTGTTTTTGGTGGTCATCCCCAATCCCCATGCATATTTTGTCTCCATATGTTCCTTGGGGGATGTAAAGGACCCCTCCCGCTCTTGCCTCCTGTGGAGCCTCAAGACTGCCTCAATTTTGACATGCATTTTCACTATTTTCTCCTCCTTTTTGTAACCTCCATAAGCCCAAGAAAGTATTGATTTGCACATTTTTAGCCTGGTAAGGTACCTTAATGATCTGATTTTCATATTTTAAATGTTTCTTATTATTTGGATAAAACTCATATTTAGCTACAGAATTCATGCAATTCTGTAGCTAATTTTTGTTTTTGTAGCCACCACCATTGTTTAACAAGTTCTGAAGAATGAATGAAGAGGCGAAATACATGGGAAGTTGATGAATGATCCATTCATGGATTCTATCCTATCTCCCTGTCCATAATTGAGGAAGAAAGCGCTTAATATTGTGGTCAAAGCGTCGGTCCAAGTTGTTGGGAAAAATACTGAGAGGGGGGGGTGAATCAGTATTTACAGCATATTCAAACTTTTTCTTTTTCATGCTTTAAAACCCATACGCTACTTTGCTGAATCCAACTAGCATATACACGCGGATATCCTTCATGAAACTCGCGTATACCCAGAGATCTAATTATGCCATTAGTTCTTTACTTACATAATTCCATCATTCATTTATTAGATGTTCTATAAACAGTAAACAAGTGCAGTAAGAACAGAATAATCCATCACACAAAGCATCACACATGAACACCAGGATTTTTAGGTGGAAACCCAAGTCGGGAGAAAACCACCGCTGCAGTTGCTCAACCTTCAATATTTTATTATAGAGAAAACCTATTACAACATATGTGCTGGCGCAGACTTGACCAGCACGCAGGCACCCACCTGTGCTCATTTACCAACCTCTCTTGGAAGGGAGCTTCAACCCCCTGACTCATTTACCAGCCTCTCCTGGAAGGGAGCTACGACCCCCCGATCTCGTTTACCAGCCTCACCTGGAAGGGAGCTACGACCCCCTGACTGAAGGCTACAACCCTCAGCACCACCTTAGACCACGTTTCATCAATTTTCACACTGGATCCAACAACTTCAATAGAACACCACTTGCAGGCCACATTTCATCATATTTTCAAACTGGACCCTTTCAATACTTTTAAGCATAAACATACATCACCAACAGATACTTATCAACACAGATCAGATAGCAGAAACATAGCAGAACAGATCAGATATTTCATACCCCTTGCTTCAGCAAACCCTAGTTTGCATACGCGCTTTCCCTTTACTGATGTCGCGTATATACGCGCTTCCATCCACACAAAACAGCGTATACCTCAGTGTATATTTGATTGCGCATACGCGCCTTATCTTCAGCGAAGCCGCGTATATACGCGCTTCCTCCGCGGCGAAGTAGCGTATAGATCTTTAATCATTACAGAGCAGCATACTTCATCAGATCAGATGTTCAATTCAGATTTACCCTTTTACTTCAGACAGATGCTCGTCTAGATGTTCGCCTCATCACAGATCTAGGCCTCCCATCAGCAGATCTAGTAGATACAAGTGCATTTCAGATCTAGATCCCCTTCTTCTTCATTGGTGCATCATACATTCAGATTTATCTTCAAGTGTAACCCTTTCCATTCAGATATATTTCAGAGAGAAGTATTCATTCAAGCTCAGACCTCTTGCACTCACTCCCATCCTTTGCACAATGAATTTCTTCTCCTTATATATGTTTACCCTTTTTCAATACCATGGACCAAAACAATACCATAAGCCCAAAACTACCTGGACGGGGTCAATTAGGCGGATCATTACCCAATACAATGGGTCAATACCATGGTGGTTACCCTTGGTTTTGCACTTTTTGAGCGCTTTAGCCCATACGCGACTTGGAACGTTCTTTTCCGCGTGCATACGCGACTTCCCCTAGGCAGATCCGCGTATACATAGAGACATACACTTTTCATCATACTTTGAGCACATTCTGAATTCCTTTCTTCATTGCCTTCTGTACACACTGTAGATACATCATATTTTCTTCATCAAACCATATTCTATCAAGCACAACTTCATCAAGTAAGTTGTCATCATCTTCATCAAGTGGGTTGCCTTTCAAGGACAACACTCAACATCATATTGTCAACAAACATCATATCACATCAGATTTACATCATTTACCAAGTCCATCGAATTGATATTACTTCATCGAGTGGATAGACGAGGACAACACTCTGCATCATATTTCCAACAATCTCCCCCTTTGGACTTGATGGCAACCACGATGGTGTTTGGTTACCACAACTGATAAGTAAATTGACACCATGTTACTCTCCCAATTCTTTGACACCATTATCTGCATACAAACACCATGTCACTAAAAAAAAAAAAAAGCGTCGCCATTATCTGCATACAAACACCATGTCACTCTCACTCTCCCCCTTTGACATCAAGGGCAAAGGGCGGATCAAAACCAACACACTCTCCCCCTTTGACATCAAGGGCAACGGGCGGATCAAAACCAACACACTCACCCCTTTTCTCCTCATGTAGAAGAAGCGTTCTGCAGAACTGATATATACATAAGTGACCAAGCTCCCCCTGAGATCATGCTGAATCTTCAAACATGTTTTTCAATGAAGTACATGACTCTATGAACATCCTATCACCAAAGACTCATACTTACATCAAATATCCAACCAAGTGGATTTACATATGAGACTCAACTACCCAACCAAGTGGGTTTACAAATTTGACTCAGCTACCCAACCAAGTGGGTTTACAAATTTGACAAGTCCTTACATGATTGAATATTACAATTTTACATCATGGGTCTCAACAAGACCTTTTCATCAAAATACAAGTATGACCATTTAAGACCAACACCTAGAAAATCCTCAAGAAAGAGAACATATTTTAGAACCATCATAATGCCAACAAAGCATTATACTCAGAAACGCTAATGCTCCCCCTGAATCTGTGCATCCATGCATCCTTTTCATATGACTAAGGCTCCCCCTTAGTTTGTGCATCCTGAACATTTTCACCAACAAATCATCAAGGCATCTTCATCAAAACATTAGAAACAGATTTATGAGAACTGGAACACCACCAGAGATATCAAACAGTGTCAGAGATACCAAACAGCACTGCAGCTGTGCTGAAGAGAGCTGAACCAACCAAAAATTGCCAGCAACCGACCATACGCGTCTTTATGTGTTTCAACTCGCGTATATACGCGACTGTATGTCAAGAAACCCGCATATCCAATTCAATCGCCTGCATTTAGGTAGATTTGTTCTTCTGACAGATAGAGACAACTCCAGCTTCAATTTGTGAAATTCATCTGCTTCCCTGGAACATGTGAGGGCAGATAGATAGGACAATGTAGTTGTGTCTTCAAGTGTCATCCAATGGTTGTAGCAAAGGCACATTAGTGACCAGGCCTTCAGATTCTTTGTAGCATCAATACAATCTTTCCAAGAAACTTTATCATACCAGAACAACAACTTCCCATAAGTGTCAAGCAATCATTCATGTGGTCCAACATCACCATGATCTTCAAGATTTAACATGAAGTAACATATGTAGGCAAAATATCTCTCAACCATAGTAACACACTCTGCATGATTTATTTCTGAATCAAATGACATCCAACTCATCCATGTGTGAGTACAAATGATACTTATCAACAACCAGGCCTCAAAATCTCATCATAATAATCCATGTACCAAGTTATCATCATTTGAGCATGAGTATCACAAACACCAAAGAATAAGTAATCATATTGCCAACAATGCAATCATTAGTATTCAACCTGCTGCTCCCCCTAAACCAGTGCTCTTCCTTAACTTGTGCAATCTGAAACACCTTCAACAGTAAGTTATTAGCAACCATCTCTGCATGATCTGTCCTCATTTCTGAATTATAAGACTTTCATCTCAACAACGAATTCTCTTCATTATAAAGCAACCAAGCTTCATCCATAATCTTCAACACAAGAACCCATGTATCATTTCATTATCATGAGTATAACCAGAACAATGCTAACAGTGCAATCATCAGCAGTCAGACTAATGCTCCCCTTGAACCTCTGCTCCAGATCTTCAGCTATCAGATAAATTTCCTCATCATCAATGCATACGCGTCTGTGTCAGCTGGAACTCGCGTGTATACGCGACTTTGTTTCATAGAACCCGCGTATGGAAAGTGAAATATAGAAAATTTCACACCTTCATCTCTTCCTGCAAATTTACCTTCTGTTCCTGTCTTTTCTTCACACCAGATGCTCTGTCAGAGATACATATAACCAGAATAATCAAACCAACCATGAGAGACATCATACATTGCTCCCCTTGTGACGATACATTACTAGATCTCATAATGTATCTCACATCATTCCTGCAGTCAATCAGAGAAGTAAGCTTCAGAAGCGGATGACTGCAATAGGGTCATAATTCCCTACGTTTCTGATCGGTCCTCCATCTTTTTCCAGATTTGTTTGAACTTTCTATTTGTGTGCTGGAAGTTATCCAATTTCTCATGTCTGTTCAACCTACATTCCTTTTCTACATGTCCATACTTGTTACAAGAATAACACCTCATGTGACCAGAGAAATAAGCATAAGAATCATAATGAGTATTTCTAATCTTTCTCCTTTTGCAATCAACTGCTTTATGTCCATACATGTTACATGAGAAACAATATCCCCTGAAGAAACTAGAGTACCTTTCTGAGTAGAACCTGTTTGATTGTGGCTGAAATGATCTGCTCCTGCAATTTGCTGCAACATGCCCATAATTATGACATTTAAAACATTCAACGTTCTTGAATGAATTCATGATTGTTGGTTGATCTTTTATTTCTTTCAACACTTCGGGTTTTGCATTGACATCCTCTGAATTTTTAGCACTTCCTTGTGAGCTAGATTCACCTTTAACAGTTTCATGGAAACCAAGACCAAGTTTGATAGCAGGAGACCTTTGATTACTTAAAATATTGTCCAAAGTGTTAGTACTATCTTGAAACCTCAAAAGTTTAAACTTTTCTTCTAATTTACCTTTGATAATGTTTACCTCAACCTCCAAGGCTTGACATTGCTTTGTCATGCTTTCTTCTTTCCTTCTTCCATCTTCTACTTGATCCTTCAGATTTAGGATCTCTTCTTTCAACCAATTTTCGTTTTCTTCACATGTTTGTTCTAGCTCTTCATTCTTCTTAATTGATTTTTCCAGATCTTCTTTGAGAGATATGATTTCTGCTTCAAGGCCTTCCTTTTCAAATGATTGTAGAGGTTCCTCATTTTTCTTACTTGATTCTTCTAGATCTGCCTGCAGAGAGATGATTGCAGCTTCGAGTCCTTCATTCTTCTTGCTTGATTTTTCAAGATCTGCTTCTAGTTCTTTAATTCAATTGGATGCATAAGTATGAAACCTTTGATACTTGTCCACCTGTCCATTCAACATTTCTATTTGATCTTTCATTTGAGAGGTCATCTCTTTGTAAATAGTTTCTTGCTTATTAGTTGAACTTTGTAGTTCTTCAACTTTAGTCTTGAGAGCTTCTTATAGATTCACAACTTTACTTTCACTATCTTCACTATTGTTTGCACATAGAAGAGTATTACAAGTGGCCTTCTTCTTTTCCTTCTTTGCCATGAGTATTTGTAGAGCTTCGTCAGAAACTACTGGATCCATACTGTCACTTTCACTATCATAATCTTTGCACATGCAGTTAAGTAAGAGACAAGAACAACGATTAATACCTGGTTCATCTTCTTCAATTTTTGCTATACATGATTTCTGAGGTATCTTCTTGTTTCGAGTAGCCTTCTTCTTTTGATTCTTAGCCATGAGCACTTTCAGATCTTGGTTAGAATCTTCTTCATCTTCACTAGACACTTCATCATCATCTTCTTTTGCATAATAACTCTTTCTCTTTTCAAATTGTTTCCCTTTACCATGTTTTTCTCTATAAGGACATTTAGCAGCATAGTGACCAACTTTTCCACACTCAAAACATTTGAAGGGAAGCTTACCTTTGAATCTTCCGGTACCTAGTTGGAGCTTTCTCACGAAATTCGCTTCTTCTTCATCGGATATATAGCTGGATTCTTTGACAACTTCCTTTTCCTTTCCTTTTGTAGATGCCTTAAAAGCAGCTTCTCTTACTTGAGAAGGACCTCCTTGTCTCATTTCAAAAGCGGTCAGAGTACCATGTAATTGAACAATAGTAAGCGATTGCAGATCTTGCCTTTCTTCAATAGCTGAAACTTTAGAGTCAAATTTTGAAGTCGAGGATCTTAAGACCTTTTCCACCAGAGTAGTATCAGTTATGGTTTCACCCAAATTTCTCATTCGATTTACAATATCATCCAGACGAAGAAAGAAACTGGCAACACTCTCATCACTATGCATCTTCAAATTTTCATATTCAATTCTAAGCGTTTGGAGTTTTGCACTTTTTACCTTCGTGTCTCCTTCATAGCTCAGAATGATTTTGTCCCATATATATTTTTCTAAATGTAGCTTCATCACTTTAGCAAATTCTGATTCAGACATGCTTCCTAGCAAGACATTTACTGCTTTGGCATTGGTTTCATACTTCTTCCTTTCTGCTGCATCAGTAGGAATACTTGCCGGGTATTGATAACCTTCTTCCACGATTGCCCATACATCTGCACCAAGACTTTGCAGATATGCTTTTGTACGTACCTTCCAGAATATCGGATTGCTTCCATTGAATAGAGGTGGCTTTATAGACATTACTCCTTCTTGACTTCCCATTGCGACGGATCTCCTTCAAGCGATCAAGCTTCTGCAGAAGGACCTGCTCTGATCCCAATTGTTGGGAAAAATACTGAGAGGGGGGGGTGAATCAGTATTTACAGCGTATTCAAACTTTTTACTTTTTCATGCTCTAAAACCCATACGCTACTTTGCTGAAGCCAACTAGCGTATACACGCGGATATCCTTCATGAAACTCGCGTATACCCAGAGATCTAATTATGCCATTAGTTCTTCACTTACATAATTCCATCATTAATTTATTAGATGTTCTATAAACAGTAAACATGTGCAGTAAGAACAGAATAAACCATCACACAAAGCATCACACATGAACACCAGGATTTTTAGGTGGAAACCCAAGTCGGGAGAAAACCACCGCTGCAGTTGCTCAGCCTTCAATATTTTATTATAGAGAAAACCTATTACAACATATGTGCTGGCGCAGACTTGACCAGCACGCAGGCACCCACCTGCGCTCGTTTACCAGCCTCTCCTGGAAGGGAGCTCCAACCCCCTGACTCGTTTACCAGCCTCTCCTGGAAGGGAGCTACGACACCCCGATCTCGTTTACCAGCCTCACCTGGAAGGGAGCTACAACCCCCTGACTGAAGGCTACAACCCTCAGCACCACCTTGGACCACGTTTCATCAATTTTCACACTGGATCCAACAACTTCAATAGAACAATACTTGCAGGCCACATTTCATCATATTTTCAGATTTGGACCCTTTCAATACTTTTAAGCACAAACATACATCACCAACAGATGCTTATCAACACAGATCAGATAGCAGAAACACAGCAGAACAGATCAGATATTTCATACCCTTTGCTTCAGCAAACCCTAGTTTGCATACGCGCTTTCACTTCACTGATGTCGCGTATATACACGCTTCCGTCCACACAAACCAGCGTATACCTCAGTGTATATTTTATTGCGCATACGCGCTTTCTCTTCGCTGAAGCCGCGTATATACGCGCTTCCTCCGCGGCGAAGTAGCGTATAGATCTTTAATCATTACAGAGCAGCATACTTCATCAGATCAGACATTCACCTCAGATTCAACCCTTTACTTCAGACAGATGTTCGCCTAGATGTTCGCCTCATCACAGATCTAAGCCTTCCATAATCAGATCTAGCAAATACAAGTGCAATTCAGATCTAGATCCCCTTCTTCATCATTGGTGCATCATACATTCAGATTTATCATTCAAGTGTAACCCTTTCCATTCAGATCTACTTCAGAGAGAAGTATTCATTCAAGCTCAGACATCTTGCACCACACACATCATTTGCACAATGAATTTCTTCTCCTTATATATGTTTACCCTTTGTCAATACCATGAGCCCCTTTTTCAATACCATGGGCCAAACCAATACCATGAGCCCAAAACTACACTAGACGGGGTCAATTAGGCGGATCATTGCCCAATACAATGGGTCAATACCATGGTGATTACCCCTTGTTTTGCACTTTTAGAGCGCTTTAGCCCATACGCGACTTGGCACGTTCCTTTCCGCGTGCATACGCGACTTCCCCTAGGCCAATCCGCGTATACCAAGAGACATACTCTTTTTCATCATACTTTGAGTACATTCTGAAATCCTTTCTTCATAGCCTTCAGTACACACTGTAGAAACATCATATTTTCTTCATCAAGCACAACTTCATCAAGTAAGTTGTCATCATCTTCATCAAGTGGGTTGCCTTTCAAGGACAACACTCAGCATCATATTGTCAACAAACATCATATCACATCAGATTTACATCATTTAACAAGTCCATCAGGTCAAGTATTACTTCATCAAGTGGATTGCCATCAAGGACAACACTCTGCATCATATTTCCAACACAAGTAGGAACCGGAACAAGTGAGTGAGAAGAATAAGCTTCATAATTTTCTCTCCACGTAGCAAAATAATGAAAGCAATAAAAATCACTTTTTTGTTTAGAGTTTTATACATAGTATTATTAGTCTCCAAAGGCATGAAATCCTCAAACATTTAATCCAAGACTGTTATAAATATCGGTCTTTGTAAATCTAAAACAAGTTCGATTTTATTATAATAATGTTATATCTTGAAACTATGTTTTATTAATCGAAGGAGGAAGTGTTATGGAATCATTGATGCATAACTAGTTGTGAATAGATCATAACCATTCTGTTGTGGAGGGCCCCTGCACAAAAGAGGTTTATTTGTTTAATTTTTTGTCATTTCATAGTTTGTTTCTTATACTTTCGTCGTGTTTTTCTGCATATATATATGCTTTATTTGCTATGTTTTCTATTGCAATTGATAGCATAGATGCACTCTATTTACATTTGTGCTTCGTAGCTTAAACATGTGCTTCACTTTCATACTGTAGACATATACTTTGTTTTTATTTACATTGCAAATTCTATTTTTGATTTCCATAGTATAGACAGTCAATTTTCCTATTATTATTTCATTGTTGTTACCTTCATTTGTAGAATATTGTTATCTTAAGATATACATATGCTTTTTATTGAATAGACTTAGAGATAATTTATCATAGTGGTCGGCATAGGTTGATTGAATATAACTTCAGATTTCTCATTTAGCTTAATCTATTTTCATGTAAAATAAGTTTATCATAGATTAGTTTTTTTCTTCTTTTAAACACTTCCTTTTCTTCCTTCTTGAAAATTATATTTCTCAATCATTAAAATATTTCTTTTAATAAGTTCGAATAATTTTTAATGATATCTTGTCTTAAATTTCATTCACATCAAGATTCCAAAAACATACAAAAATATTAGAATTTCTTCTTGTTTCTTAAGCTTTAGTTTTTCTCAAAGTCAATCATTAACTATTAAACAGGCTAAAATAGGATTCTCATCATAGTTTTAGATAGTTGAATTTATATTTTTCACAAATCATAATTTTTAAGTTTCTTAATTCCATTTAGGCATTCAAGATAAACACAAAATCCTAAAAACAACTTTAAACATATAAAATCAACACAATGAATTAAGTAAGAAAAGGCTTCTAGCATATATAGTGCACTTTCACTTCATAATATTACAAGCGTCGGTCGATAATTTATGATAGAAATTTAAGACATTAAATTGACTAAAAATTTTGGCGTCGTTGTCGGGGAAGTGTAAATAGGAGCCTTATCTCTTAATCTAAAAAAAAAAACGCAAAAACAACAAAAACATAAAAAATGCCATGCGTAAAGAAAGATATTCTAGAGGCATATTTGTAGCTAGAGGTAGAAGTTTGATCCCAACAACACCACTCACTCCATCAAGACCTCGTAGTGCCACACCATCCACCCAAACTCGTATTCCATTCTTATCAGGTAGACATAGACTTCCTGAGGTCTTAAGATTAGAAATTCAACCTAGAGACTCTCCAACATCATCAACTGAAGAATTTATAGAAGAAGAAGACCCTAGATCCCCAAAAAAATGAGTAATCTTTCTAACCTCTACTGGAGAACAACTCTTAGCCCAGGAGCTAGAAATCCCTAGTGAGGAAGAGGAAGAAGTATTATTTAATATACCATTGATAGAGGAACCAGAAGAATAAGAAGAAGAACAAACCATCCCAAATTTAGAATCCTATATTAGTTCTGAGGAACCTACAGTGGATGGAGAAGGGGAAGGATCATTAGGGGAATTTTGAGGTCTAAAATGGGCCTCCTAAGAAAAATGTACAACCAACATAAACTTTATAAGAACTAATAGGATTCAAAATGATGGTGTCAATCATGGGGGATGATTCACCATATTTTAAGTAAAAAGGTAAAAAGATTAAAAAATAATAAAGCTACTTTTTCAACTCCTATTTTCAACTTATCTCCCAAAGTTTTTACTCAAATTTCGAGGAGTACTCGTTGGATGCAAAATTTAATTCTCCATCCAAGGAGTACCCATGTTGCATACTTTTGATGGACCCTGCTACATGAAAAATGAGAAATACATTAAAAGCGTGATTGCAATCATGTTTTTTAATGTATTTCTCATTTTTCATGTAGCAGGGTCCATCGAAAGTATGAAACATGGGTGTTGCTTGGATAAGGAATTAAATTTTGCATCCAACGATTACTCCTGCTCGAAATTTGAGTAAACACTTTGGGAGATAAGTTGAAAAAGTATTTTTTTCTTTTAACCCTCTAAAATTTGATGATGTAATCAAATCTTATTTTATTATTTCCACTATTATTTTATAATTTCCTTAGGAGGCCCATTTTAGACCTCAAAATTCCCCTAATGAAGTACACAATGTGAATGATGACCAATTAAGACTAGGAGGAGGTGGACCTAGTATTGGAGGTGGAGGATGAGATAGAGGTAGAGGGAGGGGAGAAGAAAGAGAAGAAAGAGGAAAAGGAGGAGGAAATAGAGGAGAAATAGATCTTGTTGGATTTCCTATATTGGATGAGGATACTACTGCCACAATGAAGAATATCTCACTCTCCATCCTTCCCAATTTTCATGGATTGAGGAGTGAAGATCCTGAAACATTTCTATTTGAATTCAAAGTTTTATGTAGATCATATGACTACTTACTCGATTCTCAAAAGTTGAAATTGTTTCCTACAACTCTTAAGGATATGGCATTAAAGTGGTTCATGGGCTTAATAACACATTCTATTAGGACATGGGAAGATATGAAGAATTCATTCTTACAAAAATACAAGGACTACTGCACACCTCATAATCAGAAAGATGGAGTTTTTAAGATGATGCAAAGAGAAGATGAAAACTTGGAGGACCTAATCGAGAGATTCAATTACAATCTAAAAAAGGCTAAGATGGAAGATTTGGATGAAGATACTTTAAAATCTTTCTTGTTGAAATTTATTAGGGATGAATGGATAGACATTCTTAATATGATGGGGAAGGGAGACATTTCTCAACTATCATTCCCTGACATCTCTAATTTATGCATACATATTTCAAGAGGAAAGTCAAGAATTGGGAGGATTTCAAGAGATCATATTCTCTCTAGAGTTAATAGGTCTACAACAAGAACGGTAAGTAGGGCTGATATAGGAAATTTTCTTGATAAATTCAAAAAAGATATTTAGGGAGTCTTAGTGAACAAATAGACACCCTGAAATTACAAAATAAGAAAAGATTTGAAAGTGATGCCTTATCTATATTTTGTCCTAAGTGTAGAAAGAAACATGCCTTAAGAGAATTCCCTCCTGATTTAAAAATCATAGAAACCTATGTCATGTGTACATAAAATCATGAAACAAAGAAATTTCCTTATATTCCTGGTCTTAAGGTCGTTTACGAAGAGGAAATAGCTCCACACCAAGTAAATCCTCTTTGTTTTGTTAATAGAAGACCATGGCAAGGACCACAAAGTCAAGGTTTCAACACTCATATGTATACTCATCCCCCACAGAATAACTAAAATGCATAAATTCCATAGGTACAACCCTTGTCTCAACCCCAACCTTGGACACAAGGAATGAAAAATCCTTATGGTAGATATTCTCAATATCACCAATATCCACAATCTTATCTGAAATATCCACCACAACATTTTCCTCAAACCAATCAACAACCTCAATTTCAAAATCAAAATCCACAACTTTCATTACCATTTCCACAAAGGCCAAACCAACTACCTACTCAACCACTTTCAAACCCAAACAATAAAAATGCACAACCTATTTATAACATGGAGGGGAAAAAATTTTAGATTTATATGATAACTCCACTAGATCTTAATAATATTCAACTTAGATCTCGTAGAATATTAGAGAAGAAGTTGTCTTCTGTTATTATTCAGGAAAAATAAAAACATGACCATTCTGATGAGGAGATTTCTCTTCATTAAGATAAAAATATTCAAAATAAAAATAATCATTCTGGAGAAAGGACATCTCTTCATTAGAATCAAAATTTTCAAAATCAAACACAAGATAATCCAATAAACTCAACTCCCATCATAGAGCAACCTCCGGTATTTATACCAAAACCTTTTTTCCCTGAAAGATTACAAATTGATAAAGGGGTAGAAAAACAAATCATGTTTCCTAACTATGATATATTAGATGAATTAAATAATGTTTGTATGAAAATTCATTTTCTACAAGCCATTAAATAAATTCCAATCCTTGCACAAACAATAAGTTGAGTATAAATAAATCGGGAAGAAAAATAAAGGAAGTAAAAAGAATAGAGTTAGTGGGAAAAATTGCAGATATCATGATGGGAAAAATAGCCATACATAAATATTTTGATCCAGGAAGTGCCATTGTGAAAACACGCATCAATGGTATCGAAATCCCAAACACATTGATCGACTTAGGAGAAGCCATAAACATCATTAGTAAACAAACTATGGAACAACTAAAACTTCCAAATCTTCAATATACACCGACATTACTACAACTAGACGATAGATTAATAATCAAACCTAATGGTGTATTAGAATACATTTATGTATCCTTATATTTTTTAGAATATCCAATTGACTTTATGATCTTAACTCCAAAGAATAACTTAGGAGGACATCCACTGATATTAGGAAGACCTTGGTTAGCCACAGTTGATGCTTTCATTATTGTAGATCTAGTGACGTGTTTATCTCTTATGGAAGTTCAACAAAGAGATTCATATTATATCCTCCAAAAAAAACAATGATAGAAGTATAAAGTGAAGAATGGATGGATGATGACAATGGCATACAACCTATTTTTACTATCTCACAAATTAGTGAAGAAAATCAAATTCTAAATTCAATAGAAAATCATGAATTATCTTCACAATGTGAGAGTATTCAAAATTTTCAGGAACAATGTAATAACTAATACTTATCATCCAGACAAATGTCTTTATGTTTAATGGAGAATTTAGTAATTCTTCAATTGAAATATTTCTAGGTAAAACTTTAAATATAAACAAAAACTTAGTAAAAATTCAAAAGGAGGAATTAATAAAAACATTGCAAAAACATATTTCTGCATATGCATGGAAATACACTAACATGAAAGGAATCAACCCTTAAACTTGCATACATCATATCTATAGTGAGGAGAATTCTAGACCAATCTGACAACCTCAAATAAGAATGAATCCAAATCTTAGGGAAATTGTAAGGGAAGAACTTCAAAAACTATTGAATGTAAACTTTATTTATCCAATATCATACAATCAATGGGTTTCACCTTTAGTAACTGTCCCTAAAAAGAATGGAACATGGAGAGTGTGTATTTATTATAGGAAACTGAATAAAGCTACTTTAAAATATCACTTTCCATTACCTTTCATAGATCAAGTTTTAGATACACTAGCAGGGAAGAAATATTTTTCATTCTTGGACAGTTTTAGTGGGTATAATCAAATTCAGGTAACGCCAGAAGATCAAGACAAAACCACCTTTACCTGTCCATGGGGAACTTATGCTTACCGAGTACTTCCTTTTGGATTATGCAATGCACCTGCAACATTCCAGAGAGCAGTATTAGGTATTTTCTCAGATTTAATTCATGGCTATGTGGAAGTGTATATGGATGATTTTTCAGTCTATGGAAATTCTTTTGAAGAAGCCCTTGAAAATTTGGAAAAAGTTCTCATAATATGTAAGGAAGAAAATCTCTCATTAAGTCATCAAAAATATTTTATGATGTCTATTAAAGGAATTGTTTTGGGACATCATATTTTAGGAAATGGAATTAAGGTGGACTCATCTAAAGTTTAAGTTATTTCCAAATTAGCAATCCCAAATTGTCAAAAATATGTTAGGAGTTTTCTTGGTTTTACAGGATACTACTATTTATAGAAAACTTCACAAAAATTGAATCTCCGCTCTTCAAATTTCTCAAAAATGATTGTGAATTTAGCTGTATTCCTAAGTGCCAAAAGGTAATTGAAACTTTAAAAGAAAATATATCTGAAGCACCCTTCCTAAGAGGACCAAATTGGAAATTTCCTTTTCATATCTCAATTGATGCTTCAAAGACAACTCACGGGAGTTGTATTAGGATAGAAAGACTTGACCCCTTATGTCATCTACTATACAAGTAAGAATTTGACTCCAGTAGCAGTTAAATTATAATTTTTACTAAAAAAATAATTTCTAGTTGTTGTCCATGTTATTAACCGGTTCAGACATTACATCAACGGCTATGAAACTTTCATTCACACATATCATTCTACAATTAGATATCTAATGAATAAATCCATTACTAATGGCAGAATCACAAGATGGTTACTATTATTGCAATAATTTAATATCGCCATTTTAGATCGACACTGGAAAACAAAACACGGTTGTTGATTTTTTGTCTAGAATTCAAAATGATAATAATGATACACCGAGTAGAAGATAGTTTTCCTGATGAATATATTTTTGCAATATGTAATAAATCTCCATGGTTTGCGGACATTACTAATTATTTAGCAATGGGAAAGCTACCATCATATTTGTTTCCTAAAAGAAAAGAGGAAGATAATTCAAATGAGTGCATCTTATTCATGGGTAAATGAGGAATTGTACAATACAGGTCTTGATCTCATCATTAGAAGATGTGTACGAGAGGATGAAATGCCTAAAATATCGAAGGCATGCCATGATGAGCCATGTGGAGGACACTTTCTCGACAAGAGAACTTCCTACAAAAATCCTTCTCTTAGGATATTATTGGCCCTCCCTTTTCAAGGATGCCAAGGAATATGTTAAAAGATGTGATAGTTCTCGAGAGAATGGAAAAAGCCTGTTCCCTTCGTATGAAATTCCCTTACAACCACATGTACTCATTGAACCCTTTGAAAAATGAGCTCCGAATTTTTTTGGACTAATCAATCATATCATCAAGACAAAAGAGGTATATTCTTGTGTGCATTGATTATGTCACTAAATGGGTAGAAGCTAAAGAACTTTCCTTTGATAATGAAAATTTTGTAGTTTCATTTCTTTTTTGAGGATATTTTTACTCATTTTTGGTGTCACAAAGGAAATTGTGGCATATCAAGGAACTCATTTTACATCCATAATGGTACAAAAATATCATGGAAGAATACAAAATCAAGCATAGAAAGTCCACTCCATACCATCCACAGGCAAATGGACAAGTAGAGTCTACTAATAAAGTGATTGAAGCAATCCTCACAAAGATTTCAGTACATTTGCATAGAATGGATTGGGCGAGAAAATCTTCTAGACGATTTATGGGCCTACCGTACCACATGGAGAAGCACAACGGGACATACTCCCTATGAACTTGTTTATGGGAAGCAAGTATTTTTTCCAATAGAGTTCCAAATAAAAAACTTTAAAACAACAATCAAATTGAGACTTGACTTGTCCAGAAGCACGAAAAGCATAGAATGCAACAACTCAATGAGCTCGATGAAATAAGACAAGATGCAATTCAAAATATGAGCCTAGTTCAACAACGGGGATCAGATGGCATGCCAAATACATTAAAAAAGAAAATTCCAAGCAAGAGATTGGGCACTTCTTTTTTACTCAAAGTTCAAAGATTTACAAGGGATATTTCAAACTCATTGGCTTGGGCCTTATGATATTGAGAGAGTCTTTGATAATGGAGAAGTCATGATTAGAACTTGTGATGAAGAAAAGTTTCCTCTCCTTGTAAATGGACATTGACTAAGGATTTATCATAAGCCATTGACAAAAGAGGATTTTGTCAAAATTCTTCAAGATAATGTCTGATATGAAGTTGGTTAAGAAGAATTTTTTCTTCTTCCCCAACTTAGAAGTCTTCTTTCATTTCATATATATATATGTAAGTATGAAAACCAATCATTGATTAGCATTCTTATACATAAATTATTAGGTGAAAATCATGGATTTGTTTCTAACATCTTACATTTTCTTCATTCCTATTCTTTGCATTTCCTTTTCTTTTTGAGAAAATAAAAATATAGCTACGAAATTGTTGAATTTACTGCAACTCATATATGGAACAACAAAGCTGTAGGCTTGTTGACTTTAATTGTAAAATACACGAGAGGTGTTTGTAATAATAATTTATTATATATAAAATGTATAAGTGATGAGAAATGTTACAATGAGGTCTGCTTATATACCTACGCGGGTGGCCTTTCATGGTCGCATGTCTTTTAGACATGTCTTTTCACTAATTTAATGACTACTTAACATAATCCTTATTTGACTATTAATAATTATATTTATTTGTATTTATTCTATTTATACTATTTGTTATGAATTATATTTACAACATTGCCTCCTTCCTTCAAAAGCTTTGTCCTCAAAGCTATATTATTAACAATATCTTCACCTTATATTTTTCAACTTGATATTTATAATTCATCAACCATCAACATATATAGCGCATCAATATATTCCCTTGAATTTTTTTATTATTTTTAAATAATAATAATAATCATTTTATTTTTATTTTTATTTTATTTAACCTATATAGGTAATTTTTTTAAAAATATTTATAACCCTATATAATGAAATGGTGTCAAATTAACCCGATGCCTACAATGGTTATTCGCATTCAATGCGGTTTGACTGAACGAGCGCGAGACGACATTAAGGTGAACGGTCGGAAGCGGGGGGTGATTTGATATCATTACGGTGTGATCGTTGTAGCAATAATCCGAGTGGAAGCGTTTAAGATGGTTGTGCCAGCCATGAAGTTTTTAGGAGCATCGACGATGGTCATGAGGGCGATGGGAAGAACCCTGCGAAGTCGTGGGTGATGGCGGCCCAAGGGAAAGGCGAGGATCCATAATTCTCGTCGAGCTAATGATTGGCGACTATTTGTGTAATTCTGCGTTCATGGTTTGAAGGACTTTGCATGGACGATTCTCCTCGCGCTATATAAACTCGACCTTCTTGTCTCGTCGAAAAAGCCAAATATAGAATCCAACTTGGGATATAGAGCCAAGAGTGGAAATACCACTAGTTCTATAAATATTAAAGCAACCTTAGGAAGACTATTATGGATTAACCATTTACCAAATTCTATGGTGATGTAGTAGATGTTGATGCCTATGATACAACATCCAATCGCCCGGCAAGAACACAATAGTAATTGAGTTCTAGTGAGGTCCCATCTTTGTCTCACTACTTGTAAACTTTTACAAAGGGGATTAAAGAAAATTGAAATTCAAATGATAATATCATCGGTATTCGGGCCGATTAAAAAACACTTAGTCGTTTATCTTCACACCCGAAACCTGCAGGGACTTTCGTTGATCGAAAGGCACGGCCTTCTTTCAACACCGTATCGTTGTTGACTTATTGACCCGATGGATGTTATGCCTCTTATCCCGAGCTATCGGACATGTTGGAATCAACGACGAGTCGTTAGTTTCACGCTCTAGACAAAGCGCGGCGGCAATGCGTTGGTTTTAAATGCGAACGGAGCATCTGGTGGAGTTCGGCGAGGTCAACAGACCGCTCATTATTCTCATTTGCAGTGGTCTTCTTCTTCGATGTGTCTCTTTCTATCCTTTATTTCTTCACGACTTTTTGAGGTTTGGATTTTTTCATTTATATGCTTTTTCTTCCTCAACTTCTTTTTTTGAGCTTGTCTGTTTTCATTCCTTCTTTTCCTTTGAAACCTTTTCTTCTTTGACTCTCTCTTCTAGAGGTTCCTTTTACGCCTTTGGAAATTTATTCTTTAAAACATGGTGGCCTAAAGAGTTTTGCCACATTAAACGCCGCCCACTATGTTCCCGACATTAAATTATTTGAAGATATTTTGCGATGAATGTTTGAATAACTCATTGATACCCTTCGATAATTTAATATCTTTAGACATTCCTTCAAGTTTATTCTTGGGCGGGCTTCCACCTTTGTCTTCAACTTAGAAATCATTGACTTCTCGCATCAATGGATGCACTTTTTTATAAAAATAGTGTTTTTGCAATATCTTTTTGTCTCTTTTTCGAGCACTTCTTTAATCACATTATGAACATTTTGCCCAAGTTTTAGCACTTCCCAAATAACATTCTCTTCGAAGATAGCTAATTGTGAAACTTCCACAATAGATTGGTTAGCGTTGTGACTTGAGTTGGTTATTTCATGATGATCTTCGAATTCTCTCGAATCGGTGCAGAATTGTTTTGTTGACTATGTCCAATATTTGGGAATATTTGTTCTTGCGTAAGATTTATCTTGCCGCAAATGGCGTTAACTTCGCATTGTTTTTGTTATGATTGTTTGTGGACTCACTATGGTTTTGCCAAATTTGTCTTTCTATCCAATTTGTTGTGTCTTGAAGCTTTTTTGATGTCGTCGGAATGTCCGTAACCTTATTCTCAAGGTCGATTAATTTTTTAGTGAATTCATCGGAATTATTGATCTTAATCTCTAGATTAATCGACCCTTTGTTGAAATCGGGCATCGTCATTGATGAAGACATCGAGCGGCAGGCGATTTCAAGGAATGATTAATGCGGCCGCGGCATCCATGGTGGCGGTAGCCGTACCGCTGTACACGTATCGAAAGACGACCAACAGCGGTAGACCCGGTCAAAAGCACGAGCGGCTCCGATACCAAATGGAAGCGAAAGCCGAATTTGGGGAAAGAAAGAAAGAAATACCGAATAGTCGACGGTCTTTAGAGGAGCGGAGAAAGGACCTTTCCATAGGAGAATTTTCCTCTCAAAGAAATGCACATCATTGCGAGTCCACGAAGCCTTGTTTTTTTCATTTGGAGAGAGAAGAAATTCGTTTATTCTCGATTACTCATCATGGTATGAATTTTATGGTTCGAATAACATGATTGTTAGTTTTAATGAGTGTAAGGTAGGACTTATATATGTGTGAAGCTCAAGATGTGGTTATTGTGGGCAACATTCAACGAATACAAATACACCAAGTGCGGCATCTCGGTACTCCCACTTGTAAACTCGGGGGTTGGAATCCCCACAATGGTGGGTCCTTTAAGCACGTCATTGTCGAGTGATTCGGTGTTTATGCGAGTGTTTATGACATCTCAGTCCAACACTTTCGGTTCGATGCTCATAAGAAAGAAAATATATGGTATAGTCGATCGAATTTGGCTTCGTTGTTGATATCTTACCCGCCATTAAAACTCACATTGTAAATGCGAGAGTAATGATGCTAGATCACCTTCCTTACAATCAAATTTCACCGTTGATTCTTTACGTGCAATTTATGCCCACAATGTGAACCATGATGTGCGTGGTATCGAAAAGGAATTCCTTTCCTTATGAAAATCATTCTAGTTTTATTAATTCTAAAAAAAATCATTAATCTATGCGGCTACCACGTGCTAGCAATAAGCGTGAACATCGGAGGAGGAGCGGCAACAATGCAAGAGAAAGAGATGCTACGGTATTTCTCTTAAGGACCATATATTATACGACATCTGGGAGACTTGGATCTCTTGCTCCACCCCTGTCTCATACATAGGCACACCCTTCTTTTGACTTGCCTTCTTCCACCGTGATAGCAACATGGACACCTGCTCCCAAATTGAATTCAGTCATAATTCTTCACATTCTCGACAATAGTAAGGTACAACTCTGCACAAACTATATGAAAACCGCCAAGAAGAGTATTCTCAAAGTGAAGATCACTTTGTATCGTTGTCACCGTTGAAAACCACCTTGCGACCATTTTCTCAACCTTCCCTACCAAGTTTCTATACCTATCATGACAAACGAGAGGTAGCCGCAAACCTGTGCCATTTTTTGTACAACAATCGGTAGAAATCGTGACCATGTGCCATTGTTTGTACAACAATGAGAAAGTATGCACATGCACACATCGTTTAAAAAATAATAATAATTTGACATTCTCGGTCTTCAAGCGACATGTTCTCGTCAAAACGTCAAACATTGTGCCCGATCAACGATTAAAGGTGCCAATCCTCGCATCGTTTCGTACGTGGCTCTAGCGGATAAATTGGTTGAGGTATTCCAGGTAATTCCATGAGCATCATCCTGAATCTAGAATAATTACTGACATAATTCCCATGAGCATTCGACCATTTCGATTCAATATGGGTCAATAAATATAATTGGTTCGTACATATAATTTATAATTATATACTATATATTTTATATAATTTTGAATTATATAATATATATATTTATATAATTTATAATTAAAAACAAAATAATAATAATAAATTTATTATTATTATTATTTAATTAGAGAGGGGGTGAATAGTTATTACCCGAGTTCAAGACACTCTTACACTACAATTCTAACCTCGGTACCAATGGCATTGAGTTACACATGTTGAGATAAAAAAAACACAATATGAAGAAAATGCTGCGATGCCAAATAGAACAACAAAAGCCTGTAGGCTTGTTGACTTAATTGTAAGATACACAAGAGAACTTCTTGAAGGGCATGGCTCGACTTGGCACACTTGGTATCGGAAATAAATTCGTAGGCATGGCACCCTTGGAACTTCGAAGGGAAGTTCTTGAAGGGCATGACCAACTTGACACCCTCAACATCATTAAAGAAACTAATCAATATAATCAATATATTAAAATCCAACTAATTCATATCAAGTGACATATGATGTTAGAACCAAAAGGAATTAAATCAAGAATAAAACTTAGGGTAAGGGAGGAATAGGGAGAGATAAAATATTTACCATGATAACTCTATCCTTTCCATGTTAAAACAAAATATTAAGTACATAAGACTTAATTAGGCAAAAAGGGGAAAGAGGGACATAGAGTTAAGTAGAAAGATTTATTAAAAACTTCATTAAGAGAAGAGGATGGTGAATCAAAATAAGATTAATAAATTAAAATTTGAGAAATTTAGAGAAATTCGACGTGGCAAGAGCCAACATAAGAATATTCATCAAAAAGAACAAATTGAGGTAGTTAGGGGGACCAAATCTGAGAATTATCAATTAACTTAGATAATAAACACAAATTAAGGAGTAAAAAGAGAATGCAAGAGACAACTAGGAGAAGAAATAGGAAGCCTTGTTGGGTTGAGGGAAATACTATTTTTATATGAATAATTAATTAAATCATTTTGGAGAGTCTTGATGAGAGGTGACACATGGGTGGGTGAATAATCAAATTTTGGGTAATAAAAAAATAACTATTTATGCATGAACTTCCAAGTGTCACCCATGAAGCCTTCTATAAAAGAAAAGGAAATGGAAGGGAAAGGGGGTTTTTTGTTTACCCTATTGTTGGATAGAGGAGATTATGTCGTTTGGAGTGGTTACGAGATATAGTTGAGTTTGGTGATAGAGTGTTATAGAGAGGGGACTCTTGAGCCAAGAGGCGGCTCACCTCTATCCACTGGCACATTCCTTCGTTGTACAACCCCACTGCGGCTCGGAGTCCGCGAGGGAAGGAGAGTACCCAAGGAGTTGCGCAGGGAGGTCAACCAATGGGTCACTACATTCGGATTAAGCACGACATAACCTTCCAGGCTTGGAGGGCAGGCAACAACAAGGGAGCTCATGCGGCGGCAAGTCAAGTTTGGTTCTCGTCCAATGGTGAACGAGTGCATGTGTTAGTTAGATTGTTTTTAATTATGATGATTTCATTGTGCCTATAATCAGTTGAATATATATATGTGATAAGAAGTTAAATTGATGGACTTGTTATTCGTGATTTAATTTTACTTGAGTTTCAACTTGTGTGATTATGGTTTCATTTCCTAATTATGTGTAAAAATAAAAAATATTTAAAGGCTGCACTCATCTAGTAAATTAAAAGGCGGTCTCTACTCTTGGTATCGAGCAAAGGTTCAACCTCTAGGACCTATAGGCCCATAAAGTATTAAGGGTTCCTTGTATTATTATTTTTTGTGAGCTTATGTGTGCACAATTTTAAATTATGGAACTTATAAGTCAACAAGTGTTAGTCTTCTTATCCAACTTCACCAATCTTGTCAATGCAATCAATCCAAAGAGTTCACTTCACAATGAGAAAAATCTACGATTTCACTTATATTTCAATGGCCGATTAATGAACGGACATTATATCAAGAAATAGAATTAAGATACGCGGATGTTAAGCTAATGCCCAAAAAGTATCAAACAAATCCAAAATTTTCACCTCCTTTTGAACAAATGAGAGCACTTAAAGCCACTTATATTCGGATTTCAATTGCGTAACTTAGGGACAACAATAAACTACTTATATTTCGGGCGATAACGCAGCGAGCGAGTAATTTGAAAATTCATGACGATCCAACACAAGATTTTATAGTTTTCATTTTTAAGAATAGTAAGATTTGCCAAGGCTTATTACACGAGCTGAAAATGGAAATTACTTCTCCTAGTGCAACAATATAGGTATGAGAAAGAAGAAACATGAGAGATAAGAGGAAAATATTCATTGTTGAGAAGAAAAGCGACAAGAAGAAATAAGAGGTATTCTTTTAAAATGTACATGTTTAAGGTAGTTTAACTTTTTAGTGGACGATTGTTTGAGGACATCACGTGAGTAGAGTGCCGGAAAAGGAAACCATAAGCCGGTTACGAGACACAACCTAGTAGAAAACTAGGACCATCAACTTTCGGAAAAATTTCCTCGGGCTTCATTTACATTACGGACTATGATATTCTATCGTAACATTTCTTTTTAGGTTTAATACGAGTTGTTTTTATCATTGAAGTTGCATGTTCTAGATTCATGGAAAGAAAAATAAAAAAAATAAAAATAAAAACCGTTGAATTAAAAAGGCACACATGGTTATAATTAGATATGTGCTCCATTGCTAATTCGAAGTTACTACATCCTTTTAAAAACCGTTGATTGATGATATTGTGTTTATGTCCGTACTCTCTAGTCGGATATTAGTTGCCTATAATAATTTAGAAATCTTGACTCGTTATTATCGATTGTCACTTAAGTTTTAGAGGGTCCCCCATTGTTGTTCTTATGCATTTTTTTCTTTTACAAAATGAGCCTTGTATGAAGCTACATCATTATTGTTGCTTGTATTCACCTCTAGAAGCCAAGAAAAGGAATTTGCAACACTCTTGAATCCATCTCATGAATTGCGGTACATGGATGTCCCCCTCGCGTGTGTAATTATTAGGTTTAAGAAGCCATAATGCGTGGTGCTTTTAGTCGCGATGCCTCTCCGTTGTATGTACTTACAATTTTCCAGCTTTTTACGGAAATTATTTCAATAATGTAAGACTTTAGGTGTGGTGAGTCAAATACGAGAGACGATTTTCAAAGCCACAGCTATTGCATACAAACGATTGCATCGGGAAATCACTATACAAGTTATATTACAGGAGACGAATGGAAGGAAGTCAATGGGAATAATTTCCTTCATATATATACAATGACGAATCACTGCTATGAAATTATACCATAAATCCTTTTTTGGACTACAGGTATTGTCTTTGCCGAAACATTATTGCTTGATGCGAGAGTATAAAACGTAAGCTCTCATCTATCGCACAGAGGGCACACAAACAATACCAATACACTTGGTATTATTGCTAACAAACATAGTTCATACATCTTTTCCCTAATGAATGCCTCTATTTATTAAGTTAAGACTCTAGCGTTTTTCTCTTTCCATGATTTACAAACCATTTCTTACTAATTTTCCCTCGTCGTTCTTCAATTTCAATAATCGATAAACGACGCAAAACGGACTTCCTCTTTTATTGATCGAAATTCGGAAGACCAAGATCATGATTTTAATGCGGTTATTTGAGAAAAATGGCATTTTTTCTTAAAGTCAAAAATCCTGAAGAAAGAGAACCTTCCGGAAACGAAGTGCATATCCATTTTCCATGTTATTCATGTCATCGTCCCTCATTTCCATCGGAGAGAGCTCTAGCACAAAAAAATCGTATTTGGAGTAACTTTAAACATTCCGCAATCGAAATGCAGATCTTAGCGCCTTGAAGAAACAAAGATCCGGTTCCTTGGCATCTTCGCAGCTCTAGCCGTTCGACTCTTCGCAAAATGCCCATTTTATGCACAAAATTTTCCATTGAAGAAGCTCTAGTTTAAACGGCTGAAATTTTATCTAGAAAATTCATACAAACAAACGATCCCAATGTAACCTCCATTGATAAAACCCTTTAATGTAGATATGAAAACGCATCACCATAAATAATTCTCTAGTAAATTAGAAAATCTCTCCACTTTATCTTGTTCGTATTTCTACATTTACTCTTCGATTCTCCTCTAATTTTGTTTTTGGCTCAAAAAATAAGCAACAACAGTAGATCACTCGAAAAATAATTGTTAATCATTAATGGGACATGAAGCGACTTGAGGGGCTTCGCCATGCAGCTGAAACTTCACCTTGCTAAAATTTTGGTATGAATTAAATTATTAAGATCATGTAAACAACGAGGTTATTCGAGATCTGGATGTCGAGGTCTAGTTAAGTGTGGCGAATTACTCATTTACCTGAGATCTAGTTAGCTGAAGTTAATAAATTTAAGTTCTTAGTTATTTTGATTCAAAAGAGGAAATTTATTCATAGGTTATTCCTAATTTTTGCATCATAGCCATTCACATTATAATTAAACATTGTACGATAGAAAATTGGTGACGAGTTTGCTAATAAATCAACTTGAAGACGATGAGCATCTTATCGAAGCAACGATTAACCCTCTATCGTTCAGAATTTTTATGGAACAAATTAGAGAAGGGACATGGGTATCTAGTGGTTGGCCACAAATTTTCACAGTTATTCGGTCTCAAAATTAGCTTTCAATGCTTATACGCGTTTTCTTGCAAGGAGGGCTTTTTGGTCGCCGGAAGGTCACAAGATCTATGTGAGCTATTCTTGTCCTAGCTAGGTCAAGGGCGATAACGAGCGGTTGGGAGGGTAACATAACAGCGAGAAGGTGCGAATATAAGAGTATGGGCAGAGTCTTGTTAGCTCTGAATCACTTTCGGGGAAAGTTTTGCTAGAAAGGCATGAAATACGCTTACGGAGTCAGCTTATGATTTATCCTAGTACCCTATACTTCACCGATTCCAAAAAAGGTTTGTCCTCACTAATTATAGGGGCGTCAATATTATGAGATGTTAACTAAAGAACCTATTGGTTCTACTGTTTTTTTGAATAAAACATCTAATAGCAAATTTCCACAATATTTCTCATTACCTTCGTTCTATTTTTAGCTCTAAACATAATTGAACATCTTAAAAAGGTTATGGATATAATGTTTTCTTCGGATATAATGTTACATATGAAGCTGAAAATCATTTAGACTTTTTATAATGAAGAGCAAAAATGCATACAACTTTTGTCTGTATTTGTTACAAGCTATGTTGTAAAGGATTACTTTTCGAATTTGAAACGAATTTCATCCGTATACATATATGCGATGCTCTAAAAGGGTTACATTTTGAAATTTGAAGCAAAAGGCGTGCTACAATTTTAAGAAGATTTGCTTTGGTTTAGTGAAAACTCCGACGAACAATAGTAACGGGGATGATTGGAGCACTCGCTTTTCACTCAAAGCCCATCTATCTAGTCCCGAAGTTTACAACGGGAGATAGATGATACATGTTATGAAAAGTTACAATGTAAGTAGAAAAATTGCAATAACTAGGTACGAGGCATGAGGGTAGCTTTGATTGACATGCTTCCTAAGGGAGATTAAATATTATTTTTTCCCAAGGAAAACCTCATGGTGAAATACTAGGCACTTCTCCGCATTATAATTTTGTGGTTGGTTCCCAATGGAAACTTGTGCTAATACTAGGCACTTCTCTTCTATTTCTTAGCAAAGACTCAACAATGCTAATGGTGAGCAAGCGTCTCATTATTAGAGCAGCTAGTCTTTTTTATTTTGTTTTCGGGATAAATAAATAAAAGAGCCTCTTCATTAGAACAACTACCATGAGTTGTACATATTGCGGGCATTAGAATTTATAACAACTCTACCATTTCCACGTGGGTTCATTATTATTATTAGGGGTAAAATATTCCATCCAAATACCGGGCGATGCGCATATGGTTAAGCCATTTCACTCTCTCTTAAAGGAAAACTAATGTAAAAGCCAGTAGTGCTTACTGTAGTTGATTGGTAGTAATATGACATTAACATTTATTTAGGCCTAAGGCCAACACTTTATTCTTTGAGGAGTTACTTCCTCCATTATTTATGCTTTTCCCCAATATCCATTATTTGTGTTTTCCCAAATACTCATATAGGAGTAAACCAGAAATGTTGTAGACTTAGTGTTTATTACCCACCAAAATTTATGTAGACTCACTAACGTGGATAACCCACCAAAATTTATGCAAGTACTTGTAGTGAGAAAATTAATTGATCTATCCACTTCACATATAAATTTATTATTTTAGGTGAAATTAAAGGCGAAAGATTGGATTTTACTATTGGCCATTATTAATTTGACATTGGTCAATATAGGTTATATTTTTAAGCAATTTTTTTTCCATATCTTAATTTCTAAATTAAATGATAAGGAGCAACATTTGTTATAGAATAAATATTGTAAAATTTTAAAGAAAATGAAACATAAAAAATGGGTTTCAAAGTAATTATAGGTTCACTGAAAATTAAAGTGGATAGTCTTATAATACTCTATCCATAAATATAGGGTTAAACAAAGTGATATGTTAAAACACATACTTCAATTTAATATATTTGCATCATGGATAATGCATGTGCTGAAAGTTAGAATGGAGTGTACATGCATATTAAATGTATCCTTAAAAGTTAGTAAATCATACATATTGTGATACTTAATAAATAAGTTATGAGATATGAGTACTAGAGTGTAAATTGATGTTTACTTTGGTAAGGTTTTTAGTCTCATAAATTATGGCAAGAAAACCTTTCACTCTTTGAAAGCGGATCAAGATTATTTATATAATTGATAAAAATTCAATGCAACAAAATATTTGAATCCTTTATATAATTGATAAAAAGTCAATGAAACAAGATAATGATTCACGGAGAAATAAAATACCAATAGATTGCTAGAAATAGGTCATATTAGAAAAAATTTTGATACAGAGCTCATGGAAATAGGTATGATGACCTAAGAATATGGATCGAAAATATGCCAACCCAAGGATTACTTGGAGGCGATTCTTTCTAGGTTGAATCATACACGAGAAATCAAACAAGAACTATTGAGGGTTAGAGTGTCCTTCAATATCCGAGACAAGGTTATGACAAGAATAGTAACAAGCGTGTTTCGTCCTTTCATCTTGAGAAATCCACGATGATAGTCTCTGCTTCTCTTTCATTAGGTTATTAGTAGTTTTACTAAAGACTTTTTCCAAAGGAGGCCATAATTATGTGTTCATGTGCGTGGTTCTTCACCTAGTTAGTCAAATCTCATATGATCATGCCCCTTTACTATAAAACAATATGGTTCATGAGATAGTGGGTTTTTGGAATGCTTTGCCATCCCAAGTGATTTGGAACACCTAGGAACATGCTGATGGATCCAATAATGACTCGGGAGATTACTTACATTATATATATATATATATACACACATGTCGGGGAATAAATGTATGGAATTAAATTTTCATGCCGAATCCTTTATGGGGGAAGAAGAGGGGAACATGCAATTGCTTATTATTCAACAAATGCATGGTAGAGATATGCCATGCATATGATACATGGAGTTTAGCTTAGGTGATTGTTGAGACAATGATAATTAGACACATTGAAATTGATAATTACAATACTCTTAGGTTCAAAAATGTGTCGACTAAGAAATTCAAAAGGATTATTACTAATTTGATATAGGTTGATATTGTGTGCTAGTGTTTGGAGCCTATCATATACTTGTATGGATTTATTTATCTACACTTTGTTGGAGCTTTATCATATAATGATATTAATGATATCATGTTAAAGGATATCTACTATGTGATGATTCCTAGCCTAATAGCCATTTTATTAATTAAAACTAAGTGGTGTAAGTGATGTAGTTGAGATTAATTCACAAGAAGAATTGATGCACCTTGACGTGAGTTCATTACATGTGGTTTGAGTTAATGGTCACTCAATAATTGTACATTCTCTTGTGAGATATTTCATGGTGATAGATGTTAAACATATATAACTATGATTATTTTAATTTCATAAGAAGTCAATTTTGCTTTAATATATGAGAAATAAACATATGTAAGTTGTAGATATTTTGTTAACTTACTTGGGGATGGTGTTTATACTGAACTAAGGGTTCTCAAGTAGTCCACATTTGTTACAAAATGAGTATTGATGTAATGTATTAGGCACATCCATACACATATTAAACATTGTTGAATGACGTTGTGTGCCCTAAAAGCATTAAATGCATCGAGAATGATAAAAAATAATTGTGGGGCTCGATTGTCAAGCTAATGCGACACATAATCACCCAAGCCCATTTAAACACTATATAAGGGAGGTAATCAAAGTTAAAAAGTAAATATGATGTTTATATTTCTTACGTAAAGGGAACCATAAAGAAGATGGAAGATTTTTTTGAGCATGACCCCCAAAGCATTTTCGATATTCCTTAATGGACAAAAATCGTGGGAGAAATTAATTGATTTAAAAATTGAGGATACTTGGCACAATGAGGATAAAAGATTTGGCGAGAAAGGTATTAAAGATATGCATCCTCGTCTTAATTTCCTTTCCTAATCTAAGGACTTTCGCGAAATCCATTATTAAGAGGGTGAATGGTAGTGCCCCACTTTGGTTGATGAACATCGATCCCTTCATACTTTACCTTCCTTTGAGGACCCTCGGGTTGAGGATCCGGGTACACTGTGACTCTCATTATTAGTGGATTTGATGGTTATGTATGTTATTTATCGATCTCGTGATTATGACATCATTGATGGATATGTGTATGTTCTCTATTGATATCATGATGATGATAGACTTGATGGATAGGTATGTTTTTCTATTGATGTTATGATGTTGATGGACAGGTATGTTTTCTATTTATGTTACGATGTTGATGGATAGGTATGTTTTCTATTGATGTTATGATGATGATGGATAGGTAGGTTTTCTATTGATGTTACAATGATGATGGCTTTGGATGGATGTGTTAATTTCCCATTGATGTTATGATTATAATAACCATGATGGATGTGTCCCTATGGTAGCTACTTAAATGAAGTTATGATTCAAAATGAACAACGATGTGAATTGACGGTCATGTTGATGTTGCTTTAGTTATGATAATGACTAACAATGAGAAACCCTATTCTTGCGATGATTATTTAGTATGACGGAAACCACCAAAGGCACTCGCATATGAAGTGAGCTCGACAACATATCCGGTTTGATAGGAATTAATATTTTGTCCGTGAAATTATAAGTTCGACTTTGGAACTTTATATATATATATATATATATATATATATACACTCCGATGATATGTCAATGGTTACGGGAACATGTTAGTTGCTTGGCCGAATGACTCACATATGGGTTATGGGGTTGTACAATTGGATGGAACAACATGGGAGGGGTGGAACGTTGTCTCTTGACCTCACCTACCTAGCCTCCCGTCGTGACTTGGGCCAGAAAAGGCTCGCACCTTCACCTTGAAGATCACGATGTCGTGAGGGCGAGTCCCAAATTTGGTTCGGGCTCACGAGGATTTTCTAGGGCGCACATCGAGGCGGATTCCTTTGATCCCCAATGCCATTAGCCTCTCACTATAGTAGGCAACGAGATGAGATGATAGGGGTCTTTGCTGTTGCACACATAATTTCCCCTTGTAACCACTAGATATTTGAAGGGCAGAGTGGTGTGGCACCCTTTGAATTTCAAGATAAATTATTGAAGGACACGGCCGGCTTGGCACCCTTGGTATGGAGAAATAAATTCGTAGGCATGGCACCCTTGGAACTTCGAATGGAAGTTCTTGGAGGGCATGACCAACTTGACACCCTCGACATCATTAAAGAAACTAATAAACATAACTCAATATACTGAAAATCCAACTAATTCATATCAAGTGACATATGATGTTAGAACGAAAGAAATTAAATCAAGAATAAAACTTAAGGTAAAGGGAGGAATAGGAAGAGATAAAATATTTACCATGACAACTCTACTCTCTCCATGTTAAAATAAAATATTAAGCACATAAGACTTAATTAGGAAAAAAGGTGGAAAGAGGGACATGAAGAGAGTTAAGTAGAAAAGATTTATTAAAAACTTCCACTAAAGAGAAGAGGGATGGTGAATTAAAATAAGATTAATAAATTAAAATTTGAGAAATTTATAGAACTTCCATGTGACAAGAGCCAACATAAGAATATTCATCAAAAGAACACATTGAGGTAGTTGGGGACCAAATCTAAGAATTATCAATTAACTTCGAGTAATAAACACAAATTAAGAAGTAAAAAAGGGAGAATTAAAAGAGACAACTAGGAGAAAGAAATAGGAAGTCTTGTTGGGTTGAGGGAAATACTGTTTATATGAATAATTAAGTAAAAATTCATTTTGGAAAGTCTTGATGAGAGGATGATCACATAGGTTGTGGGTGAATAATCAAATTTTTGGGTACTCATAACTATTTATGCATGAACTTCCAAGTGTCACCTATGAAGCCTTCTACAAGAAAAGGGAAATGGAAGGGAAAGCTTTTTGTTTACCCTATTGTTGGATGGAGGAGATTATGTCATTTGGAGTGTTACGAGCCATAAAGCGTGAGTTTGGTGGAATAGAGTGTTATAGAGACGAGACCCTTGAGCCGCGAACAGCCTCACCCACTATCGGCCACACACATTCCTTCGTTGTACTGACCCCATCGCGACTCGTCGCGGGGAAGGAGAGTACCCAAGGAGTAGAAGAATCTGGGAGGTCATCCGGTGGGTCACTAAATTCGGATTAAGCACGACAACCTTCGAGGGCGTAGAGGTAGACAACGGCAGAGGGGAGCCTCATGCGGCAACGATGCCGAGTTTGGTTCTCGTATAATGGTGAACGGTACATGTGTTAGTTAGATTGTTTTTAATTATGATGATTTCATTGTGCCTATAATAAAGTTAAATATATATATGTGATAAGAAGTTAAATTAATGGACTTTCTGCTCAGTGATTTAATTTTACGCGAGTTTCAACTTGTGATGATTATGGTTTCATTTCCTAGTTACTTATGTAATATATATATATATTTAAAGCGTAGCGCTCATCTAGTAAATTAAAGAGAGCGGTCTCTACAAAATTCCTCGCACATCTCTTAAAAGGAAAATGGAGAAATATGTTGTTGATAACTGACGTCAAATTTGTATTTAGCTGCTGCAAATCTGGCGTGCAATTTCTGCCTAAACTAATTTATGTTTTCCGATAGCCACCGCCATGGTTTAACAGGTTACGAAGAATGAATGAAGAGGCGAAATACATGGGCGACTGATGAATGATACATTCATGGATTTTATCCTATATATCTATCCGGAATCAAGGAAGAAAGCCCCTAATATTGCGTGTCGAAAGGATCGGTCAAAGCAAGAACCGAAACAAGTGAGTGAGAAGAATAAACTTCATGATTTTCTCTCCACGTAGAAAACCGTGAAAGTACATCGCATTTTTTAGCGTTGCATAGTTTGATTAGTCTCAAAGGTATGAAAGCCTCAAACATTTAATTCAAGGGCGTTATAAACACTTTGGGATGTGTAATTCGGGAAACAAGTTCGATTTTTATTATAAAGATTGTTATATCTTAAAACTCGTTTTTATTAATCGAAGGAGGAAGCGTTTTTGGAATCATTGATGTGTAGCTAGTTATGAATAGATCGTAACCATTCTCGGTATGTGGAGTGTCCCTGCTGAAGAGGTTTATTCGTCTAAGTTTATGTCATTTCATAGTTTAGTTTCTTATACTTTCGTTGTGTTTTTCCGCGCATAGATATACGCTTTGTTTGCTCTCATTTTCTCATTGCATTGATAGCAAGATACACTCATGTTCACATTTGTGCTTCACAGCTTTAAACATGTGCTTCACTTTCCTCTCGTAGACATATACTTTGCTTTTATTTCCATTGCACAGAATTCGAAAGCTCTGGATTTCCATAGTATAGACAATCAATTTTCCTATTATTCTTTTATCGTTGTTACACTTTCATTTAGCAAAATATTGTTATGTTAAGATAGACGGACAGCTTTTTGATTGAATATACTTAGAGATAATTTATCATAGTGGCTAGCATAGGTTGATTGAATATAACTTCAAATTTCTCATTTAGATTAATCTATTTTCATGGAAAATAGGTTTATCATAGATTAGTTTTTTTCTTCTTTTGAAATATTTCATTTCTTTGACTTCTTGCAAATTATATTTTTCAATCATTAAAATCTTTATTTTTAACAAGTTTGAATACTTTTTTTAGTGACATCTTGTCTTAAATTTTCATTCACATAAATATTCCAAAAACATACAAAAATATTAGAATTTATTCTTATTTATTAAGCTTTAGTTTTTCTCAAGAAAGTCAATCATTAACTATTAAACATGCTAATAGGATTCTCACTCATAGTTTTGGATAGTGCTGAATTTAGATTTCATTTCACAAATCATAAATTTTAAGTTTCTCAATTCCATTTAGACATTCAAGATAAACACAAAATTCTAAAAACAATTTTAAAGCACATAAAATCAACACATTGAATTACGTGAGAAAAGGCTTCTAGCATATATAGTGCACTTGCACTTCCTTAAGATTACCAACTTTGGTCGATAATTTATGATAGCAATTTAAGACATTAAATTCACTAAACACCTCCGCTAACATATCACTACTTAAAAATAAAAATATTTATAAATATAGAAATCTGATATATGTGTGTGTGTGTGTGTATGTGATTATATTTATATTCATAAATCCCTCAGTATTTAAATTTAATTAATAAGCATATAAAAATACGACATTTACGGTAACTAAGTTATCTTATCTATCTATGCAATGCCATATCACATTAAAATAATAAATTTAAAAATTTTGAAATGTGTCACATAGAGATATAACTACATATATTATCTGGCGTCTTTAATAAAATTAAAAACAAGAATATTTATATGTACAAATATGTGACATTTCTATAAATATAAACAATATTATTATGAATGTGCATAGATCCACCTTAACTACGGATCTGTCGAGCACCCATAAGAATCAAATTTCTTGAGGTGTAACTCTTTCCTCAGGTTATACATTCAAAAAGAGGTTTTCTTATTTTTGAGAGATTTGATACTAGACTCGAATTGATAGTGAGGTTGCTGTATACTAGGCAGTGTCTCTGGCGGAGAGTCATGTCCCATTTAGACATGCCTATTAATTATTAATTGCTTATTAACTAATCATCATTACAATTATCGTCATTATTTATATTTATATTATTTATATATTATTTTATTCGTAGCATTGTGTCCTCCTCGTAAATAGCTTTGTCCTCAAAGCTTGTTGATGAAAGGCTTGATCTCTTTTTCTCGCTCCAAATGTATTCTCGTCCGGGACAATCATCTTTGTCCTTACAAGTTGATATGATCCTCTAAGTGATAAACAAAAATTGTCGCATTGAGAATGGATCTTACCATCATAAATTAATCTTTTCGTGGAATCTTTGTGGTTACTTTCCGGATACTTCGTGTGAATTGTTTTCTACATGACCGAATTGCACTGCGACATTAGTCATCTTTCGGAATATAAGTTTTATTGACATAGTGTTGAAAGCGGCGACAAGAAAATATTAGTTTGACCTCGCTTGGTCAAAGCAGAGAAAATCAAATGCTCACATTAGCGAGTATCTTGGAGGTAATTAGTCGAGACGCTGGAACTTGTCACCGCTAACTCCGAGTCGGGGAAGCTTGATTTAAATTTAGTATGATTTATTGCTAATTTGTAGCACCTATTTCGCTTAATTTTGAGTTATTGTCATTTAAACTAGTTCCAAAATGTTGGAGAAACTGCGGAAGGTAAAGTTGTGTGAGTGTAACTTCAATCACATTTAGTGGTCATCCAGGTTAAGCTGATCGATAAACCCAAAATAGTTAATGCATGCATATAATTCGAGTTACCCGGTTGAGATAGAGATTCCAAGGAAATGTACTATCGGCTGTGGAGCTAGTCCCATGTGTACGAGTGGTGCATTCGCCGAAAGAATGGGCGTACATGAGTGCACAATCCGGATAGAGAATCTCCCTGATGGGGACAGTTCCTCGAAGGAACTCAGAGACGAGGAACAGCGGTGCCTTGGAGGCTCGAGAAAATTTGGTTAAGTGTTGGCTGAGGTTCAGATCGACCAAGTAGAGGGATAAACTATAGCACCTGCACGCTGTGCCTGGGCTCGACAAGCATTGTATTTAATCTCTATTATTTTATTAATGCAATACATATGTAGTAAGAGGGTTTTGAGCTGGTTTCTTTCCACTAGATAAATCTCTATGCGTGTGTGATGTTTCTTCTTGCATGTTGATGTTATGTGTTCTTGATCATGAATTAATCCTCATGCGGATCTATAGAGTAACTCTCGAGTCTTATGATTTAGTGGCACTTTCGATGAGAAATTTAGAATCTACACACTAATTTATGCATGGTATCAAAGAAGGATTCACAATAGAGAGTAGATATTTCGAAGTTAGCTTTGCGGAGGACGCAAAGTTGTGAGATCAATTATTCAAAGATAGAAACATGGATTTCTATGGATGACCTCGAGTATGCCCTCGAGAGAAGCTTGAATTATGTTGCTTGGAAGGACCGAAGGGACGCAATGCTTGAAAGACAATGGGTTGAAGGAATTCATTGATATTGATATCTTGGAAACCACGACGAATCGACACTCATAATCTAGTAGAAATGGAAATAAATTTCGTGTATCGAGGCAAGGAGAATCATATTTGAGGGAGTACGAGACCATATTTTCTCAAATTTCCACAACAAAGATATTATGTATGCAATATGAAAAGAATTGACTATATATGTTCCGTGAATAGTAGCGACCATAGGACATCGGGCGCTCGAGGATAAACTTCCAAAGTATCGAAGATGCAGAATAATGACTCAATTCAGTCAGAGATATCATCGTCGTTCGAAACAATGTCACGATGAACTTGCAGGAGTTGGTGTCATAGCCGCGGAAGATTATTTGGTGAGCCTAGTGCTTCTAGGCCTTCCCAAGAAACTAGCACAGCTACCAAGATTCGAGCGGAATGGGATGGATCTGCCAAATTGGGAAAACTTATGGTCCGATTTGGTACAGGAGGGGAATAAGGAGGAATACTAGATGTTGGGGTCTTAATAATAATAGGATTCATAATGTTGATTTGAATTTGATTAGTCTTGTAATATGTACATACTTTTCTTTCTACATATTGTTTTCCCATATCAGAAAAATAAAAAATGTAAAGAGGGTAAAAGTCCTAAAAGAAAAATCAAAGGACTTGAAAGAAAAAATATAAAAAGAATATGAAAATGGACCCCAAACAAAAAGAGATAAAAATAAAACATGAAAGTGATGCAAATCAAAATGCCGCTACTATTTACTTTTACTGCAAAAATAAAGATTGTGTGCAACATGTTAGAATGCCACAATCCATGAAGGTCAAACAGCTTAATCTTGACCTCACATGCTTTAAATTTCATGTTGTTAGATAGAGAATAAATATCTAGCCAAACAGTCTAATCATGGCAGATCAGTAGTTAGGTAGAGAACAATAAGGAGCTCAATAGTTTAATCTGAGCCCTTGGATGAAATAAGGATAAAATTAGTTAGTTTGTTGTTTTAAAAGAAAAATGAATAAGGGTTTGCAAGCTCAAATGCACCCATGTAAATGAAGAAAAAATGTTAGGGTAGCAGATGGGTAGGTACAAGCAGTTTTTACAATCATGGATAAGCAGAAAATGGGTCATTTCATTTATTAACTTCCTTCAAAAAATAATCCCCTTGTAAAAATACTCCATCCCCTCCATTTTCATTCTTTCCCCTTATTTCACTCTTTTCCCCCTTACAAAAAGCCCATTTTCCTATGTTAAAAACACATTTTACTTAAGAAAAGTGAAACCCTTTAACTAATTCCCCTTTTATTCAAAAATACCCAAAAACCCAAAAAATATTTTATCCTAAGTAT